>OY986042.1:28320731-28683231 GCA_963920215.1 Nineta flava | reverse complement strand
TATTGTAATTCTATATCTATATCCATCCAAAGATATTATTATTGTGTCTTTTGTGACAATTTATTATACCAAATTATAACCTATTATTATATTTATTGTTATATATTTTAATCTTAAATATTAATAGATTTTCTCTCTACAGTTTTTATAATTCTTTCTGTTGTATTATCCATTTTCCACATACAGAAGATATAAAGTTATATTCATGCCTTTATTCAAATCGATTATAAAAGTTTTGTATTAATCGTTAAGTTTCTTTCTTTTTTCTTTTTTTGTTGACTGTGGCAAAAAGGAATTAATAGAGGTATTATGAATGAAATTAAGTAGATTTTATTATTATAGTACCTATACATATATATATATATTTATATACAGAGTGACTGAGAAGGAACGGACCAAATTCTAGGGTATTATACGTGAAATTAAGACGAATAAACTCATATATTCTTAACCGATTTAGATTTGTTTTCATGTTATAGCGTAGTTAAAAAGTTTAAGCTTGTGGTCTACAGTATTCTAAATTGGTGATTTGTAACCAGTATGCTAATTTCGAAACTCAAAAAACAATTGATAACTTTGTTGTTCTGACAATGTGTCAATATTGATAGATAGATAGATTGTAGAGGCTGCTCTGCATTGTGATGCCTATGGATGTGAGGACGTGAGTGGAGTGGAAGGAATTTGTGGAAAGACTAGGAATTGGTAGGATATGCGGCTGCAGCCGACTCTGATAGGAACTATGCCAATATTCATCTGGAGTTTGTGAAGGAAACTGCAGAAAACCTTCTCAAGCATAGCCGGTTACTTTGTTCTTGTCCATACGCCGACAGTTTAGTCAATTCACCGCACTTTTTTTTGTAATAATTGACAAACTGCCGATGTCGGGATTCGAACCCATAACCTCCCAGTTTCCAAGTATGCATACTGCGCAGACATAATGCCTTAGACCGCTCGGCTGCTTGGACTGGTATGGGTCAATATACTGTGACAGTTATTTAACGTTTATGAAAAAAAAATGATAATTGCATAATAACATATGAATTTTTTGCATTATTATCACGTGTATAATACACTCCTGGTCTGTCCGACTCACCCTGTATATATAAACCCTCACCCTCTGTATGTATACATATATATATATATATAATACGAAAAGTTATATCAGACACGTGAGTGTTGTTTTAGATTCTTTAATTTTGTTTTCGATAGAATAGTGAAGTATTTTATTTGCCACATCTCGCCTACATAAAATGCTCTACTTACGATATATAGTATTTTAATAATTAAATATTTTTTTAGAGCTATCCAAGCGAAATTAAATATTAGCTTTTGTGAAATTTTTCCAGAAATTTTAAGAATAGTTATTACATTATTATCCCCAATATAATATTTTTTATCAACTTCTCTGGCTAGAAATTTCATTGAAAAATGACAAAAAGTGACGATATTTTCAAAAAGTGATGAGTCTTTTATGTATTTGTGAAAAACAGCAAAATCCCTTTAATGACGTCAGTTAAGTTACATTAATAAACAGGCAGTACCCTAATCAAATAAGGATCCAATTTCGAGGTAGATTATAAGCTGTAAATTTGCATAAACCTTTCTTTTGACATCCTAAACACTAACTCATATCATATGTACGCGCCTTAAGAAATTCAAGGTCAAAGGTCACAAAAATCGAGATATTTTTGTAAATATTTCGGTTGCTAAGTGTAAAATCGTGTTCGAAGTTATTATGAAACTTGTAGAGCATAAAATTCTCTACAATTTATGCATGACCCAATTTTTATATCATTGTTTTAGACGTATAATACGGATAGTGGGAATTTATTGAAAAGTTTATCGAGGTTAATAAACCTCGAATTGCAGGGTCTGTTCGGGGACCTGAACATTAAAATTAGATAAACGAGACTGTGCTGGTTGGGACAACTGGAGAGAATGCCAAATGAAAGAGAGGCAAAAAAGAACTACAACAACATCCTATAAGGATCAAGGCAAGTAGGACGACCAAGACTACCATGGTTGGACGATGTTATACTGAATCTACGATGAATTGGATCCGGGAACTGGAAAGTCAAAGCCCAGAATAGAAAGGCCTGAAAGACCTTTTTCATTGAGGCCAAGGTTTTTCATGGACCGTAGAGTCAAGGATCTATCTTTCTATCTTATCGCGGTAGATGTGACACAACTTCTGCGTTGTTTAAGAAAAGGTAAACTACAAATTATAAAAATATTTGAAAAACATTCCGTACAGTAGACAGCAAAAATGTGGGGTGTCTTTTCTTCAAAATTTTACAGTTGACAATTGCCGAATTCGTTCGATTTTCGAAAAAAAAATTGTATATCAACTTTTATTCTATGTATTGTTAAATATATATATATTTCTTATCTAATTATATTCTAACACATGAATGTAATTAAACAAATGATGTACATATAAATTTTTTACTATTAGATAGGCCGTACATATGGCCACAAAAGTAACGTTCATTTTCAAAAAATTTTTAGTTCATTTGTACCTTATTTATTCGGTGTTTGGAAAAAAGGTTTTGAATAAAAGTTGTACGAATACATATATGTGCTTGAATGAACACAAGTTTTATCCGAAGCATTTTTCCGAAACCCGAATGACTAAGTCAATTAATTTAATTGTGGAAAATGAGCGCTACTTATATGGCCATGTATACCTACGTACATGAACATGCATGAAAATTACTGTATTAAAAATAGTATACATAATTCATAAAAATTACATATATGAGTACCTGTGTGACCTTGAACCTGTTTTTTTTCTCTAAAAATGATTTGTAGTCATGCCACAAAACCATTAATTTCTCTAATAGGGTATTTATTTGTTGTATCCACATATTAAAACAGGAGCAGCAACCAACCAAATGATATATATGTTATTAATAAAATATACTATTATAAAATGGGGGCTTTCCTATTAGAATAGTTAAGGAAAACCCTCTTAATAATAATATGGGGAAACTAATAGTAATGATAATGTCATATTGTTCAAAGTTCAATATATTATATTTATATATAGTTTTAGAGAATTTATATACCCATTTATTTGTGTAAAACTTTATGTCGATGAGAAATTATAGAAAAACTTCGCCAAACGCTTGATAAATCATGTTTGCGTTGCAGTTAAAAAGTTTCGACTCCAAATATGTACGAATAGAGTAGATAAGATAGAGAGAAAAGGGCCGAATTATTTAACAAAAGTAAGAAAATGATTGGTATATATTTGTTGGGTAAGTTTCTCAAGTGCAGGGTATTTCATATTTAATTGGCATGTTTATTTCTTTGTATATTAAGTGTTTTAGAATCTGGCTACTTTCCAAGTAAATTATGAAATATCTTGCACCTTCATAGCTTTGCTGGTTCTTGAAATATAGAGATCACAAAATTGCCTCTAATCCTTCCTGTGAAACATAGTACGGCGTTTAAGCTTGGTCGAACGCCACCATCAGGCTATGTAATATTAATTAATTATATAAAATCTAGACAGTAAAAATGTATTTGTTATATAAATTTTTTTACTATGAACATTTGGTTTTTTTATCGAATATATGGCCAACTATTCAAACCCGATGCTTTAATGTATAACAAGCTCGAAAGTTTTTATTCACAAATAAACCCTTTAAATGCTAAAAGGTTTAACCTTGGCCGTTATTCCAGTGCTACAACCTTGTTAATATGGTTGATGCAGTCGGATGTCTCATGCGAGAATCGCAGGGATGAACAGTCGAACATCTCAATGCACGCCCCCATGCAAGTATGAAGGCGAGCATCGCGGAGAAGGTGGGCATTTAATCCCCTCCATACTAGTTAATTTCTTAGCTTATTAATTTTAAAATAGTTACTTAGCAATTAAATGGTTAAAAATCTCCGATTCTAGACCGTCGATTTTTTTAAGTAATAGTAATCTCTCAAAGTTTAAAAAATATCGTAAGAAAACTTTTAGGAGAGGAACTAAGTATTTCCAAACTATTATTAGGTTGTCAAGAACTTCACGAAATTCACAATATTAGTAAAATGAATCCTCAGAAATCAGCTGAATGTTTTGAGAATTTATCCCCATGGCGTTTTTGAGAAAATCGTAATTTGGATAAATTTAACATGCATCTTCATAAACATGGTGAAATAAAAAGCACGATTCCGACTGTTTTTACTTCGAACTCTCTCAATATAGCCACGGTTGTTTTGAAATTCGACACATACTTTCCTCAATTCCTTAGAAATATTTTTCGCTAAAGCTTTGGGAGTTGTTTGATAAAATATTCGTAAAAAAGTGCATTTTTATCATGTCGGCAGTTGAAGGTTATTTTTTATGGTTCAGTTGGCATTATGAGTACCGGCGCGCTGTTTGAAAGTCGTTTAAAATTATATACTAGTATATGTATGATGACTAGTATATGTATGATATGTTATGTAACGAATGGGAACACTGACGACAACGGACAGCTGCTTTCAACAACGCGCAGGAGTACCAACATATTTTTTACGCATATAATTTTTTATATAGTTCATTTCGATCTGCTGACATACTTTGAAAATACCTTAAAACAATCGTGATTGTATACCGAGAATTTTTTTATTTACTCTATGTATTAGCCATATTTAAACCGAAAATATTTAGTGAATCAAATAATATTTCAAACAAAAGTTGTTTGTTTACAAGTATGAAAATAACTTTTATCGACCTCATGAAAATACCATTTGTGTAAAACAATATATTTTTTGTTTGTTTTGAATGCGGATAGTTTTGAATACGAAAATCCATTATAATAATATTTTTATTTTGACAATATTTTCACAATCACTGTTTGCTTCTTTAGACAATATATAATAATGAATTATGTAAATAAATCATATGAATTATAATATATTTTCTGAAGAAGCAACAGTAATTGCGAAACAATAGTCAAAATAAAAATAGCGTTATGAAAATATGAAATATTTGTTTTATTTAATAACAATATCATTTTAATAAAAAAATATATTTCTGTATAAAATTGTAGCAATTTTCTTTTAAATACCTTACACAATTTTATGAAAATTATAAATTCAGTAAGGAAAATTTTAATTAAATGAAAATGTCAGTTTGTATATTAATGCATAAGATAGACGAGAGAAAATTTATAATGAAATTCAAAAACCTGTTGTGTGCGTGTGTGTTTGTGTGTGTTTTTGTTATACAATAATCTCTTCATAACGCCCTTTTGATAAAAATTTTTTGTAAAAGTATGTGGCGTTTGATTTAATAATATTAACTAAGTTTGATAAATTTTTCAAAATAAAAAATACATTTTTTATCAGTGATATTTTTATAAATTTTGGTGCATTTTCTAAAAATGTATTACCATATTAAAACTACTTAAACTAAATACCTATTTGGGTGTTACTTTACCTACAAATTATGAGAAGTCAACAAAAAGCCTACCTAAAGCCGTATTAGTATATTATTTGTATATTGGAAAATATACTTCCTTGAACTCTAAATTTGACTATCAGCAAAGTCAAAGATTTTGATAGTGTGTTTAGAAAATTTTATGTATTTATTTGATACATTGAAAATATTTGATACCAAAAATTATTATTTATGGCTTACTCTTTTTAGTATATACATACATTATATTATTGAATTATAATTAGTAACAACTCTAGGTTTTTGAAATAAAATTTCAAATTTGCCCCTTTACCTAGATCAGTGTTTTTGTATTATAAATACGCATTTCGACTAAAAAGTAGTCATCATCAGTATAAATTAGCTAGTCGTAATTTATTCTTTGACAATTAGAAATAGATAGAAAGTCGAGATCAATAGACAAAAATAAAAATAAATAGAAAATTAACTAAATTAAAATATACTAAATTTTAAAATATAATAAATTTTAAATTATATTGAAATTACTCTTTTTAAAATTTTCTTCATTCTCATTAAATATTAAAATTGTATATATTATAAATGATAAACTGAGTAAGTCTATTAAAAAGGCTATGTAACTTATATTTCTATCAAACTCTTCAGGATACGTTTAATTAATACGTTTTTCTTATTTTTCGTTACTAACAAAAAACATAGGTAACTTTTTGTATGCAGTTTGGTTCAATTTTATTGCAGGGGGATATACATTAAACAGTAAATTATAAAGTCATCCTAAGACATCGCATGTGAACCTCACATGACACACATCCTCTATATATCGATTATAATTTTTATAATTATATAATATTCATATTTAGAGCAGTTTTCGAGAAGATAAAAATCTCTGGAATATAATCGGCTAGTGTATTTCTTAAGATAAAGATTAAATTATGAAATGTATATTTGATAAATATACTAATACCAAATGTACAAATAAATAGAATACAGACCAGTTGGCGATTTATCAACTCTCAAATTATGTTCTATCCAAATTACGTGACAATAAATATATTTAATTTTTATTTTGTTTTTTTAAATTTATTCATAACCAACCATTTTTTATTTTATTTTTAGAAAATAAATTTGCAATAACAACTTAATCATATAAAAATTAATATAACTAGTTCAGTGATATTATTAATAATTATCAGTTCACTAGACTTATAATTTTAAAACAGGTTTCCTTAACTTAATTTGTGGTCAGTAAATGAATATTAATTACTTGAGTTTCTTTACTATAATAATTGATTAATCTTTTAATATTTTGGGTCATTGTGACCATATGACAATTAGTGTGACATGTTTGAACGATATTTTTTATTTAATTCAATTAGTAAGTGGAGCTTTTAACTTCAACGAATACATAAAGACGTCAAATCTTTGTTAGTTAAAATATCGTTCAAATCATGGACACCGCAATTCATTCTAGCAGTAAAATATCGTAATTAATGCAAGCTTCGATCCAAAGATTGCAATTTTCGCCTTAAAATTTGTCTTTAATTTGTTTCTCGTAAATTTTCGTATCTTTTCAAACGTAAGAATGTTCACCACGCATGTGATAGTCACAAAATTAATTTGGACGACATTTTTCATTACTGATTACTCCAAAACAGTTAAGCTACTATCGGCTAGAAAAACATATCCAAGAATATCATTTATATGACTTAATAATATAAATAAATTATTTGATCCAGTCAGAATAGTGTTCATGATATAATCCAATTAAGATTTATCAATCGTACAACAACATAAATCAAAATATACTCATGGACGTATGTAGCCTTCGGTTGATTGATTTTAATTAGATTATATCATGAACACTGATTGATTTTGAATGGAATAGCATTCGAATTGCTTGAGAACAGTCTCTATTTTGTTGTTAAGCGAAAATAAAAAGCGATAACTCATTTTATATATACGAATGATATTCCTGTATAACAGAAGATTTATGATTTAATAAATGGAACTTGAGTATAATGTTAATATTAATATAGAGTTGTGAATATTCATTTGAAAATAAAGGATCTAAATAAAAATCATGATAGAAACACACACATAAAGAGAAAAATGATTAAATTAATAAATAAAATAAAATAAAGTAATAATGGGTTATAGTGTGTGTGTTTTTTTTAAAAGTAATATTTATAATAGGCACAAGAATGTAGAAAATTTTATACTCACATCTGAATCGGCACCTTTGTCTGCACCAGGACATGTGAATGTTACATATTCGTGGCATCTTTTATGTACTACAAAACTGCACACTAGAATTTAAACAAAGTAAAAAGAAATTAGAAATTTGTCTAATTTTTTTGGTTAGATGAAAAATGCATCAAATGTGATATAATAAAAGAGGATTGGATATGGTCATTTCAAAAAATAACTACTCAGAATGTTGAAAAACTGTCTACACGATGAATTTTCAATTCATTTTAAACATATTAAGTGGTCCTAGTCACGGGAAGTTTTGGCTAGCCCACTTAGCTAGTCTATATGAACTTTAAAATTAGATTTTTTCAGCCAAAATGATACCATTTAGTCAATATGTATGTATAATCAGTGAAAATAAGTAAATGACTTAATTGCTTAAATACTTATAAGTTTACATATAAGTTAATGAAAAAATCTTCAAACAAAAGTTGTTTATTTTTAAAAAAGGAACATTTTTGTCTTTAATTTTTCTCTTACGTTTTCAAACATAGACAATAGCCCCCCTCACCCACCCCCTTTGCGAACTTGATCTTACTTTTCAGCTCTAAAACAAAGACATACACAATTACAGCGCGTTTTCGTTTTACAAACAGACAGAGTTCTAAACCGAGGCATATTAGGAATATAAATATGCGGAAATGGACTAATTAGGTCATGTTGTGAACACCTATACTAAATTTTTTGTCTGTGTTAAATATTTTCAAGCGTTACGAAGTCGGGACTAAACTTATATAAGTTTATACAAAGTTATATAAGTAAAACAATTGAAACAGTTTCTAATTTTTTGACGAGAACATTAAAACAAATTAGTTTATTTTTGTTGACAACTAAAAACTTAAAGTCTAAACCATAATATACTTCTGAGTAATCTTGTTTTCGAGTTCCGCTAAGAAAATTTTAAACAAATTTGGATACAAAAACATTTTTAAATTGTCCCTATTTTTAACCCGACTTCAAAAAAGGAGGATGGTTCTCAATTCGTCTGTATTTTTTTTTTTTTTTTTTTTTTTTTTTTTTTTTTTTTTTTTATGTTTGTTACCTCAGAACTCCGGCATTTATGAACCGATTTTGAATTTTTTTTTTTTGTTTTAAAGGGTTTGATTCCCGATTGGTCCCATTGTCACCAAATTGCATTCTGATGAGGGGATCTCCGGAAAATCGAGGAAAATCCTCATTTTATATGTGATAACCGATTTCTGCGAAATTTTTTTTTTTTTTTGAAAAAGTATACTCATTCATAATGGGAAAATAAGAAAATTTTTTTAAAAACCGACTTCAAAAAAAATTTTTCCTTAAAAAAAAAACCGACCCCAAAAAAAAAAAATTTTACAAAAAAAAACCAAATTCCTTGTAAAGAAAACTGAATATCTGTTATAAAAAAATGCATTAAAAATTTAAAAAAAAAAAAAAAAACGGGTAAAAAAAAAACGGGTAAAAAAAAAGTGTTATAAAAAAATTCACTAAAAATTAGTTGGTCGTTTAGTAGGTCTACCCATATTTAGACAAATAAAATCAGTTATAGAACTTCAAAGTCACTAAAAAGCGAGAAATAAAACTTATTTTGACAAAATGGAAACCCGACTTAACAAAAGAAGCACTAAAAAGTAAAAAAATAATTGCATATTCTTGTGCCAATTTTAGTTCACCAAAGCAAAAATTTTTAAATATATATGTACAATTATTGTTATTTTTGGAGGCGGTGTCCAAAAGTTATGTGAATTTATCTATGTTGACACCGCCTCCAAAAATAACAATAATTGTACATATATATTTAAAAATTTTTGCTTTGGTGAACTAAAATTGGCACAAGAATATGCAATTATTTTTTTACTTTTTAGTGCTTCTTTTGTTAAGTCGGGTTTCCATTTTGTCAAAATAAGTTTTATATTAGACTTTATTCATAAAAGATTTCCTATCTTTACCTAGATATCCTTAGTCTTAAATAAAAATATTCAATACCTATTCTGAAGGAAAATATGTTGACATAATTAACTCAAGAAATAAAGAAAACGATCCTGAAGGTATTTTAATTATTTTCCGTGACTGAGACTAAATATCCCTGACTATTCCCTGATAATGGAATTAAAGTTATAGCCTTTACTTAGCCCCACTTTATTTCAATCAACTATAATTCATTTTTTTAAATTCATAATATCGATTATTATCCATTTTGCGTATTGTTTGTTCTACATTGATAACAATATTTGCATTTATTTTGACCTAAATTTGAAGGGGAAAAAGTTCAAGGTAATATTTAACAAAGTAGATACGTTACACCCTTTGTTTTATGTATTATCTATATATATATATATATATATATATATATATATATATATATATATATATATATATTTGCTAAAACAATGCTATCCCCATCAGAGACTGTCCCATTTGTGACTTTTAACATATTATTTTGTGTGCTGTAAAATATAATAGTTTATGATACACAAATGTATAAACCTTAGTTTTTCTTTTATCATATAATTTTCATAAAGTTAGAAGATAAAATATTTTCAAATAATAAAATTAAATACTCGTATTTAGGTACTGTCGTCTAATAAAGCCCAGTCATGAAAAATCGTTTTGTAATTGTTGAATTCGAAATTTCTAACATATACGGAGAAAGAAACATCAATAGGCAACACTAATAGTCGAATGCGTTTTCGGTTAGAAAGCAAATCCATGTTTATCAGTGATGTATCAATAAGATCTATCGCTGTTTATAATATTGAATAATCACTTTTTTGAAATTTTTGGTATAGTATTTTTTATATTGTTTTTACTATTGGATTTTAATATCTAAGCTTTTCATCATTGTCAGCAAGAAGGACCTATTGATTTCTAATGACAGTTTTGGCATTGCTTCTTACTGCCCTTGTTACTGACCGTAAGGCTCACTTGATTGTAGGTATCATAAGAAGGTCTGGACCTCTTTAAGAGTGTTTAATTTATTAATTTATTATATTCCATCATATATTAGATCTGTGATGTTTAATTCTATGATTCCAGACACTATTTCTTAGTTCATTTATTTCGTTCCTTCTGTTACCAAATTTAGAGATGTTTTCCTAAGACACCAAATAAGGCACCAGGGACGATTGTAAATAAAATACTGATATCGATGTATTTAAAAATATTTACTAAAACCTAAGCAAACAGAGAAATGAAAATATTTTAAAATATAATGCTAAATTTTTGTTTTAATGCAGTTTGTATGATTAATAGACTTTATTTTAATGACTGTTTAGTGAATAATATTGATATACTTTGAATAAATATTTTATTCGACAACGTTTGGAAATGGCCCTTATTGAGAGATCCGGTTCCTAATAAGGCCCACAATCGAGGTTTTTAAAATATCATTTTTTCATGGAAATAATAAATTTTTATGATTTTTCTCAAATATCGGATGAATAAATGATCAATGTTTACTAAATTTCTATTAATTTTTGTTAACTACGCAATTTTTCGTTATTATAGTCATTTTGCAAAAAGTGGGCCTTATTAGGCACCAGTACTTTAATGTGATTAAAATTTTACGCATTTAAACAAACTTCACCATTTGTATATCATTAAAATTTTTTTTTCATCAATCCAAGAATAATAGTTATTTGGCTAAGGAATTAAATAGGCTCAAACTGAAAAAGATCCCATTCATCAGAAATGGTTTATTTATATATTTATAGTTTATAATAGCAAAGAAACATAAAAAATTATCTGAAACTTACCCTGACATTGGTAGCCTTGTTTTCCAAAACCCCTGAAACAAATAGAAAAATTTTATTATTAATCGGTAGATTCCTCAAAGTTTTATTTATAGTAAATTGATAAGTTGTCAATATTTCTGACGTGAAGGAGCATATGATATAATTTATTGATTCTCTATACATTTATTTGAATACCCGACGTGTATTTTCATAATACACTTAAGAAACCTTTTTTATTTCAACAGCTCATAAATTATTTCTCTAATTTCAATTAAATATTGTTTGTATTTCTGAAAAAGCGGAACATAACGAAGAAACTGCACATGAAATACCCTGTGCACCTGAGAAACTTACACAATAAATTTGTCATTAGATAACATTTTTGATAAATAACTTTATCCTCATTAAGGTATTTCCAAACTATATCAGCAGATCGGGTACCCGCGTGAAAAGAACTATATAGAAAATTATATGCGAATCAGGTAGATTTCGCAATAAAACATCATACATATACTACATAGTACATAATTTCAAACGACTTTCAAACACCGCGCCGGTACTCGGGATGCCAACTGAACCATAAAAAATAACCTTCTGCTGCTTAACAACCCGATGGAAAGACAAAATTTGACTATCTCCCTTAATATTTGAAAAATCGAAAAATTTATCAGGAATTAAGTTGTAGGTACTAAGTTTTACTGTAATTTTGTTTCTTATCATTTTTCTGTTACACTAATATTTACAGAAATATTTACAATTAAAGATTGAAAGTTAAAATTCTAAATATCTCTGTTCACATTAGAGTTTGAGAAAAATGATCAAGTAATGAATTGTAGCAAACTTGATTTTCTACAACTTTACTCCTTATACATTTTACATTCTAATATTAAGAAAGATATTTAATATTTTGTGTTAGTTTGACACAAATACATGAAATATATTTTATTGTAAAAAATTTTGATTGTTGTTTCCATAGTAACTATAAACTATAATCGTTATACATTGTTCTATTTTGGCTATTAATAAATTTAATTTTTTCAAATACTAACGTCGTATCAGATATTATATTTCATTTTGATCACACTAAAATTATGACCGCTAGAGAGTGATTTATGTATTCTTAGGATATTCGCTAAGTGGACGCAGCTCATGCGTAACGAATTTTTTTCTCTAATGATTTTAACTTGAATAGAAACTTAGACAGAAACAAAATAAGAGATAAAATCTTTTTAATTACTAATCAGTACCCTTCTTTGTTACTTCTTCATTTCTTCTCAAATATGCCAATATTCGTCGAAAATGCACATGCGCGAAACAGCTGTTTCGCGCCAGTTCTACCCATTCTTTGAAAGGTATTGGATTGTCGTTTCCATAGTAACTATAAACTATAATCGTTAAACATCGTTCTATTTTGGCTATTAATAAATTTAAATTTTGCAAATACTAAAGTCATATCAGATATTATATTTCATTTTGATCACACTAAAATTATGACCGCTAGAGAGTGATTTATGTATTCTAAGGAAATTCGCTAAGTTGACGCAGCTCCTGCGTAAAGAATTTTTGTCTCAAATGATTTTGATGTATTAAACATAAGTGTAGTAACCACAGGACAGCGTGATACACCAGGTACTTCTTTTCTACTCGTATAATATTATTAAATGAATAATTAAAGTAATTGCATTTATATGTAATACATATAACAATAGGTCGGTCATGCATGTTTTAAAATCGTCTGTTGTGTATCATATATATATATATATATATATATATATATATATATATATATATATATATATATATATATATATATATATATATATATATATATATATATATATATATAGATATATATATATATATATATATATATAGATATAGATATATATATATATATATATATATATATATATATATATATATATATGTACACCATGGTGATGTGGTGGTGCCGATGTCGATCATGTCCACGGGGAAATTATATTTTATTCGTGTATATATACATATATATATGTATATGTATATATAGTAGGTAGGTAGGTAGGTACATACAGGTACTTTTAATAAAATACATATTACATAACCATTATACCAAGTATTTTATTATATAAAGTACTCTCTAGTAACTAACAAAATATGGATTTCATTTTTTTTCTTTTCAGAATTTAAACTAATTGATTCATATGTAAAATCTCTTCGCTTTTGAAAATATCATTTTCTTAATATATTATATCATCATAATTTTTAATAAATATATTCTCACAAATTCCTTCCACTCCACTCACATCCTCACATCCTCACATCCTAAGGCATCACAATGGACCTTATGGTCGAAGTGTAGCCGTCCTGGGCAGCCTTTACAAGCTACCTATCTATGGTTAAACGAATATTCCAACATTGAGATTTGAAAATAATATTATTGATATAAATCGATATATATTCTCAAAATTTAAAAACGATCGTTCCAGTTTCTTAGACAAATGCTTTTCAATATAACGTTTTTCATACGATTTATATAAAGGCATGCTCTTGTGAATGGCAAGCTTTCGTCATACCTTTTTCTTTTCTTTTTTCACCAATAATTCCCCCAGCTAAAAATAAATAAACTTTACTAAATGTAATATTGTTGAATACTTGTAAAATAATACGCTTTCTTATTATCGAAGATTTGGCACGAGCAAATCTTCGGTACAAGATGTCGCACGAGCATTTGAGAGAAAAAATATAAAATAATAATCAATAAAGAAGATAGTTACCGATATTATAGGCATGTTTAGGAATGTGTTAAGCAAACACATTCAAATTGTAATGAAAGTGATCTTTGTACAAGGGATATTGCGGATTAGCATCTGCATCCGCAATACTCATTGCTTTTTACGGAGCTTTTGCGGATGCATATGTTGTTTGTTTTGTTTAGCATTTTTGATTGTATATAAAACATAACGAGTTTAGACGTGTTATTCTATGGATGGTTTCCCTTTGAAAAATATATTTGACAAGTGAATCAACAATAAAATATAGGTACACTCGGAAGGTTCGTACCAGGTCTTTAAGGAATCGTCTAAAATCTATACACCCGGAGCAGTTTAGCCTATGAACCGCTGTTTAATCTTAGTTTAATCTATGAACCGCTGCGAAACAGGATGGAACCTGAAAAGGTAGCTACATTGCTCTTTATTAAATATAATGCACCAAATTTTAAATATTCACACTAAACATTTAATTATAATATTAAGATTAATAAAAACTATCAACATCCCTGGTTTGTGCACACAAGTGAACAGCTTAGGGTGGCAAATACCCTGAGTCCGGTCATGAGAACAAATAATTTTAAATTAAATAAAAACAGATACTAGTAAAATATAATAAATGAAACACAAACGTAAAGCACAAACAAACACAAAATAAATAATTAAATATTTGTTTTTAATGTTTAATTAATAGAAAAATGTTGATAATTAAATGTATTTATTATTTAGTTACATAACATATCTATCTATATTGTAATTGTGAGTATTATAATCAAGCTATTAAGTAGCAAGCTGCAAGTAGCTTTTCTCAATTATTAGTTTCGTTTACTATGTAATAGAGATTCCATCAAAAACAATAAAACCTATTTTGACAAAATGGAAACCCGACTTCAAAAATCTAATATTCTATAACCAGAAATGCACTAAAAAGTAAAAAAATAATTGCATATTCTTGTGCCAATTTTAGTTCACCTAAGCAAAAATTTTTAAATATATATGTACAATTATTGTAATTTTTGGAGGCGGTGTCAGCATAGAGAAATTCACATAACTTTTGGACAACACCTCCAAAAATAACAATAATTGTACATTTATATTTAAAATTTTTTGCTTAGGTGAACTAAAATTGCATTAATTTTTTTACTTTTTAGTGCATTTCTTGTTATAGAATATTTGATTTTTGAAGTCGGGTTTCCATTTTGTCGAAATAGGTTTTATTTCTCGCTTTTTAGTGACTTTGAAGTTCTATAATTTTATGATTTTATTTGTGTAAATATGGGTAGACGTACTAAACGACCAGCTAATTTTGAGTATATTTTTTATAACACTTTTTTTTTATCCGTTTTTTTTTTTTTTTTATAATTTTTAGTACATTTTTTTAAACAGATTTTCAGTTTTTTTTACAAGCATTCCCTCATCAGAATGCGATTTGGTGACAATGGGACCAATGGGAAACCAAACCCTTTAAAACAAAAAAAACAAAAATTCAAAATCGGTTCATAAATGACGGAGTTCTGAGGGGACACACATTAAAAAAAAAATACAGATGAATTGAGAACCGTCCTCCGGGTTAAAAATATAAAAATTCGTTTCGTAGAAGTTGGTTCAAACTGAGACTAAGAGAGTTTATGCAGAGTGTATACTCTTTAGAGATCACAATTTTAATCCGATCAAAATTGAATTGCGTGTCTTATATGTATTTGGTGTTTGAAAGGTCAAGTTCGGTAATGGGTATAATCGATCAAAGAGATAGGAGATAGAGATAAGAGAATAATATCCTGCGGCTCTAATTCCTCCACAAGACATTGAAAGTTTCCGCGAATTTTCGAAGAAAATGCTATTGGTTTTGTATCGTTGAAAAAGTTTAAAAGTTTAGTCGCTAGTAGATGTCGAAAATGACCATTGTTATATATATATATATATATATATATATATATATATATATATATATATATATATATATATATATATATATATATACATATATATATATATATATATATATATATGTACATATATATAGTTATATGTATATATATATAAGTATATATACAGACTGTTTTGGGCAGCTTTTCATTGTTAAATATGTTAAATATTATTTATTACTGCCTGGCCGTCTGGTACTGTATAAAGTCAGTCAGTACACATGTAAATAAATTCAGTCAATTATACTACATAGCTATAATGTATGCGTATGGTTGTTTATTTGTGATACATAATGCACATACTAAAGTGTACTCCCATCACATGTGTACTGACTGACTTCATACAGTACCAGACGGCCAGGCAGTAATAAATAATATTTAACATCGGTTCACTATAGGAAAAGCTGTCCAAAACACACTTTATACATATATATATATATATATATATATATATATATATATATATATATATATATTTATATATATAACTTGAAGAAAAGAACAATTTATGGATTTTACACCAGCTTTTTTTTTGGTCAATCTTTTTAATATAGCGGAATCGCCCAAATCTAAATCTACATCCATGATTGAATAAACCCTCTGTATATATAGAGTTGTATTATTATTTGTACAGTTTTGTTATTCAGAATAAAAGACGTGACAAAAAAATGCTTAGATTTTATTCACGATAAATTTGAATATTTTCCTGTATTATATATACTCTATTTTCAAATTCTTCTTCTCCAACAAAAAGCTAACAGATGGCACAGGTTGTTATTCTTTTTGATATGTTACTAAAGATTAGGATATATCTGCACTGATAACAAATCGTACTAAGTAGGAATACAGGTGCTAAAAAGAGAAATACAATTTTGATGTTGATTTCGATAAATTTTCCTTTAAAAATTGTCATTTGGATTTCAAGCTCCGACACAAGGAAACATAAACTCAAATGTTCCTGGGAATCCAAGTTTATTATTATTTACCTTTTTTACCTCTATATATTCAATTTACTCAGGAAAATTTGGGCACTTAAGCCGCCTGCACACGGAAACAGCAGTGCCGGCTAGTAATGCCGGTTAGAACAGGCAGCCAGTACAATGACCGAACAATAGGATTACACACGAGGACATTTGTGGCTTCCATTACTTGACAGCCAGTATCCAGTTTTGTGTGTAACTGGCCCTCTGACGTCCAATACACTTAAACCTGCCTGACTTTTTTTAATATTTGTGTATACTTTCGTGTCAACATAACGATGTTTGTCCAAATTTTATTGTCATTGAATTTTTAATTAAATTAAATACTGATATGAAAAAATTAACTCGTCAACCAGGAATCGAACCTCGGGCGTATTACTGTCTAAATAAATAAAAAATTAGAATAATATGAAAAAGTTGGCTACTACCTCACAATCGTCTTTGGTGTAGCGGAAGCATACTGGACTAGTTATCCAGAGGCCCGAGACTGCCTGACTTTGGTACTCGCCAGTTGACAACTAGACGTTGAAGCGGTCCCTACACACGAGTACAGGGATAATTACTAGCGGCCATTACTGTCCACGTGTACAGGTGACTTTAAAAAGCATGCGACGCGATTTAGAACAACACAAATTATTGTTATTGTTTATTGTAACATGCTTTAGTAATTAAGACGCATGGTGGTGTGACCGAAGTAGAGTTTATAGTGGTATATGACCCACGTGCCTATGGGAATCATATATTTAACGAAAAATTCAATTTAAAACATGTGACTAGTGTTTAAGAAATTCCGCATACTGACTTGTAATGTACGATTCTGAATATTAGGAACTATGGCATTATTATCATTACAAAATTTAAATTTTACTGTTAACATAAAGCGGAAAACATGCATTTTAATAATCCTTACATAGTATAAAATAAAGTCCCGCAGCCGCGTCTGTCTGTCTGTTCGCGACTTACTCAAAAACTACTGCACCGATTTTCAATGGTTAGAGTGGTTCTCGAGGAAGGTTTTAGTATATAATTTGTCAAGTTTTGTATAAATTGGTTCTTACATATTATAAAAAAAGTTATAGTTGTATAATTTATTGATGTATAGGTGTATAATTTATCAGTGAAATTTTTGCCAGGAACTCGTCATATTTAACAAGGAAGCTCGACTTTTAATTAGAATCAACGAAAAGACAAGTGCATTCGACTTGCTGCAACATATGTGACAAACATGACTTGAAAGAAGCTTTTCTCAACATTAGTATAGCTTTAAGAATAAACTGCACATAACCGACGACATCTGCAAGCTGCGAACAAAGTTTCAAAAAGCTTAAAATAATAAAAACCTACCTACGTTCAACAATGAGTCGGGAACGTCTAACTGGCCTCGCGATTTTACCTATCGAAAATAACACAGCCTATGAGACGAACTTTGAGGTAGATATAGACTCATTCGCGGACAGGAAAGCTCGACGTGTAAATCTGTAGTACAAAATTATTAAAGAGTATAAATTTATTTTATGATTTTCATTATCCCAGGCACAAAAGTCGTGAATTTTTTTAAATCATTAATCGCAAATGCTCTGAGGAAGGGGCTCCAATGTCCAGTGTTTGTCCCGGTTCGGAAAAAACACAGATCCAGGGCTGCCTGTACATAGAGGTTATGTGAGTATTTTACATTATATTTTATGAATATAATTTAGTCGTCAGTTAGAATATCAACCGACAACCGAGTATCTATACAGAATGAAATTGTAAAATGATAGTGTTTAACATGAAACAGTCAACATTCATGGAGTAGAGTACATATTATATTATATTATACATATAACATATATTACTATATATGTAGAATGTACGTATAAAGTAGAATGCTTGCCGTATATGTTTAGGTTGTCGCTTGTCCTGAATTTACAGATAAGATCTGTCAATCCTGGAAGTTTGAAACTAGAACGAATGTTAGTATATGTTAGTATATACAGGACGGCTCATTTTAAACAATGTATCTGAATATTTATTTGAATAAAACCTATTTTGACAAAATTGAAACCCGACTTCAAAAATCAAATATTCTATAACAAAAAATGCACTAAAAAGTAAAAAAATAATTGCATATTCTTGTGCCAATTTAGGTCACCTAAGCAAAAATTTTTAAATATATATGTACAATTATTGTTATTTTTGGAGGCGGTGTCCAAAAGTTATGTGAATTTCTCTATGCTGACACCGACTCCAAAAATAACAATAATTGTACATATATATTTAAAAATTTTTGCTTAGGTGAACTAAAATTGGCACAAAAATATGCAATTATTTTTTACTTTTTAGTGCATTTTTTGTTATAGAATATTTGATTTTTGAAGTCGGGTTTCCATTTTGTCAAAATAGAAAATAATAACTAACTGATTTAATTGCTTAAAAACCCGGTACATCCTAAATTTATGTAAAAAAAGTTTATAAGAAAAGTTGTTTATTTAAAAAAAAGGAATATTTTTTGTCTTTACATTTTTGTTCAATCTCTTACGGTTTCAACAATGGGTAGTTTTGCCCATTTTACACAAACATGGTCCGATTTTTAGCTCTAGAACGCACACACATACAAACACAAATTTTCAGCTCGCTATCTCTTTTCGTTTTTGAGTTATCGTGTCCACCGAGGGTCGGACATACAGAAATGGCCGAATTAGACCGTGTTATGAACACCTATTCGAAACATTTCTGCCTGCGATCAATATTTTCAAGCGTTACAAAGTGAGGACTAAACTTTGTATACAATTGAGTTTCATTAATCCGGCGCTATTAAAAACTAGAGGATGTCGGATTATTGGAATGTTCGGATCACTGGATTGTATAGAAAAATTCATATAATTCACACTGATGCCAGAGCGCGGTCGCGGAGCGGGAGTAGGGAGCGGTGAGAGAGGCGCGGGCGGAGCGTACCGGATTATTGGACCATTTTATAGCCGATTTTTAGCCGATTTATAACCATTTTATAGCCGATTTAAAAAATGGATTTTCAATATTAAGATTGCATTTTTTGAGAAAAATAAGATCCTAAAAACCATTTTTCACATTTATTCAAATATTTACTTTCAAAAAAAAAGGATTCATTTTCATTGACCAAAAAACAAAACCTTTTATTCTTGATAAATTTTTTCCAAAAACTTATATTTGAAAATCCATTTTTTTTAAAGCGGTTATAAAATGGTTATTTATTACCTTAATTACACAGTTTTATATTGTTTCCTTCTCAGTCGTTCGATTCTGCCAAGAAAAGAGTTCCCATTTGAAAAACAGAAGATAACCTTTAATTAACCTTGCATGCCAGAGTCAAGGTTGAAGTTAAAGCGACTATGAGATGCTTCTTTTCCAAAAATACTATTTTGGGTCGGTGTATTGTTTCCAAAAACGCTTCTTTAAAAAAATATTCAAGTGGATTTAAATAATATTAAAGAGAACTCTAGGATTTTTCCAAATAAATTTCGATTTTTTGCACCAATTTCCTAGATCAAAATTTTTGTTTGTTTGTTTTTTTTTTTAATATTATAAATACGTTTTGGTGCAGACCGTCACCAAATTAGCAACAAGTAACATCTCCTCGGAGAATAATTACAATTAGCTAATTCATACTGATGATGACTACTTTGTAGTCGAAATACGTATTTATAAAATACAAAAAAACAAAAAAATTTTGTTCTAGGAAATTGGGGCAAAAAATCGAACTTTATTTCAAGTGTATTGTTTAAAATAGGGGGCACAGTCTGTATATTCCTTCTATATAATATTTCTATTACTTTACTCCATACGACATGTACTGCAATCTCTGTACTTTAAACATACACATATTGTTTGACTCTCTGGTGAGAGATTTCTTGTATACCATTTATAGCACACTACAACACGCTTCAAAAAGTTGAAGAGTTTTGATAGTTTTATTGTTTTCTGGATTGAGGTCTCATTGGAAAACACTTGAAAGTAAGTTGCAATCAAATACTCTTTTTGTGGCACCCAGAATAATTAGGAAAAATATACAAAGTGAATAAGGTTCCACAAGATAAAACCTCTAAACTTTCGAATTAAATAATAAACAAATTTTTTATCATTGACATTCCGACCTGTTTTCATCATAATAAGTTTTAGGTGCTCTCTTATAAAAATCTCTAAAATTTAGTTTTGTTGCCAAATTTTATTTGTTAAAACTATGGGCGACTACAGATTCTAAAATTTCTAAGAAATTGCTCAAGAGGGTTTCAATTGAGACTTTAAATTCGCCATCAACAGAACATAACAGAGGTTTAACTGTTTTTGTAAACTTTTTGTGTCTATCCTACCGTTCTTAGTATGGTAGCCTTACAGTTACGTTGTACTAACGGAGGTGACCAGCGGTTATTTAATATTACCTTTAAGTAATATGTTTGAAAATTTGTAATATTATTTGACATTAATATTTATTTATATGAAAAATCTTACACATTTTGGCTGGGTATTGAACCCAAAAACTCTGGCAATCCAGACCAGTGTTACGCCAACTGTGCTATCCAGAATCTCCGTCAACCGAACTATCCTTCTGAGTTTAAAACTGATGGTATATCGTCTTCGTGTGCAGCAACATTTTTGATCGGGGATCCGCACAATATCGCGTATTCCTACACCTTGTATCATAAGCTACAAAAATATAAGTGAACATAACGACTAACTGAGTTAGTTGCTTAAATACCCGGTATACACTGAAACTTAAAAAAATAAGTTTTTTATATTTTTAATAACTTTTGCTGTAAATTTTTGTCTCTTACGGTTTTAAAGATAGGCAGTTTTGCCCGTTTTACCCAAACAAGTTCCGATTTTGCCTATCACGAACTTGACTTTCGAGCTCTAGAACACACATACAAATTTTCAGCTTCGTATCTTTGTTCGTTTTTGAGTTATCGTGTGAAATGGACTGATTAGATCATTTTATGAACAACTATACCAAAATTTTTAATTTTTTAATATCTTACACCGTTAAGTCGGAACTAAACTTAATACAGCCTGGTATACAATATGTCTTTCATCATAGACCCAATAGGAATATTGTGTAGAATATCCATCACTGTCCACATGCAGCACACCACGATACGGTACACTCCCTCATACCCACAAATTCACAGACACTTGTAGAGTGCAGTTTTAGTGGAGCAAGGCTGTCCACATCATCGCTCACTGTGTACAGACAGTGATGTCCATAGCACCGTATCAATGAATACATATTCTACATTCTGCATTCTACAAATGTCTGTGAGTAACAGAGTGCAGCGACAGATACATACATTGTTTCCAGATTGGGTGTAGTTTAAAAAACACACGGTATATTATAGACCGGGTATATTAAGTAACCAAGAGCCCAAATCATATATTCTTGCATTTTATCATATACTAGCTGACCCGCCCCGGGTTCGCACGGGTTCTTTACAGAAAATATAAAACAGCCAATGTTACTCCGAGGAGATGTAGCTTTCGGTAAAATTGGTTGAGTAGTTTTTGAGTTAAATCGTAACAAACAAAAAATCAATCATCTTTCCTCGTTATACATAATAGCATTACCCGTCACGGCTTCGCCCGCATTAATTTTGTAACGCCCTTATAACCAAGTAACATAATATTTTCTCCCGTCAAGGACTGATAAATTATTTGTTGTATGCACTGCCACCTATTGTCAAAATTTTTGAAGTACTCATGTTGTGTATACTGTCATCTGTCTGTTGCATGCTTATATAAATAACAGTGAAAATGTCTACATCCCCACTCATGGGAGACAATGTATAACACACAGCACCTAGAGCAACGAACATCTGTTACTACAAATTATAAATCTAAACATCAATAAATTATACAACTTTACATTTTTTTATAATATTTAATGACCAATTTATACAAAAACTTGACAAATTATATAATAAAACCTTCCTCGAGAACCACTCTATCCATTGGTGACAACAGCATGAAAATCGGTGCACTAGTTTTTGAGTAAATCGCGAACAAACAGACAGACGCGGCTGGGGGACTTTGTTTTATACTATGTAAGGATATATATTGGTCAAGTACCCTTCACATTGTACTCTCAAAGTACACAGCTTTTAAGACACCTTGTATGGATGATATGTATATATATATATATATATATATATATATATATATATATATATATATATATATATATATATATATATAAATATAGAAAATATAATAATAGAATCAGCAGCTATTGAGAGAAAACAGGCGACATATTCATATTATGATTATTATTATTATTACTATTATCTGTATAGTGTTTTTTTTTTATAGAAAATAATAATACTAAACACAGTATGAGATTTAAATCCAGATTCTATAGTCTGGATGCGTATGTATAGTCTTCATGTAGGTAGATAGTACGACAAAGTAAAGTCCTTTGTGATTTTTGTATTGCATAAAAATAATCCACTTTACCATTTTGTTTAATATAAGTTAATACCAAAGACGTGATATAAAAAATAATTATCTAAAGAAAAAATGATAATATATTTTTCATTTATCCTAATAACAACCCATTCAATACAAAATATATTAATATTTACTTAATTAATTAATTAATTAATTTTTGTTGCGAATTCAGTTTAAACAAAGTCTTAAGGTGATTATATTTTCTTTCCTAGCCATTTTAAACAGAACATCGTGTAATTGACTTGAAATAAAAACTAATTTTGTTTAAGGATGTACGAGCACTGAAGCTTCAAAAAGATTAATGCTTGATTTTTGTTTACATGTAGTTGAAGTGCATATAAATCAATTATAAAAGTTTCAGGGGGGTTACGGGGAGTTTTGAATTAATTATTTAATGTCGAAGTTAGAGTTTTAATACATTGCTCTTATGGAGAAACTCATATTTTTACACATATTTTGATAATTTTCACTTGGAATAAAATAAGACGAATAAAAAAACCTACGCAATTGAAAATAGAAATATTAATAAAGAGATTGATCTAATAAAATTTTGGTATGACGGGCCTACAAAAAGGTATTTAAGAAAACAACTGAGATTTTGGGCTAATTTAATTTCTGTCGGTGGTAGCTTAATTACCCAAAATCTCAGGTTTTTTTCTTAAATATCTTTTTTGTTAGGCCCGGTATGATAGGCCTAAATTAAATTTTAATTTTAACTTACGACAAAAAATAATAAACATTATTGTGGACTTTTATGAATGTACCATACAAGCGCTCGTACATATTTAACGAAGTACTTTATTTGATATATAAGAATTGATAAATAGAAATTGATTGGTCATGATTCAAGTGGAGCCATGGTATGTTCTTGCGCTGGTAGTGAGCATTCTATTCAGTGTCTCTCGCTCTATTCACCAGCCTCCGCCATATTGTTTATTTACATATGCAAATTTTTATCTGGCCTCCGAAATTTATCTGAAGTTTTGAAAGAGTCTGCAATTTACTTGGAGCCGTGGAACCAACTAAGAAAGATATAACACATTTCACATTTTACAGTGTCATGTAAAACATAAGTAACTAATGTTTGGAAAATAACTAATTTTCTTCCTGTCAGGTTTAAGTTTTCTAACGTATAAAGCATAGGGCCTTTTACAAGTAGTTTGGGTTATACATTGATATATCAGTCAATCAGTTTCTTCTTTTATGCATCAAGAGAAGATGAAATTTACTTTAGAAATCAAAGACTAGTGTATAGTTTTTGGTATTTCAAAAGTTGCTTTGATTCTCTTAGTGATAGCGAAAATCATCATATGTGAATCTATGCATGTAAATCGGGTTTACTTTAATCCAATTACTAGACGTCGAGAGAAACTTCCAACTACATTTAAATTTACAAAACTAACCTGACACGCTACGCGTTTGTTGAATACTCTCGCTGGAACTTAACACGATAATAATAATAAAATATTATAAAGCCATAGTTCGTAATGTGAAAGTTTTGGTATATGTTTTTAATGTTACAATAGTCGTTTCTAATATTACTATTTTCGAAAAACTAAATGGTTTGGTAGTATTTTTAGTGTTTATTAATAGCACTATACTATTATAGTGTGTAGAATGTTGCTATACATATGCTTTTATAGATAACAAAATATGTAGTAACAAAAAAAAAAAAAACATTTTAAAACATTTTATGGAGTTTGTTGAGAAGTATACATATACCGTGTGAGTTGGAAAGCTTTTCCAATAGAGAATCAATGTTAAATATTATTTATTACTGGTTGGCCGTGTGGTTACTGTCAGTACACATGTAATGAGAGTGGGTTAAATATGTTCATTGGATTCTTAACTTTAGTATGTGCATCACAAAATCCCTAATAAAATAATTTAATAATCACTTAAATCAATCGTTACATCAAAATGTTGCTTAATAATATTAAGTTTGACGAATAACTTTAGCTTTATTCAAACTATCATCCTCAAATTTACACTCTTCAACATTTTACATAAGTTTCTGTTTACTTAAACATAAATTATAACCTTTTTTGTCAAATGACAATCGCAAATCCGGGACAATAGTTTTTTTAAAACCACTTTTAATAATAATAACAAACATTTTTAAATAAATTTTGATAATAACATTATATTTACTAATTAAATTTAAAATTTTGCCCCAATTCCTAGAACAATTATGTGTATTTTATAAATACGTATTTCGACTACAAGGTAGTCATCGTCAATATGATTTAGCTAATTGTAACTATGTCAGGGATATGGAGTCAAAGATATGTTGCTCGTTGCTAATTTGGTGCGTGTCCCACCAAATTAGCGTGTCTCTCAAATTAGCAACAAGCATCGTATCTCTGACTCCATATCCCAGAGATGGTTACGATTAGCTAATTCATACTGATGACGACTACCTGGTATCGAAATACGTATTTATAAAATACAAATAAATGTTCTAGAAATTGGGGCAAAATTTGAAATTTAATTTAAAAAAACCTAGAGTTTCTCTTTGATTATTCTAATAATCTTTATATTATATTCACTATTTATTTTATATAGCGCCCAGTTTTAAATTATCACACAAGAAATGCTATTTTTCGCCACCATGAACGCTAGTGTCTAATCATAATGATCACGAAGATTCTGTATGGATAGGTAGAATGTATAAAATGCTATCGATATTTAGATTGTTCAATTTTTAAATATTTTCTTAAATAAATGGCCTATCAATAAGAACTTGAGATTGTTGGAATACACCCAAATATCCTGGTGTATTCGATCTGAATCCTGATTAATTAAATACGAATTTGTGGACTTTTAAACTAATGTTTATTTTTAGCCTCAATATTTAATAATCAAAAACAAGTTTGTTGGTAGATACCGGGTGTAAAACGTGATAACGTATGTATTACACTACGCAGACATCTAGATATTGGAATCCCAGATCTTGAAGACGAGTACACTAAAAGATCTTTCAGAAATGGAAAATATCGCCATATTGTAAATGTTATCGGCATGAAGGTTAAAAACCATCCATAGCATCGAAAATATCGATGTTGTGAAATCAGTGTTGGTGAAAACTTGATAACTTGTCGGTGGAATGTCGTCTTCAGGTGTTGGGTCTATTTGTCTAATGACAATGTGGTGTATTTTACGTAAAGATTAAGATATCCTTAGGTCTCACTCTTTAAAAATATAATCAATGGAAAGCTTGCTACTTTCGACAGATTTACTTTATTTATTTTCAAGACTTTAAAATAATTTTAAAACTATTGGAATTTGAATAAACTTTTGAAGTTAAATTTATACATTTTATTTATTTATTAAAACTTGTTATTTTAAATAATTATTATTCCGTTTTCCGTGAAATATGTTTTTTATAATATGGATATAGTGTTATGAGATCGATTTCATTCATACCGCCTTCTAGCATACCGTATGTCAACCATGATTGACTAGTTAACCATAAACTCACTAAGACAAAAATTATTTATTTTTGGCAGCATTTCAAACTAATACGAACCAGGGATGTTGCGGATGCGTAATTGACATCGGGATGATGCGGAAATTTTAGGGCTCATATCAGCGGATTTGGTTTAAAATTTGTGATTTTTTTAACATATACTTAATTTAGGTACATGAAAAAAATGGTAATAATTTTTAATAATCTTTATATTATAATTAAATTTTAAGTATGAGAATTGGTGCATTATATTTGATAAACAGTAATGTCGCTGCCTTTTCAGGTTCTAATCTGTTTTGCAGGTGTTCATAGATTAATCACACGCTAAACAGGCTAAATTGCTCTGGGTACATCGATTTTAAATGATTCCACAAAAACGAGGTTGTACGGTCCTTGCAGGAGTATGTCTTATTGCATATTTTACACTGAGATTCATCTTGAATCTGCTCATCTAGTTTAAAATAAAACTAAATCACACTTTGCATCAGTTCGGTGGCATTGTTGATTCACTTGTGAAAAAGATTATTCAAGGCGAAACACTTTAACAATAATGTAAATGGTAGAAATCAATAAAAAAAACATCCCTATAATAATAATACGTCTAAACACGTTGTGATTTATTTACAATCAGAAATGCTAAATAAAACAAGCAACAACCGCAACCGCAAAATCTGCGTAAAAAGCATTGGTTATTGCGAATACGGATGCGGATGCTAAAATTAATACGCAAATTTCATGCAAATTTGACATGACTGTATCAAACCAAACTATACATGAGGACCTCAAAATCCCACTTATCAAGCTTGTGATTCACCAGCACACCTGGCTGACAACGAAAACAGCATAATCAGTGACCAAATGTAGACTAAAAGTAGAGTTATAAAGGCTAAAGAAAAACTGACCGACGATTTAGTTAACTAGTAACGTTTCGACAACGGGCGGTTTCTCCTCCAAGACATCTATATATCCATCACATTTGCTTATTACTCGGAATGTATTCGTTTTGGGTGCTTACACGCTTTCAGAGCTCACTCTTATAAGCGCAATTTATTGGCGTTCGATTTTGTTTATATGAACGCTTACTCTGCTCTTGATGTCTTTCGTTTTGGAATTATAAGTACGTGTGAGCGTCAATTAACATCAAAATTCATTATGGCGGAAAAATGATATAGAATATTCAAAAAAATTAAAAAAATCACTAAACATTTTTCCCTCCTAAAAAACCATAAGGTGGCTATTCTGGCTTTGGCGCTGACGCTTTTTTCCTCATACCTCGATAGAGAAAGCATCTGTGAGCGTGGTGTCTATCATTCACAGACAGCGTCAAGACGAGCACTAAAAACAACGCTTGATAGAATCTGACAGCATGTAAGCGTTCCAAACGAATAACTTTCAGTTGTAGAGGTAGATTGTAAAGGCTACCCTGTACGGGCTACACTTCGACCATAAGATCCATTGTGATGCCTTAGGATGTGAGGATGTGAGTGGAGTGGAAGGAATTTGTGAGTAGACTACGAATTGGTAGGATATGCGGCTGCAGCCGACTATGATAGGAACTTTGCCGATATTCATCTGGAGTTCGTGAAGGAAACTGCAGAAAACCTTCTCAAGCATAGCCGGTTACTTCGTTCTTGTCCATACGGCGACAGTTTAGTCAATCAAACACCCCTTTTTTTTTATAATTGACAAACTGCCGATGTCGGGATTCGAACCCATAATCTCCCAGTTTCCAAGTACTGCATACTTCGCAGACATGACGCCGCATAGACCGCTCGGCTACTTGGCTGGTTTTCAGTTGTATTTTCTACCAGTAGATTGCAAATTTGCAGAAATATTTATAATAAAAACAAAAAACAAATGAATAGCATTTTGTTTGAAACACAAATCAAATAAAAACGTTCAAGAATGTGTGTGTTTTTCGAATAGTAGGTATTTTGTTAGAATTAACACCCCTTACAAATATTAACAGGCATTACTAAACCAATTATGTAGACATTACATAAATAATACGTCAATATAACAAGTTGTCAAGGGAATTCCTTAAAGGTTTCTAACATTCGTTCCATATTATTAAATATGTACATAATTAAAACAACTCCAGTGGCCTATAACGCCACAGGGATTCAAACAGCTGTATATATATATATATATAGGTATTATATACTGTTTCCTTACACAATTATTATTAACCTTGTTATAATTATGAGTTCAGTTATTATTTTGCAAAGTTAAGTAAACTTCTATATTTTTTTTGCACAATTAACGCTGGTTTTTTAAGCTGTAGCTGTTGTTTCAATAATTGATTTTACTTTTATTACAGAAACAATTCATATTTGAAATTAATACGGTTGAAATAAACTGACATCTACACATATAACATTACATGCCCTGACTGACAGATTCATCATCACCCAGCCAAAACTAGTGGAGTTAGAAACATGAAATTTGGAAGATATGTTCCTTAAAGAGTATGGAGGTGCACTAAGGATTTTTCGAAAATCAACTCCTATGGGGGATGAAAGTTTGTATTGAGATCCCGTTTTTTGTTTAAGTTGGAAACATGAAAATTAGTATATAGGCTATTATTAATAAATAATGCAACATGTGTTAAAGCGTTTTTAGAAACTCAACCCTTGAGGGGGTAAAATAGGGAGTCCGATTTTCCATTTTTTTAAGGCATGAAAAGTGTTATTTAAGTTATACACCATAAAATACGTGTTTACGTGTTTTTGGAAAATGACCCCACATGGATGGGAGTGAAACACGGGGTGAGAATTTGTATGGAAGTTTTTTTCAAGTTAGAGACATGAATATTGATATTTTGTTTATGAAGAAAATCAATCCTTGACGGGTACTGAATAAGATCATGTTATTCAGCTATAAGTTCTTTACAATTACAATTTTTATGAGTGAAGCCGCAACGGGTAATGTTAGTCTTAAATAGTGTTGCTACAAAAAGCACAAGAGAGATGAGATGTGATATTCGCCTCAATCGAAACAAGATTTCAGTTTCACTATATAGACATAGGGTTAGGTATAGGGACAAAGAGGTAAGGGTTGATAAATATTTCGAAGCTCTCACTATGTTGCTTGTTCTTCGACGCAAGTGAACACAAATTGATTCTCGACATTCTAGATGATGAGTAAAAACCTGACTGAGAACATTTTCAATTAAAAGTTTTAAGTTTGTCGTAGCTTTTGAAGACTTGTGTACATGTATTCATTTAATACCCTAACTGAACACAGCTGGTAAATAATGTACACCATTAATCTATAGCATTGACATGCAAATTCAATCATTAATCGTCGTTACCGTGTGCTCACATAAAATATTCAGAAATAGAATTTATTACGAATTGATGAAAGTTTATAATTATCAAATCTTACAAGAATATGTTTACCTTAGTGATGCCGCGAGACGATACCGCGAGTAATATGTCTCTTGTGTTGTATTGACTTGTAAAAGTTTTAATCGTCTCATCTCGACTCGTTTCTCTCGTCTCTTGCGGCATTACTACTTTACATTCATTTAATGATAAACATGTGAAAATGTAACAACTAATTGATTGTTTAAATTTCCAGTTTACACATGAGTTCATTAGCGGTGCGTGAACTGTTTATTTTACTTTTTATACACGCGCAGTTATATACAGTTATAAATGAGACCAGTGTACTAGGATTGTTGCTGATATTCGCAGCTGCATCGCAATCGCGGAACTTCAACATTAAGTTTAGATCTGCATCTGCGGATGTCAAAAATTCCGCATCCGCAACATCCCTGACCTGTACAAAATTTTGGTACAGATTAGGTTTGTCCCTATGATTCGTATTTCGCATAAACTTTTATTCTTTTCTTGCCGTCACCAAATCTGGAAATAAACTTATATCTAACCAAAAGTCAAATATAACATAAAACGAAGGTACAACTCATTTTTATTGATTATAAGATATTAAGTTTCATTCATTGTTTTTAAGTGTAATGGTTTCGCGAAGTTGCATTTTTAAGTTTTATTGTATCCTATATACTATATATATATATATATATATATATATATATATATATATATATATATACATATATATATTTATTAAGGTGGCATATATTGATTTCAAATCACTGATATATTGATGCAGTGATTTTCAACCACTGTGCCGCGTCACTTTTTTGTGCCGCCAAATTCTTAAAGTGTGCCGCTAAATTTTAGAAATGTATATAGTAAAAATAAAAACGAAAAAAAATCGAGACTGTATAAGAGTACGACGATATAAGAGTATCATTGTCATTTTTACGGCCAAATATAAATGAAATTATCAAAAAACATGAAGCTCAAATTTCTCATCAAAAGAATCCTTATTATTAACTTGTAATTCATCCCTTTATAAACGTACTGTTGTTTTTGTAGTACATGTTATTTTATTTTACATTCAAAATTATTATCATGAACTATTTTACACAGTGTGTTATAGGTAAGTAAACAACTTTTAAACTTATCTTTTTCTTTGTATGCCGTCAAATTTTGAAATCGTTAAAAGTGTGCCGCGACAAAAAAAATGGTTGAGAATCACTGTATTAATGCATTATACTACATTTTAACTCAAATATTGTGTATGGAAATATATTAGTCTTTCACGTTTTAGAAACCTTTCCCAAAAATTAGCTCAATAAAAAAATTTTTAAAACTCGCTCACAAATTTTGTAAATTTATAAAATGGTAGAAATTTGAAATTTTTTCATTTTCCAAATTTTTCTAGTAGTGGAATTTATTTGTATCTATCAAAAAATAATCTCTGAAAATTTTAAAATATAAATTCAAAAGTCGCTTGAGAATTTTAAATTGTTAGTAGTAAATATGGACACTGGATGTTTTGAAGCAATTATTTAATATGAGAATTTTAATTTTCTCAAAGATACCTAAATTAAACGTTTTCTTGATAGATGACGAGTTCCGTAAGTTTATTGAACTTTTGCGTTCTATTGACGTTCCTAAAGTATTTCTGAGCAATTTTTTCATCAAATTAATTTTATTTTCCACAAACATCAACACTTTTTTCGTATGGTCAATTTTGTAGGTATAATTTTATTATTTTTTCATTTATTTCGATTCAATTGCCAAAACTTGAAAATTTTCTCTTTATCAAAATAAAATATTTTAGTATGCACAATATTTGTAAATATACAAGGTACATTAAGTTTAGTTCCGACTTTGTAACGCTTGAAAATATTGATCGCAGAAAACAATTTTTGTTATAAAATTACCTAATTAGTCCATATCCGAATGTTCGTCCGTCTGTCTGTCTGTCCGTGAACCCGATAACTCAAAAACAAAAAGAGATAACGTGCTGAAAATTTTTGTGTGTATTCTCGGGCAAAAAAGTAAAGTTAAGTTCGTTAATGGGCAAAGTCGGAGCGTGTTTCCCCCGCCAGGGGGGAAAATTTATATCTTTGAAACCGTAAGAGATAGAAAAAAATTTGTTGACAAAAAATCTTCTTTTCTTTAAAATAAACAACTTTTGTTTAAAAAATTTTTTCATAAACTGAATAGTTTTCTCATAATTTGTGCTCAAAGTTGAAAATGAGAAATACAATTGATAGGTGAACGAAGGCATACATGTATACATGTTAATAGTATCTATTTTTATACCCAGTATATTTGTAAATATACAAGGTCTATTAAGTTTAGTTCTGACTTTGTAACGCTTGAAAATATTGATCGCAGAAAAAAAATGCATATCTTATAAACTTTGAATTTGAAGAATTGTCCAAACATTGATATACAACTCTGTATATACAGGATATTCAAACAATTAACTCAGTTAGTAACATTACTTTTTTTTAAATATTCTTTTTAAAACATCTGAAAACATGCTTGCTTGTAATTATTTTATATAAATATTTCATAGACTTATCAACCCATGTATAGTATAAAGCTTTTAAATATTTCTGAGCTTTATATGTAGGGCTTCGTGTATTTTATTATTGACAATGTATAATGAAATAAAATCATTTTTATAAAACTGTGACAATTATTCTTATTTGCAGTCACAATAACTGTTTTAACTGTTTAACTGTTCACTTCTTTTTAAATTTTATTAAATTTGCATTGTTTAAAAATTATCCCCAAGCTAGGTGAATAGAAAAGTAAATCTATTGTAGTTTTGAAAACAAATTTTTCAAAAGTTCTGATGTGTGTTTCAATTTTTATATCCGGTATATAATATATACCAGGATATATTAAGTTTAGTTCCGACTTTGTAAAGGTTAAAAATATTTATCGCAGAAAAAAATTTTGATATAGGTGTTATTAAAATTATGATATAATAACGTAATTAGTCCATTTTCGCAAAGTTGTTCGTCGGTCTGTAACGATAACTCAAAAACAGAAAGAGATAGCGAACTGAATTTTCGTATGTGTGTTCTAGAAATAAAAAGTAAGGTCAAGTTCGTGATGGGCACAATCGAACCATGTTTGGGTAAAATGTAGAAAACTGTCTGTCTTTGAAACCGGAAGATATACAACAAAAATGTTCCATTTTTAACAATAAACAACTGTTGCTTGAAACTTTTTTTTCATAAACTCAATATATATTGGGTATTTTAGCTATTTTAACTCAGTTAGTTGTTATATTCACTTTGTTTTGTTTTAATTTGTATTTAACTTGAATCATTGGTATGTGCAGTGCGTATATGGCCTTCCGTGACGATCACGTATAGAGAATTTTTTAAAGTAAATACCGTTACGATTGGTGATTGGAAATCAATTTCAATTACTCCAGATTACTCTCTGATTTTTTTAACTTCCAATTTTTGATAGTTATATACCAACACAGCCAAAGAAAAACAATTTAGGTTGACAATCGATTGAAATAAAAAATTTTGAAGACATCAATTGAAATAAAAAGTTTAGTACTATCGTGTTTTTTTTCCAAAAAGAAGCGAAAAAATTATTTCCAAAAAATAAGCAACAATAAATAATTAAACAGTGATGTAGATATGCTAAACACCGTGATCACTGAGGAAATGTACCGCAGCTAGAGCTCGGAAAAATACTGCTTCGGAATGCAACCAAGAGCTAGAATACCTCTCGATGCACTGAAGATGAACAGGATGCAACTGCGAAAGGTACCGGATTCATTACCTGGCATTATCCCCTGCGGAAACATCTGCACATAATGGGACTCCATAACGGGTCCATTGTGTGCAGATTGTGGGGCGAGGAGGAAGAAACATCCAGCCACATCTTTGACTGCGAACCTCTACAGCAGATACAAGATATTCGGTGCATCTCACCCCGAATATGTGAACCTTCAGGAAAACCTGATAAGCAAGCTTCGGGCCATTGCCAATATATGGGAGAAGCGAATCTCGTCAGACTAAAGTCGAAGGGAGAACACCTTCTTAGACCCCAAGATATATCTATCTATCTATGTAGATATGCAGAGGAAACTTTGCCCTAAATATACATAACACAAATATTATTATAAATGGATGAATGTATCATTAATGATTTCTGTACGAATATACAGAGTGTTTCATGAAAAACCAGAGAACATTTAACGATTAATTCTAAAGAATTATGTCAAGACGATCGTCAAACATCTAGATCAAGATATCAAATTAGCAACAAGTAACATATCTACGATTCCATATACCGGAGATATTTATATGATTAAATAATTTTTACTGATGATGACTACTTTGTAATCGAAATATATAATTATAAAATACAAATAGTTGATCTGGGAATTGTGGGAAATTTTTAAATTTATTTCCAAGGACAAATGTTAATAAAAAACCGTATTTTATGAATACTATTTTAACGAATTTGAATTTCATAACTGTTTAATTACCAATACAATTACGTCTTCCTTCCAGTTTATGCCAATATTATAGATTATTTATTATTAACTATCCTCCAATATAAACAAAGGGTTCCATTAAAATTCGACGATTCTCAAAGTGTATCCATCAGATAAAAAGTTTGGGAAACCCCGGTAGTCTAGATAAATATTAATGGTGTACATACTCGTACATAAATATTTAACTAGAATCCAACGAAATATCAAAAATAGTTTTCGGTATCCTTTAAAAAACTAGGATACGTAAAAGCTAAAATAAAATGCGTAAATTTTCACGAAATCGTATTTCAATTTTTTATCCATCTATTGCTAATATGATTGTCTTACGCTTATGTAATACTACTGGAGGTGTATGGCGTTTACTTATTTTCACATTCAAGTAATATGTCTACACATTGCAACTTTTTTGGCATAAATATGATAAACCATAAACACCTTGGTAAGGCGTTATGTTTGCGCAGTATGCCTACTTGGAAACTGGGAGATTATGGATTCGAATCCCGACATCGGCAGTTTGTCAATTATTAAGAAAAAAAAGGGGGGCGGTTAATTGACTAAACTGTCGGCGTATGGACAAGAACGAAGTAACCGACTATGCTTGTGAAGGTTTTCTGCAGTTTCCTTCACGAACTCCAAATGAATATCGGCATAGTTCCTATCATAGTCCTTAGGCATCATAATGGACCTTATGGTCGAAGTGTAGCCCCTCCAAGGCAGCCTTTACAATCTATTTATCTAATATCTTGGTGTGGATCGAAACAATGACCTTTGGTGGTCAAGGTCAGTGCTGTACCAACTAAACAACAAAGATTGGAATGTGTATAATTTTTATCTTTATGTACGAGTATTTTTATATTTGTTTTTAACTGTTTACAAATTTTAAACAGCTTTTCTAAATTGAACGTCTATACAATTATTGTTAATATGGTTTGTTAATGGTTATGTTATACCAACGGTGGTGTCTAAAGAATGATAGCTATCCATATATCTTTGAAACATCCTGTAAGTTTATGTAATGGGTATATAAATTTATGAAATATGAGTAACATCTCGTCTAATATTATATATATATATGAAGGATCATATATTCATGAATAGATTTTCTCAATGACCGAATGTAACGTTTGAGTTTTCGTAGAAAATGAAAATATAATCAGAAAATAAAATACAGTTACTTTTTTATAAAAATATGAGGGCTATCACAATTATATTCATTATTCGATATTTCGACATAAATATAAAAATTTATGCTCTTTTATTTTATGTGATTCTCAAAAGGTTTTTCTTGGATGGATTTTTATATTTTTTTAAGATTTTTTACTGTGAACCAAAACTGTATGATGTGTCAAATAGTATAATGTGTATAGATGTCTCAAATTTATTGATTGAAATTTGATCAATTTTTAACCCGACTTCAAAAAGGAGGATGGCTCTCAATTCGTCTGTATTTTTTTTTTTATGTGTGTCACCTCAGAACTCCGTCATTTATGAACCGATTTTGAATTTTTTTTTTTGTTTTAAAGGGTTTGGTTTCCCATTGGTCCCATTGGCACCAATCGCATTCTGATGAGGGGATCCCCGGGAAATCGAGGAAAGTCCTCATTTTATATGTGATAACCGATTTCAGCGAAATTTTTTTTTTAAAAATATACTCATTCATAATGGGAAAATAAGAAAATTTTTTTTAAACCGACTTCAAAAAAATTTTTTACAAAAAAAACCGACCCCAAAAAAAAAAATTAACAACTAAACGACCTACTAACTGTTAGCCCATTTCTTTATAGCACATTTTTTTTCCGTTTTTTTTTTAAATTTTTAGTGAAAAAAAAAAAATCTGACGAATTGAGAACCATCCTCCTTTTTGAAGTCGGGTTAAAAATAGTAAATAATTTTCCCTGTCATAATAATTAGAAAGGGTACCGCAAATGGCTCCCTAGCACCTAGACCAAGGGATCCTCTTTTGCCCCAGTCATACTGTTGTATTATATAACCAATGATATTGGTATGCTGTTATTACAAAAATTGAACTATATTCTGATAATATTTAGAAATTAATGACGCCATAATTTAAACATAGAATTATTAAATATTGGAATATTCTGTGTTTACCAAAAATAGAAACATTTCCAAATAGAGTGCATAAATTTTCATCATAAAAAAAGATAAGGGCTATTCAAAAAAGCAAAGCGTAATATGTACCTACTACCTATATAGAAACAAATTTTTTATTTTCAACTAACATTTTATAATGCATACGTAACTAGAATTTATTATCGAAAAAATATTTATATACAAAATGTCTCAGAGCAACTGAAAATAATATGAATATTAATACACACAAATAATAATATGTGGAATAATCAATTATATTCATAAGGTCCATTGTAATTGCTAAGGATGTGAGGATATGAGTGGAGTGGAAGGAATTTTTGTGTGTTGACTAGGAATAGGTAGGATGTAGCCGACTCTGATAGGAGCTATGCCGATATTCATCTGAAGTTCGTGAAGGAAACTGCAGAAAACCTTCACAAGCATAGCGCAATAATTGACAAACTGCCGATGTCGGGATTCGAACCAATAGCCTCCCTGTTCCAAGTAATCATACCGTCTCAGACATACGCCTTAGACCGCTCGACCACTTAACTTAATCGGTGGAATAATCAGTTAATGTTGACATCAAAACAGGAATGTTGCGGATATTCGCATCCGCAAGCCAGAAACTTTCGCATTAACTTTAGCATCCGTATTCTCAATGCTTTTAACGGAGCTTTTGTGAATGCGGATGTTGCTTGTTTTGTTTAGCATTTCTGCTTGTAAATAAATCACATCGTGTTTAGATGTGTTGTTATATGGATGATGTTTATTAATTCCTACAATTTACGTGTTTCGCCTTGAATAATATATTTGGCAAGTGAACCAACAATGCCACCACCGACGCAAAAGTGTGATTTAGTCTTATTTTCACCTAGATGAACATGTTCGAGATAAATCTCAGTGTTAAATATGCAATAAAACGTACCCCCTTAAGTCTGTATAACCACATCTTTGAGGAATCATGTAAAATCGATGCACACGGAGCAGTTTAGCCTGCTTAGCGCAGGATTTATCTATTAACTTCTGCGAACTGGGATGGAACCTGAAATGGCAGCGACATTCCACTTTGTTAAATATAATGCACCAAATTTTAAATTTCATACTAGAATTTGTTTATAATATAAAGATTATTAAAAATAGTTTCCATCGATTTCCTTTATTCATGCACCTAAATTAAGTATCAGCTCCCTTCGGGAGGACCTGATAAGCGAGCTCCAGGCTATTGCCAACATATAGGAGAAGCGAATCTCGTCGGACTGAGATAGAAAGGGGATCACAATGGACCATAAGGTCGAAGTGCAATAGTTTTTACCCCGATATTAATCAATCAATCAATCAAGTATCAGCTCTCGCAACATCCCTGATGTGGAACAATAAGTTAATGTTGACTTCAAACTAATACTGTCAATGATATGATATGGGTTGACATTCATCAGTATCATCCGTGGTGTAACGGAAGCACACTGGGCTAGAACGCTTGACGGACGAACTAATTATTTAGCAACATTTGCATAACATTTTCTTAAAACCTAAAATTTACGCTGCAGAAGCATTTTATAACTATCAAATTGTTTATGCGGCGACATCAAGCAAATTCTGGCTTCTGATTGGTCAACGTGCCCGAAAATTTCCTCTCAAGGGGCTTCTAACTTAAGACACCCTGTATAATTTGCCTGTAGAACACACAAATACATATTTCTACATTTCAAATGAGGTTATGTAATATATACAACCAGTTGCTACTGTTGTGTTATTATAGGGTATATACATAACCTACTGTTCGCCGTTCGTTGCCGTTATATGTGCCAATAGTGTAAGTACGAGCGTATAATGGTGGTAGTACTACTACCTACTAGCTACTGGGAACACAACAACTCTATATACTCCTCTCATCTAGTCATCCGGGATCGCAATGGGTCGATATCATCACATCATGGTGTGTGTGTCAGTGTGTGTGTGAACTAACTCTCTCTCCGTTCACAGACTGAACCATATTATTATTATTTCACTTGTTGTACCTACTCTACCTACCAACGAGAAACCTACCTCTAAACCTACACATGTACACGTAAAATACGTCCATCTATCTATCTCTGTACCCACGTTCGTACGTGAGCATTGATATATATATATATATATACATGTACAGTGAGTTTATTTGAAAAATTACCAGGTTAAGGTTTTTGTGAAGAAAATTCAGTTTAATGACAGGTTCTTCAAAATTTGACAGCTTATTATTTCAATATGAAAGAATATCCTGTCAAAATTTGAAGTTGATCCTATTTTTAGTTTTTGAGTAAAAAAATGTTAAAGTTACGATTTTTAAGAGATTTTTACATAGGTTAAAATTTAAATGGACTCGTCGGTAAAAACATGAATACAAAAATCTATATCTCGACAACCAGATATGCCAGTGTTATGAAAAACTGTCATAATAATTATCAAAGTCTTATAAATACCTGGACCAAATTTTAAATTAAACCTGTTTTTTGTTTCTGAGATAATTAAATTTGTAGATCGAAAAATGTTCTAAATCTAGTTTTATTTATTTTTATCTTGTTTTATTTTTAGTTATATTTATTTTTATCTAGTTTTATAACCATGCAACATTTTTGAAATACATAAAAACATATTTTTAATTGTTAAAACTCTTCGAAAACTATATATTTTACAAAAATTAAATTATTTGAAACGATTTAATTGCAAAATTTTTACTTATTTAGAGTTGGCAATTAGTGAGATATCAATGAATTTAGTATAGGACAAACTCACCACCCCTACTTACCCTTTCCAGTTTCATAGCCACCTTAATTTTTTTTTTCACTATTCCTTGAAGCAATGAATGATAGATAATGGAGGGAGGTGCACTGCGACCAATAAGATCTATTGTGCTTCCCCTATCTGGTGCCTAACGGGGAGTGATCTCGTCGTAGAGCACCTCGTCCAACCCCGTTTCCTTCAGGTAGTACAGGTTCTGGATTGAGTCTAGGGACACCCTGTATATTTATAGGTATGTACGTACTATTTAAAGTCGGATAGGATATAAATACATTGTACATTTCTGTAAATGGAATATTAATTGAATTTTTTTTTTTTTTGTATTTCACGAAATCAATTAACACAGAACAATTTGCTCTGTTTTTTGTTGTGATTTCGTCTTTATAGAGTGAGGTTTAAGTAAGTAACTATTTTAAATGTGTATTAGTCTGATTAAACTTTTAAAATCACATAAAAATGTTTAATTGATCATAATGTTTTTATACGTTTTCTTTGAATAAAAAATAGATTAAATTAAATGAATGCAAATTCTCGATATTTAATACAGGGTACAGAATTTTAACATTCTTTGATGTCAAATGCTTCATATGAAATCTCATACAAATCTAGGGATCGAACCCATGACCCCTGACATCGTAGACCAATGCTCAACCAACTGAACTACCTTAGATGTTATGGTAGTGCAATGCATATGATCTTTCACCGCCCTTTTTGTTGTCGTTGTTTTATTAATTTTGTTGATTTTTACTATTAACATAATTTTTAAAATTGGTTTTGTAAACTAGCGTCTATTTATATCCATTGTTAATATGGTGGTAGATAGAAAGATAGATTGTAGAGGCTGCCCTGGACGGGCTACACTACGACCATAAGGTCCATTGTGAAGCCTAGGGATGTGAGGATGTGAGTGGAGTGGAAGGAATTTAGTCAATTTAAGCGCAGTTTAGTCAATTAACCGCCCCCTTTTTTTCTTAATATTTGACAAACTGCCGATGTCGGGATTTGAACCCATAACCTCTCAGTTTCCAAGTAGGCATACTGCGCAGACATAACGCCTTAGACCGCTTGACCACTTGGACTGGTTAGGATGGCGGTTGTCTTTCGGTTATATTATACCAACGGAAGGGACTAGCGTTAACTCCACGAAAATCGGTATCCCGACAAAATCGATCGTTTAAGACGTGAGATATTAAAGAAAAGTTAATATCTGAACATTGATAACATAAATACAAAATAGTCCATAATAGGGAATATGCATGCAAATTTTTTTCACTTCAATTGAAGCATGTTTACTTGACAAATATCAAGGTAAAATTACTTTTTAAATAACTTTAAAAATAAGCGAGATATGAATGATTGAAATTCCCGATTAGACAAAGAGGGTGATAGCCCTCTTGATATGTTATGTGACGTCATATTACACTTTCACCATTTAAAATACACGTAAAACTCCGTTTTTAGTATTTTTGCAAGAAAGAGACAGATAATAATCTTTAAAAGCTTATAGCTTCCTTGATATTTGTCGGATTTTAATTTCGTTTTTAAATATTATTACAGTATTAACAGTATTTTCATATTCTGAAAATAAATGTGAAAAAAAATGTTCATGCATATTCCCTATTGCTTACATAAAAAAGTTATTACACAACACTTCCGATTTGATACTTTCTTCCCATTTTATTCAATAACTAATAAAATTAAATAACTAATAACTAATAAAATATTATATTTATTATTATATTTATTTTTATTAAATAATCAAAACACATTTGTAATATATGACCCTAAGGTTTTGACAAAACCAAAATTTAAAATAAAAACACGAAAGGTCGCCCGCCAAAAATACTTGACTAGCGTATACACACAAAAGTTGGCCACCCCTTGTATATATTATATATACTCGTATAAACCGAGTATAAAAACATGTGAAAATTTTTATGAGAATCGATTAAGTCATAGTTGATGGCCGTTTCAAGATTTGAAGCATAAAACTATAAATAAAAAAGAAGTTAAATAAAACCTTTTATCAAAAACTCTTTTAAACAAATGAAAAAACTGTACCATTTATTTTTTTCAAAACGATTTTTTTATTAAGATTAAATCACTAATAAATTTTAAACCTAGTAACCAAACAAAACGCAAGGTTACCAACATAAATTAGTGCCAAAATAAGATTGTAATTATAAAAAAATAACAAAAATAAAACATGGTATGTAAATTTTTATCAAATACAAAAAATTTATTTTTACTACTGTTTCTAAACTTTAACTTTTTAGCCTGAAAAGCTAGTGTATATATTTTTCATTACTGTAATTTAGTTTACCCTCATTTTGATTATAGTTTTATGATACCTAAAAAGGTCAAATATAATGTTTTTCTAGAAAATTTCATTAATGAAAATTGTATCAGCTCTTATTTAATTAAATCCGTGAATTTAAATATTTTTTCTTTCAATTATCATAGAAAATCAGTTTATATGTTTATTATATGATTCGTTCAAAAAATTAGCAAAATAATCGACTAATCGAAAAGTTTTCGGAGAAAGTTTTAAGAAGGGAAATGTATGCTCTAAAACTTTTGTACAAGTTTTTTACATACATTTAATACTATATTAAAAAGGTAGTGAAAGATCATATGCATTGCACTACCATAACATCAAAGGTAGCTCAGTTGGTAGAGCATTGGTCTAGAATGAGAGAGGTCGTGGGTTCGATCCCCTTTCCTAGATGTGTATGATTTTTCATATGAACCATGTGTTGTTAAAGAATGTTATTAATGTTCATTATTTAAAATGCCAAATTAAGTAAACGCAAGTCACCTCCATTGGTATAATATAACCGAAAGCAGCCATACTAACAAGAAATATAAAAAGACGCTACCAACCAAGTAGCGAAGTAGTAGTTCCAGTATCCTTGGAACGTTTAGTAACAAAAAAAAAATGTTAAAATTAACTAACAGCTACGGGCACTTTAAACACCCACCATTTTGGGTCGCTTGTCGTGACGTCACAGTCTGCAATAACAATATAGTGAACAAGTGTTACAGTATTGTCCTCTGTCATTCATCAATATTTGATAACTAATTAACTGTTATTATATCATGGAACAAAAAAAAAACTACTTATAAGTACTGTATTTTGCCATGTTGTAAAAATACAATTAGGAATTCACCCGATACAGTGTTTTTTCTTGTCCCGAGAGGTGTGTGTTATCATAAACACATCATTTTTTGGTAAATTATCTGATTGCGCCTTCACATAACCACTATCACTCATTTTCCACACAGTCCTTGTTCTTTCTCACAATACAAATGTAATAAAACTTCTAAATATGTAAAAAAATCACAATAAAATCTTCACTCAATTGTAACCATCAAACAACTACGCGCTTGTTGACACTATAGACTTTGACGTCACCTTCGATCTGACCAATAGCGTTGCAGTTCAAGTATTTTGAATTTCCATCTATTTTTTTGCGCTTCTTAATAATTATTTTCTTAACGAAAAAGAAATAATATTAAAAAATATTTACATAGACATAATTCTAAAGCAATAATAAAAGTAAAGCTTTTTTTTGAATCAGGCGTATATTCCCTATGTTTTAGGTTTTAGAACACCACTGACTGTAACGTTTAAATTTAGTAAAAAACTATAAAATCATTTATTTTTTACTGTTTTATTCGCAAATAAACTCGTACGACTAAGTTTGTTCCCTTACATTTTAATTCGTAATATAAAAATATTTGGTAAAATTCGCAAAATATTGTTTTATATCTTTTCGAAAAAATATTCCACAATTTAAAGCTTCAAATCGTTCTATTTTGAGTAATACCTTTCTGGTAGGATCTAGGAATGGAAATCAAATTGATAAATATGTTGCCGAACTTTTTAGACATCTTCCATTCTTAAATTGAACAAATTGGAATTTCATTCTAACATGAAATGTTTCAGTTGAATATCCAGAAGTAAGTTTCGAATTATTTCTATATAGTTTATATTATAGTTTTATTAAAAAATGTAAATTTTTAGTATAAAAAGTGTTCACCATTTCACGTTCATCCAGACGCAAATGCGATACGAACAAACGGTATATTTACAAACCTTAAATATGAAAAAAAATAAAATAAATTTTGCATTATCCGTCTACCGCATTCGAACTTTTCACAACAACCAAACAAACAAACACACGTACAAATAAAATTTATAGACAAATATACAAATATATATACAGAGTGTTACCCTCATTTTAAACAATGTACTTGAATATTGATAACAATCTTAATACGATAACTGAAGAACGAAAAGAGATAACAAACTGAAAAAAGTAAGGTCAAGATCGTTAATGGCCAAAATCGAACCATGTTTGGGAAAAATGGGCAAAAATGCCTATCTTTGAAAATGTACGAGATATAACAAAAGTTTGATAACCAAAAATCTTTTTTTCTTTAAAATAAACAACTTTTGTTTGAACAATTTTTTCATGAACTCAATATTTTACTCATAATTTGAGAATAAATGTTCCGCGGAAAACGAATTGTTAGCAATTCGAATACGCAGAATTGTTAACAATTCAATCATTGATATACAACTCAGTATATACTGGATAAGCACTTAACTCTGTTAGTTGTTGCTTGTTTCAATATAAAAAAAACAGATCGATTCCTATTTTGTTACTCTTGATAAATTTTGTCTGAAGACTTTATTTTCTCAAAAAACTGGAATCTTATCTTTGAAAATACATTTTTTCAAACGGCTATAAAATGGTTAATTATTAATCTTCAAATAAACTTGCAGGCCACAGTAAAGCTGAAAATCAAGATCGTCAGAAGGTCCACCCTTCGAAAAACATAACTTTTATGCATGTCATTTTTTCCAAGAGCGCTTCCTTGAAAATATATTCAAGTGCATTATATTTAAAATGCGGACATCCTGTATAGTATAAATAAACAGAATGAAAAAATAAAAGGGAAATCGTAAAAAAAGGTTTTTTTTACTTTAAATCTTTGCACAAATCGTAAACTTTGTGCGTATATTTCACACATTTAAGACCTTAAATATCATACAATCCATAACGTCAATAAAATATTTATGATATCACAAAAGATATTGTTTTTATATTCTCAAGTTTGCTTGCTCAAGTTTTATTGAAAAATCATCTATGAAAAGATTTCAGTGGATTTCAAAAACAATTTATTCTTGAAGATTTTCTAGATTTACCTTGATTTTTCGAACAAAAAAAAAACTACTCTACGAATATTCTTAAATTACATTACTTTGCATCAAATTTAACACAATCATATGGGCGTTAGTGCTTCCGCGAGACGAGAGTAGCATGTCTCATGTATTGTATTGAAAGGTTTCTATTGTTTTGTCTTATCTCGTTTTTATAGTTGAAGATTTTCTTGAAAAATTACAACAAAAAGAAATCATTTTTTGTACTTAAGAAATATCTTTTTTCAATTTTTTTATAAAAAGTGCATATTTTTCCAATTTATTTAATATTTTACTTGAAGCAATAAAAAGTATTAAAAAAATTAAATCATTATCAACCAGAATATGATTTGTTGTTTTGTGAATGGTCAATTTTTACAGATTAAACATCTATAGAGATCGAAAGAGAGTACTATCGTCTGCCCCTCAAATATTTATCGAAATTCTGGATTCTAGTTTTCGTCTCGTCTTGTTTCTCCCTTCTCTCGCGGCATCACAATTGGGCGGCAATACTTCAGGAAATTTTCAGAATAAAATACCTTTTGGAGATAATCTCATCGGCAGAAAGAAATTTGAGCTATGAAACTTCAATCTTGATTTCGAAATTAGAATAGAATGTGATAATTTACTAGAAACTGACAAATTTTTAAGTTCATTGAAACATAAAATTATACCGATTATTGTATATATATATATATATATATATATATATATATATATATATATATATATATATATATATATATATATATATATATATATATATGTACATATACGAATATTGTTAAAGCTGTTGCAATATTATAAGAGCTCTAGCGAATTTATAATAAAAGTTTAAGAAAAAAAACTAAACATTTTTGGAATCTGTGAATTAAATCCTTTCATCATACTCGATACATTTTTCATGACACGCGGAATGCTAAGATGAAGCGAACGACACCTCTTTCATAAAAATCGGATGAGTTGTTTAGGCGCTACGGTCAACGGTGGAACATAAATACGTAAATACAAACATACATAGACTTAACCGTTAACTAGTTTAGACTTAACTAAAAACATAACCCTTCCTTTTGGCTTTGTCGTCGTCAGGTAAAAAGAAAGACCTCGATCATATTATCATACAATATTGTGGTAAATTCGACTGTTCTTTTACCCAATGTAAAGAATATGTGTGATATCTTCTATTTCTTTAAGCAAATTTATGTAAAGAGAATTAGAACTTAATTCGACGCATAATTACATAATGAACAAAAAAAAACGACTAAAAAATAATTGTATGTTAAAAACTTCAATTAATTTATGAATAGTTGAAATCATAATAGAGTATGATTGTATAACTGCATCCGAATAGTCAAGTCCCTTAAGTAGACTGGTCTCTAGTTTTCAAGGGCACCAAATGGGAAGTTGGTCGTGTGGGCAGACCAGTCGCAAAAAACATTTATATTGACTCTTAATAATACGATCACTTTTTGTACACATTTGACATACCTCCAAGTAGTAGAAACGTGGTTTGATGTTACCACCGAAATTTATGGATATATTACAGAGTTCTCGACCGTGAGTAAACACCGATCAACCCCCTTTCAAAAGATATCCGAATCCATTTTTAACACCCATTATTTTTTCGATCACTTGCCAACTTTGCTAAACTTAATACAATGAAACTTAATACGTTTATAATAAACCTCCAAGCAACAACATAATATTATACTGATTATGTTGTATTGAAATGAACTTAAACACGCATTGTACACATACCAACACATTCCACCAAAATCCTATATCATATTTGTTTGTAGTTATAAACAAATTCTAACATCATCTTCAGCAGCAACTGCTTACGTACATTCTGTTCTGTTTCATACATCTAGAGCACGGTAGTGCGTGGCCGAGTTTTAAGGGAGACATTCGGACTTTTCACTACAGTGTTATTACTACACCTTAATTTAGGCTCATTTTTTGGGTGCTGTATCTTTTGAACGGAAAGAGCTACAGGGTTGATATTTCGAATATAGATACTTTACGGAATTATAAGAACCAATGTTTTCAATCAATGTTAACGAATTAACCGTTAAAAAGTTATTTCACTTCAAAAACGCAAAATTCGTGGGAACGCCCACAATTCTTGGTAACTAATAGATCAAAATGATGAGCTACTTCCAGATATGCTGTAAAGTTGATATTGGGCATGTAGATAGCTGTAGTACCCAAACCGACGGGAAAATTGCGAAAACTGGAAATTTGTATCGGAAAAGTGGAAAATTTAACATTTTTTTGTTTTAAGACTAGTTCAACGCAAACTACCATGTAGAGAACGATATATCATATATACCTATTAATTTTTATACCATATAGAAATAGACATTGCAATTTGAATACAGCAGTATGAGTTGATTTTAAAAGTTAAGCAACGGAAGCCTCGGAAAATTGGAAAAACATCCTCCAAAATTATGTTTTTCTGTTCTATAAATGCTATAAAGTTTGAATTTTCACTAATCGACCCGAAATAACGTCAAAATTAACAGAATATTTTGAAAAATTTCATTACCTACATCGCAACCACACCGAAAATGAGAAAAACATCCCTAAAACTTACCTCTTTACTTCTATTCATGATAGAAAGATCAGTTTTTTTCCATCACAACCCTTCGAACTTGGTAAAAACACCCCCAAAACCAACCTTTTTGTTCTATACATACAACAAGATGCAGTTTTTTGCAATCGACGCTTAATAGCTACAAATTAGGAAGTTATTTCGAAAAACTTAATATATTTTTTTGCAAACTCCCGAAAAATTGAAAAAACACCCCCCAAAATTACGTTTTTCAGTTCTATATATGATGAAATGATGGAATTTTGACCAATCGACCCGAAATAAAGTCAAGTTAACAGAACACTATGAAAAATTTTTTTACCTATAACGCAAACCTCCGAAAATGGGAAAAACACCCCTTAAACTGCCTTAAGGCATTTTGATCAGACTAAAAATATGACCGCTAGAGAGTGATTTATGTATTCTAAGGAAATTTGCTAAGTTGACGCAGCTCCTGCGTAACGAATTTTTTTTTGTGAAGTGGAGCCAACGGGTCAAGTCATTTCTTCAAAGACTATAACGTTGATAATCAATTATCTGTAATAAACGATTAGTTTAGAAGTCATAATCGAAACAAATCAAATAACATCTTATATATACTAAATTTTATATAGTTATTTTAATAAAAAATATATCACTCTTATTTCACATTAATTTGTGGCGTTTTAATAAAAGGCCTATGATATATGATCGATGAATATTATTATCAATAATCCAATGTATAAAATTTATGCTTTCTTTTCAGTTTTCTTTGGCAATAACACTGCTTGAATATTTGGTAATATACCGCCTTGAGCAATTGTTACAAATTATAACAATTTATTTAATTCTTCATCATTACGAATTGCTAATTGCAAATAAACTGGTTTATTTTTAAACAACTTGTTTACTTAAAAAAAGTTACATTGTAACAATACAATAAAACAATCAATGTTTTCTATTTGGAGTATTAAAACATACTGATATATTAATTTAGCTATTTTTTATTTAAATACTAAATGTCTATCTAATCAAAAAGGAGGCGGTAACCTTGTCAACAAATCAGATCGATATATGCTTCATATGTTATTTTAATTACAATTAAAGTTGTTAAATTTTCCGTTTGTAAGAAAGGTAAGTTTTCGAGAAAATCTTAATAAAATAGTTGCTTCTTAATAAGTGATGATATGGGATAAAGGACCGAGCTATTTACAAAGTAAATAGATCCAGACTTCATATAATAGTTGCTCCTTAAAAAGTGATGATATACGAGAAAGGACCGAGCTATTAACAAAGTAAATAGCTCTAGACTTCAAATAATAGCTGTTCCTTAAAAAGTGATGATATCCCATAAAGTTTCGAGCTATTTACAAGCTAAACAGCTCGGTAAACTATTTATTAAAAAAATAAATGAGGGGTAAATTAATTAAGTATAAGAAAAAATTTGGTTGAAATTTATGTCGTAAGTTTTCCCTTAGTATGTTTTTAAAATTTTATAACGCGGCAAGTTTTAAAATATTTGAAATCATCAGAAAAATTAATTTGCCGCGTCATAAAATTTTAATAAAAACATACTTTACAAAATATTGTACAGAATCTCATATATGTTAGGTATACAAGTGTTACACATTTAATTGTTTTATTAATAAAAACACAAAAATTGCAGGACAATTTTTAATGCGTGTTACCTCAGCACTCCGTCATTTATGAATCGATTTTGAATTTTTTGTTTTAAAGGGTTTGATTTCCCATTGTCCCCAATATTATACTAAAACCATACTATATTGATGTCTTAGCCCTTCAGAAAGCGAGCAGAGCCAGTTGACGTAATATAACGCGAAGCGGTCTCCTTTGTAAATGTGAATCTAAAATGAGTAAAGTATCGCGAAGCGAAAGAAACGCGTAGCATACGCGAAGCATATGCGAAGAGAAACAAAACGCTACGCATTTTGTGCGATGCCTTCGGCTTCGTATATTTAAGCCTTTCAAAAATGATTGATATCCGACCAAAAACATAAATGTAAGAAAGGGCCGAGTTTTCGGGAAAATCCTTAATGTAATAGTTCCTTCTTTAAAAGTGATGATATGAGAGTAAGGACCGAGCTATTTACAAAGTAAATATCTCTAGACTTTACATAATAGTTCCTTCTTAAAAAGTGATGATATGGAAGAAAGGACCGAGCTATTTACAAAGTAAATAGCTCTAGACTTCAGATAATAGTTGCTCTTTGAAAAGTGATGATATCCCATTAAAGAGCCGAGCTATTTACATAGTAAATAGCTTGGTAAACTATTAACTAAAAAAATTAATGAGGGATAAATTTATTAAATGTAAGAAAAAATTTTGTTCAAATTTATTTCATAAGTTTTCTCTTAGTATGATTTTAAAATTTTATAACGCGGCAAGTTTTAAAATATTTGAAATCATCAGAAAAAAAAACTTGCCGCGTTATATAAAATTTTAAAATCATACTAAGAGAAAACTTATGAAATAAATTTGAACAAAATTTTTTCTTACATTTAATAAATTTATCCCTCATTAATTTTTTTAGTTAATAGTTTACCAAGCTATTTACTATGTAAATAGCTCGGCTCTTTAATGGGATATCATCACTTTTCAAAGAGCAACTATTATCTGAAGTCTAGAGCTATTTACTTTGTAAATAGCTCGGTCCTTTCTTCCATATCATCACTTTTTAAGAAGGAACTATTATGTAAAGTCTAGAGATATTTACTTTGTAAATAGCTCGGTCCTTACTCTCATATCATCACTTTTAAAGAAGGAACTATTACATTAAGGATTTTCCCGAAAACTCGGCCCTTTCTTACATTTATGTTTTTGGTCGGATTTAGTATACCATCAATTTTAGTGGATGGTGTTCACAAGAAGATGATGATTTTCATCTTAATCTACTTGTACATATCTTATCATACAAAGTGGTCTGCCAAAAATCAAATGGATAAAATCATAGGTAGTAAAGAACAGAGTGATAATAATTAATAATAATGGGTTTTACCTTCGTTTTTGGGACTTCATGGTCTTATAATAGAGGCCACCCGCATCTTAATTTTTTAACCCTTCTTATTTACGTAGCCATACATTTAAATGAGTGGAGGACAATGAATTTGTATGCAGATTAAGAATTGGCGGGTTGTGCGGCTGCAGCCGAATTTGATACGAGCTATACCGATATTCATCTGGAGTTCGTGAAGGGAAACTACATAAAATCTACACAAGCATAGCCGGTTACTTCGTTCTTGTCCATACGTCGACAACTTAGTCAATTATCCATCAGTTATAATTGACAAACTGCCGGTGCCGGGGTTCGAACCAGTAACCTCCCAATTCCAAGCAGGCCGAGCGCCTTAGATCACTCGCCCACATAACCTGGTTCAGAGTGATAATATAAGCCATGTATATAATACTAGCGGTGCCTAATCGATTTGTTGTATGTAAAAATGTTCTACAAAAGTTGTTTGCATTTATTGGATAAACATTTTTTATATTTAAAGATTTTCTCTTTCTCATACCGTTTAAAATCTTCCTCAATACATGGGCTATCATAACGCAAAAAGAAATTTTCAAATCGGAATGGCAGTTCCTGAGATTATCGCATTCAAACTCTCCAGCTTAATAATTACACTAGCCGTGTACCCGATGCCATTTCACATCGGCAACATCTCAGGAACCATCGAACTTTTCTCAAATATGAAAAGCCAAAATACCAATATCCATGTTTCAAACTTCAAAAATGACGCATTTCCCTTACAAACTTTAGTCCCTTACTTGACCCCCATAGGGGATCACATTTCGTAAAACGCTGATACAACTGACTTTTATTACCAAACAGACGCCTAAACACCAACTTCCGCTTTTCTAACTTCAAAAAAGACGCACTTCCCATATAAAGTCTTATCCCTTATTTGGCCCCCTTAGGGAATGAATTTAAAAAAATCCTTTCTTATTGCTCACTTAAGTTATATAAGGAACTCCTGTGCAAAATTGCATGGTATTCAAGACCCACCAGTTTAGGCTGTGAGTTGTCTGTGAGTGAGTTTGTAGACCTTTAAATGTATGGATGAGTCCCTTACGGTATTAATCCTCCTCCTCTTAAAGCAGTAATCATGTTAAAAAGTTTCAGGTTAGATAGACAAATCAAATCCACACATCAAATATTAACAATACTTTTACAATTTTACAATAATTTTCTCTGTATGAATGTTTCATAAACACATGCTATGGAATATTTCCTACTAACTCATAGTCATTCGATCTATATTTATTTTCCTACTCACTCATACCTCAGTCAAAGCTAAATTCCAACGAATAATAATAATAAATACGAAAATTTTGTAATTTGGTGATTATTTTTTATTAGCTTACAATTGAACGTGTCAAAAGTCATGAATAATGAACGTCCTGAAGGTCCGGAATCGCCATTATCTTGAAAAAAAGGTGCATTTTAATGCTGTCATATAACTTCTTAAGTATCAATTTTACTAGAAAAATAGTCGATACAAAAGTTGAAGTGCATTAAATATTCTATGAAAAACGTATCTACAGAAATGAAATGCAATGCTGTACAAATTTTTGGTATTTTTTGTAGACCACACTGTATATTTGTTCGGTATAATTCCATAACATAATCATTACAAATATTAATAATCTAGCTTTACATGACAATTACAGTAGTATATAAGTGGTTTTAAGATTCACTCAAAACAAACCTGTGAAACTTCCTTTTCGAAATCAATGTCGGCGCTCTTGTATGAATCATGAGGGTGTTGAACAAACTAAAATTGCAGCAGAAAGTTTTATTCTAAATCACACTATTACAAAGACTTAAGGTTTTTTGAAAAATTTATAAAAGAAGCTAAGAAGTCCTACAATTAAGGATCATCGATTGGAAATGTAAGAAAGCGCATTGGCAAACCAATCACAGGAAAAATCTCTCAAAGTTTCAGCGGAGCTTATATAACAATTCACAATTTCTAATGCCGGCTGTACACACTCAGCCGGTGTGGAGTGTGGACTCACAACGCTCAGCCTGCCTTGTGTCGAGTCGCCTCGCCTCGCCATCGCTCCATTAAAAGTCGATTTTTTTTAACACGAGTCAAAGAAAGCGAGTTGTGAATACATTTGACATGAGCACGAAGGACACTCGTACCCTTCGTCACGTACCCATTAATCTTAAAAGTAGAACACGAAAATAAATAAAAACTGTATAAATTTATGAACACTTTTTTTTATTCTTTTAGTGTCCTTCAATACTCATTTGAATAATAATTATTTTGAATAGTTATTATTAATTTAATAATGTCATTTTTCAGGTATACCAACGTAATTTCGTTGCCTAAATAACGGGAACTGTATTGCCGCCGAGCACTCGGCGAGATTGTACACAGCTCTACTTGTGGCTCCTCGACTTACGAATGTCTCGCCGAGTGCCCTCGGCGAGTGTGTACAACCGGCATAACAATCCACACATCGCAAACTCTAAGTGAAGTTTTGTTTGGTGAGATTTGTGTTTTAAAATCTGTTGTGGCAAACAAAAAGAAATTCTATTATTATACAACTAAGTGTTCATGTTAATGGCGTAACATAGGATAATCTGTCCAGTTTATATGGAGGTCAGTGATAGGACGTAATTCCCCTCCCCTCCCATTGCTTACCCCCTACCACTATCTCAACAACCTTAAATATTTAAAACACACTCAAAATTAAAAATTGTAAAAACTGTGGAAAAACACTTGTTATCCCTCTCCATATCTTTCATGTTTTCTATTAATTAAAAAAAATTAAAAAATGAATAAATATAACGAATATCAATTACAGTAAAATTTTCTTTACTTTTTCTCTCTTCTTTTTTATTATAAACATTGTAAATTGTTGTTGTGTTTTTCTTTTTATACAAGTTAATTTTTTTTACTATGTATTTTTATATAAATAGGTCGTGTTTATATATATATATATATAAATATATATATATATATTCCTCGAGGCATATTTATATATATATATATATATATATATATATATATATATATATATAAAAGAAGCCATACAACGATTTGTTAAAGCTCATTAAAATAAAGAATTATACATTACCGGCCAACATTCAAGCAAATATAAAGTAAATATGAAGTACTATGGGCGACACAAGTCTATGTCATTTTTCTAAATTTTACAGTTGATTTGTGCCTTATTGATTTAGTTTTCGAAAAAATGCTTCGAATAAAAGCTGTTCATTATATACAGGGTTAATTGAACTTGCCACATATTAGCACACACCTCCACTTCCTTCTACGATTATTTATGCGCACATGTTTTGCGTGCTTTGGTGTTTACCATTTCTTTGAGTGGTCTTCATTTTGTTTCAATTTATCGATTTCTATTGGATGTTGTTGAAGAATGCGAGGATTGTGGAAGGAAGTGGAGGCGTGTGCTTATTTGAGGCATAAATCAATTATAATATGTTAAAAAATGATACCAACGTTAGTGGCTAAGTGTACACAACGTTAGTGGCTAAGTGGTTAAAAAATGATTGAAGGACGGCCATAAAATTTTTTTTAATGGATTGAATAGCTCAAGTATGTAGTTATCCTCCCTCAAAAATTTAAAACCTGTTGACGAACCATTTCACAGAGTTATTATCGATTACAAAACAAACTTTTAACACAGCGTCTTATGGAGAACAGAATTTCTTGTACTTAAAATTATATTAACTATATTATTAAAGTAGGCACCATAATAAATTATGTTTAGAAATATTCTTTGAAATATGCAGTTTATATAATTGCATTAAAAAAATGGTGTTGACGAACGTTTGAATTAATTATTTAATAAAATTAAAACTTTTTTGTTAGGTTTGTTTTTGCCACCATATTTTGAAAACTGGCGACCACACACACTAAAATAATATACACACAAATATAAAACATAGTTTACTGTCAGATCTGTCACATTAAGTCAAATTAATTTCTAATTTACAATTTCCTGGTATTTTCCAATAAATACTTTTAAAATATTTAGGACAAATAAAAAAGGTTATAAATCGTTGCAACATTATTGACATACTTTACACCTTTTTTAAAATCCTAAATAAATTTTAATAAAGATAGTACTCATTTGACTTCAGCGTAGCAACTGAACGTCCTTAAATAATCTTTGAACATTCCTTAATTAAAAAAGTCCTGAAGAGTAATTTCAGCTTATTTCATTCTAAAGTTCTGTTTTAAAATGTCAAATTAAAACGTTTGTAAATTGCAAAGGTAATAATATAAATGAAATAATCTGTATTTACTCTTCTACTCTTCAAGATTTTGTTAAGTGATGTTCAAAGATTCTTTAAGAATTTTTGTAAAATTTTCATTAACATTTCATTTTTTAATATAATTTTTCAGCCTTGAAAACGACCGTTTTTGCGTTTTTCCAGATATTAAAATGTTTATAAGTCGGAAATGTTTACGTAAACAAGTGAAAATAACAACTAACTGAGTTAATACTTAAATACCCGGTATATACTGAATTTATGAAAAAAAGTTTCTCATAAAAGTTGTTTATTTTAAAAAAAGGAAATTTTTTTGTCTTCAAATTTTTGTTCTATCTTTTACGGTTTCAAAGATGGGCAGTTTTGCTTATTTTGCCCAGGCATAGCCCCATTTTGCCCATTTACAGCCTTACAACCATTTCACAGAGTTATTATCGATTACAAATCAAACTTTTAACACAGCGTCTTATGGAGAACAGAATTTCTTGTACTTAAAATTATATTAACTATATTATTAAAGTAGGCACCATAATAAATTATGTTTAGAAATATTCTTTGAAATATGCAGTTTATATAATTGCATTAAAAAAATGGTGTTGACGAACGTTTGAATTAATTATTTAATACAATTAAAACTGGTTTGTTTTTGCCACCATATTTTAAAAACTGGCGACAGCGCACAATAAAAAAATGTATACATACATATACACATATACACACATCCAATCGTTTATTTTAATCAACTGAGATTAAATTTCATTAAAGCAAATGTTCGAAGACCGTCATTAATGCAAAATCAGTGCTCCAGTCGGTGTCCAAGGACTACCTCACCCTCTCGAACACTCCAGGCATACTTCGGATCCGGCGACAACTATTCTTAATCCGCTCTCTCAACTGTGCAATATTGTCTATAGTATATGCTTCTGTAGACCAGGCCGAGTGGTCCAGTTGGTGAAGGCACTCTACTCGGAACTGAGAGGTTGCTGGTTCGATTCCCAACGGCGTCTATTTGTCAATCCAATTAATGGGGCAGTCAATTGACTAAACTGTCGGCGTAAGCACAAAACAGAAAGTAACCAGCCATGCTTGTGAAAGTTTTCTACTGTTTCCAAAAGTCCAGATGAAGATCGGCATGATTCTTATCAAAGTCGCACAACCTACCAATTCCTAGTCTACATACAAATTCCTTGTCCTTTAGGGGTCGGTAAAAAAGAAAGGCCTACTTGCAAGGCTTCGACTTCCCTTCCGATCTACTACTACTATTAATTCATATGCTCCTTCGGGAGGACCTGATAAGCAAGCTCCAGGCTATTGCCAACATTTGGGAAAAGCGAATCTCGTCGGACTGAGGTAGAAGCGGGAGCACAATGGACCATAAGCTCGAAGTGCAATACTTTTTAGACCCCAAGATAAATCAATCAACTACATATGCTTCTAAATAGCTGGTCACATATTTTTTTAACATCCTGTATACATATTGTACTCATAAAATATGTATATCTATCTGATATACCCATTATAAACTAACATAACAAAATACTCAACAAGCCGTATCCCAAACATATTCTACATAATGTTTTATTGTGCACAAAAAAAAAATGTAACTAAACGATACAACACGATACTAGAAGTATATTATCAGCATGCAGCCTGATGCCCGTTCACCATTTATTATTTACTCCTTGATTTTCCCTCAATACAATACAAAAAAATGATCAGAGAAAAAACATAACATATTATATTTATTATAGTTTTTTCCGATCAAAACAACCATTAAATTTGAATTAAGGGATTACTGCAAAAAATTGTAATAATGAGAGTGTAGTCAGAAAATTCTAGAAAATCGGCTATAAGTAACGTATTTTTTATATCTCAATTGTAATTTTCCGTGCTGAAAATTATCGTATCTTGTTTTGATATTTCCAAAACAATGGTCTATAGGCTCAACTCTTTTAATGCATTCAAAAATTTTAAAACCACCAACGCCAAGATATGAAAGATAATAAGAACTTCCCGTTACCTTCACCAAATTTATATGTAAAAAACAACTTTATCTATACATGACCTTGGAAAACAGCTGACAATCTTCAAACATGGCTAAGAACCACCGCCAAGAAACCAACTGTCTAATAATAAAAAACGCATGCAAATCGGTCCACGCGTTTCAGAGCTACGATGCCACAGACAGGCAGACAGTCATATAGAATTCCATAATCGCTTTAGCATACGTATAAAGACTATAGTCTCAATATAGAGTTTGTGTGGAGTTTGTAATCGATTTTTAGTGTTTAAAATTGGCAAAATGGAGCCCTTATGGAATCATTTCGGTGTCCATTCGCTTGTCACAGACGTTAACTCTAAAACTATTCAACGTAATAATTTGAGAGTGAAATGCAGGATATGTAAACAAAATTTCAAGGGTCATGTGTAAAATTGTGCCCATACACAGACCATCCCAAAAACTAAAACTGATATCTGGGTTTTTAAATTGAATACTTTGACTAAAACTGGGTAGATTTTTAAAAAATTTAATGCGATTTAAAAAAAATTTAAACGAGATGGCGATCTATTCGCCATCTCGTGTTTTTTATTTAAAATTCTGGTTCAGTCAAAACCTTAGTGTCAAGTATTACAAGTACGTTTAAATAAGGATTAGTTATTGAATAAAATAGAAAAAAAACTATCAATTCGGAAGTGTTGTGTTGTTGATTGTGAAAATACATCAACTAAAAATCCAGAATTACATTTTTACCGTTTTCCTGGATTTTCTTATCAAGTAGACAGGAAAAAAATAGATTGTACGTCGTCAAGAGTAATTAAATATATTTTTACGTCTTAAATTATTAGTAAATACATAAAAAATATAATAATTGTTGTTTTGTTAAGATAAATAATTTGATAATAAAAATTACTTTTTTCTATGGCGTTGTAGTTGATATTTGTGTTGCAATCATAATCTAATTAACATTAAATTTTTAGGTTGTTTATAAATTAAGATTTAAAACTTACCTCAATTACAACATTATAATAATTAGTATTATTTTTGAGCTATTTTGGCCTGCCGTTTCTCTTAATACTGTACCAAAAATTCGCCGAGAATCATTGACATCAATCTCTTCATAGACCTTGCCTTTAGAAATACCGTGCCTTTAGAAATAGTTTTTTTTCTAAAAATATCTAATTGCACGTCTTGAAAGCCGCTCATCAATTATTTCACTGTCATTGTACGTAGTTATTTCTTTATAGTTAAAATTAAAGTTGGCTTTTTACATGTCTATCAGTATGTTTACGAATTTTAACTGAACCAGAATTTAAAAGAAAAAACACGAGATGGCGCAAAGGTCGCACGCCAAAAATACTAGCGTATATGTCACCATATTCAAAAACTTAATTTTTTACCATCACAACTATTTTTTGTCCAATTTTAATTTAAAAAAATTCTAAACCCACTATTTTTGGTGTATGTATTCTATTTCTACAATAAGGAATTGTCCAGAGTCTACCGATTTCGAGATACAGGATCCATGTAGCGACTATTACCAGAACTAAAATATCGAGAAATATCGATATTTCTATGGATGGTCCTTTCAGTCCGGCATGCCCGGCTGCTAGTCGGGTATATGTGAATAGCTCTAAGTTTACTGTCGTGGTTGGTGTGAAATAAGCCTAAAGAGTAAAATAATAAGAAGTAATCAACTTTAGTATACTCGTATAATCAACTTTAAAGTGCCGTTATACATAAGTGATTTTTTGTTGTATAGTTTAAGAAAGAAGTACCTCTTTTATACGACAATTCCCCAGTTCACAAAGCATTTGTATATAGGTAGGTATTATATGTATGTATATAAAAAATAATAGCTCAAGCTCATGAATTTACAAAAAAGGAAAAGTACAATTAAGTTGAATACGCAATTTAATATTCACCATATATTTAGTCAAGACGTCTGCTATAAAGCTTTATATCAATTATTCACTGGTAAGTTTGCAAACATGAAGGAAACAAAAGTACCTAGATTTAATACTTTCTAACATGATATATTTATGATATTTCCAAAAAGTGAGTGAGACGTAAGAAGTTTTTTTGAACTTCTTTTGGCGCGCTATGATAATCCGAGCATAACACAGATGATGCATTTGCTCGATCACAGATGATGACAGATGAAGCATTTGGTCGATCGATGTAACACTGATTTCTATCCCGCTCTATTGCACAGCATTTGGGTAAGACATGCAGTATGTCTAGGACATAGGTGGGTAGACCTTGACTACACTGAGCTCTGAGTGAGAGGTAGAAAGAGAGATAGAGTAAATATAGGGTACCTACCAATTATTATTATTTTCTTTTTTTAGTTAAAACATTTTCTGAAAAAAATATAATAATACCAACAATTTTTTATGGTCACTATTATTCAAAGTATACAATATATACAATACATTGAATACATACTCTGGAATTTTGAGCTGGTGATTTAACGCTTGTAAATTTTTTGATGATTTAGCTTTAGTTTAGATTTTAGAATTAGATTTTAGGAAATTCCGAATAATTTTCTTAAATTATTCATATCGGAGAACTAATAAACAATTATTTACTTGATTTAATTATTTTTTCTTAGTAGGGGGTATAGTGTCTTGGGAATTTGATCACACTAATTTAATATTATTTTAATAAATTATTTAAAAAGAAGTATAACTTCTTACGTACACACACTTTTTTCTATTCATTACCATTTCAAAGATAAATATTTTTCCACTTGGCGTGGAGATCACTGTTCGATTTTGTCCATACATAAGCTTAATCTTATTTTTTATCTCGAGAACACAATATAAATAAAATTTCAGCTCGTTACCCTTTTCGTTTTTGAGTTATCGTGTCTACAGGCAGACGCACATGCGAAAATGAACTAATAACGTCATTTTATGTATACCTATACGAAGAATTTGTTTTCTGTGATCAATATTTTCCATCATTACAAATTCGATACTAAGGCGAGTATATCGCCAAATGTCAAGGTTTTGCTCACTGTTTTTTTTTTCGATTACCGTGGCATAGTGCATCAAGAGTTCTTACCACACGGTCGTTAGGTCAATAAAAAGTATTACCTTCAAGTTATGCGCCGCTTGCGATAAGAGATACGAAAAAAACGTCCTTAATTGTGGAAAAACAGTTCATAGCTTTTGCATCACGATAAAACACCTGCTCAATCATCGTTTGTGTGTGATTTTTTGGCCAAAAACAACACCACAATCATGACTCAGTCACCATATTCACCGGAATTAGACCCCTGCGACTTTTTCCTATTCCCAAAACTGAAGAGACCCATGAAAAGACGGAGTTTTACAACGGTTGGGGAGATGATACGAAAAGCGCTGAGCACACCAAATACTTCTAACCTTTATGCCTCTGACAAACAAGCAAAGAATGCTATATGAGTTGAAACTGTGTACATATGCAAAAAATTGAAAATCGAATGTACATAACCCGCGAAAATTGAAAAGACACCTTACTGTTTGAACACACCTCGTATGTACCAGATATAACAATTATGTTACCCTGCGGGATGATACAGTTAGCTAGGAAAACTACCTAAAAATTATATCGAAAAAATAAATTAATGAATATTATATAATCCAAAATCGTGTTCTAAACATTTATTATATTATAATACTTACTCGTTTTAATATTATCGACCAAGACACCATACACACAGATAGACAGATAGACAGAGAGACATAAGCATGCCTTTGAATTCAATTAATTTTCATTTAATTTCAATCAATATAATATAATTTAACGTAGGTTTTATATAATAATAATTTATATTCTCGAACAGAAGTTAGGAATATTGTGAAGTGCAAATTATACTACTATATATATAATATAAAACCGTGTGATTATTATTATTCATTTCTATATGAAATCAATTTCAATTAATGTTTATATATGTTTATATACCGGGTGTTTCAATTCAAATATTTATTTTATGTTTAAAATGTTACATTACAAAACCTCACACCCAAATTCACTCTCAAATAGATAAAGCATTAGATCTAATAAAATAGTTCTTTTTGGAAATATGGTAGCTTTACCAAAACATATATATCATTTGAATTAAAGGTCCCCCCACCGCACTAACCAATACTAATATACCGTCTGTTTTGGACAGCTTTGCTTCATAAAGAAATAAAAACAGTGGGATACTCTGTAGTGTATGTGTACATACGTAATGAATAATAAAATTATAAATTAAGTGGGCATCACTAAACCCCACTCTTAAATGGCATCAAACAAACATCAACTTACATCATATCATAAGCAGTTAGATGTTTGTAAGTATGTGTATGTATGTATTATGTATGGTTTTATAGTAAATATTTTATTTATTTATTTACTATTAGAAATGTTTTTGAAAACAGACTGTATAAAGTACTTTGTATGTATTTTTTAATGGATTTAACTTAAATGGATAAAACAATTTGACAGATTTTGATAGAATGTTACTTTTGATTCCAGAAATAAAAAAAATTGGACTTATCATATCATAATGCATTACATATAGACAGCGGTAGAAACACTATATAGTACCCAGATTGGGTGTATTTTAAAAAACAAGGTGTATACATTCATATTCATTTAGTAAAAAGCTGTTATTTAGACATTACAAACAGACACTTCAATTTTATTTATATGTATAGATGTATAGATATTACTGGAACACTTCGAATGTTTCAACTGGTTAAATTTATTTGAACGGGAGTGTACGTCAGTGATGCTATACAAACATTTTAATCTATGCATGAGTTCTCACGACTTTTCACGAAATTTAACGAGAGCCGATTCTACCTCAGGCAGACTCACTCGAAATGGACGTCGAAGGAAGTTGTGGAATTCATAATTTGTAGTAAAAGTAATTTGCGGAAAAAATTAAAATTTACCTTTTTTGTCATACACAAAAAAAATATATTAGTTAAATACCGGGTTTTCAAATAAAATAATCGGTAACGGCATCTGTTTTTATTTAATATGGTAACGGTTAAGCAAACTAAACGTTTTTAATTGAATTTTAGTTTCAGTTTTGGTTCGGTTAGAATACACAAAAAAATATAATGGTAAAAAACCGGGTTTTCAAATAAAATAATCGGTTTCGGTAACGGTATCTATTTTTATTTAAAACGGTAATGGTTACGCAAACTAAACGGTTTTAACTGAATTTTAGTTTCAGTTTTGGTTCGATTAGAATCTCCGAATGAAACGTTTCTACAAAATTGTTTTTTTTTACATGGCAGCAACAACAATCTGATAGGCATTCACAAAATGAGAATAAAATATATAAACTTATACTTTGAATATAATATTTATCAGTCTTGTTCATCGCTCATATCCACAGGAAAAATTTATTCATTCATTCGTGCATACCTATATTCACATATTCACATTGATCGTTAAATATTCAACAGTTTACATATATATATATATGTAGATGGCGCAGATGGATTGTCGAATCCGCTATTTTACAAAACCGCTAGAACAACTGAACGACGTTTAGCTGTTTTACATAATTACGGAACTTTAACACGATAATATTCCTTAAACGTTCTGCATCTATTAATGCAGCGGGTCAACGATTAGACGTTATGTAAAACAGCGTGAGTTGAAACGTCAGATTGTTGATTTTTCCTTTCAGGAAATTCGCTAAAAATCTAAATTGGTCTCGTACCGACTTCAAAATTTTGCAAAAAAATTTTTCAAATGTTCATCGATCCTACCTAGTAGATGTCGAAAATCACCGTCTGTAAAATTTATATATAGGTACAGTGTATGTACATTTATATATATACACAATGATAGATGCACTATACATTGTTTCAAGATTGGGTGTATTTTAAAATACAAGCTGTATATTGTTTTTAGCATATCAATGTAAAATGAGTTCGTAAAATAATAAATAAACGATGGAATAAACGTACACTGCGTAATTTGCAAATGGGTTCGTATCGAAGAAAATTATGGAAAATAATTTTTGTAGAAGGTTTTTCTCTCTATAATTTTATAAAACATTCTAATAATTTGATAGAGGTACTTCAGTTATTTTGTAAATACTAAAAGATTTTAGTTAAAAGCGTATTTGTACTATGAGCCACAAAAGTAGCGTTCTTTTATCAATATTTCATAGTTGGTTTGTACCTTAGTCATTCGATTTTGGGGAAAATGTTTACAATAACTATATTTAAACTATTTACTATATTTATAAGGACCAACGTTTAGCATTTTTTTCGAAAACCGAATGTACACTTGGCCACAAAAGTTAACCGCCGAGTAACGGTTATTTAAGTAGCTATGTATATCCCGTTATTTGAACATGTTGGGGGTGGGTAACCTGGCTGCCATACCATCCATTTTGTAGAACACAAGTTTTTTTGAAGTCTTTATTATATTATCTCTCAATTTAACAGACAAATTACCTGTTACTAATAAAATTATTGCTATCGTCAAACAAACAAGTTACTCTCTTACGCGCTTCGTTAGTCACTATCATCAAAAATTTTCGCGAGAGAATAGTTGGGCGTCTCATCGAAAGGAAGCTACAGACAAAAATTTTGCCTGTTACTAATCATTAAAAAAAATCCGTGCTGTACTGTGGACTAATACATTTAGTAATATATACGCATAGAATGTGACCTACTTGTTCAATATTTATGAATAGGAGTGTATATAATACGGCCAGAATATATTCGTTTATATATTTATTTATATTCGTTTTATTTTTTGTTATTTTCTTTGTGTGGAAATTCAATATCATTGTAATTTTATCACGATGGGCTTTTTTTCTTCTTTTCTTCTTTTTTGCGAATTAAAATACGTGCGATAGCTCTTTAAACTCGTCATGACATCTAGAAAAATGTTTATAAATTTAAAAGTATTAATAATAGAGGTCAAGTTCCATTAGTCAACATTTTTTTCGGAAATTTCCTCCTCTTTCTGGGAATCTGTTTATAAAATTCCTCTAGCACCCACAGTTTTTGATTAATTTTCAAAAAAGTAGATCCCTTTTCTTTGGAATCTTGAATTGTTTATAACTTTTGCAATTGTTTATGTGCGGGTTTGAATTTGCACATTTTTCTAGACGTCATATCGAGTTCGACGACCTATCGCACGTATTTTAATTCGCAGTAGCAAGAATAGGGAACATGCATGAAAATTTTTTTTCACTTGAATTGAAGCATGTTTACTTGACAAATATCAAGGTAAAATTACTTTTTAAATAACTTTAAGAATAAGCGAGATATGAATGATTGAAATTCCCGATTAGACAAAGAGGGTGATAGCCCTCTTGATATGTTATGTGACGTCATATTACACTTTCACCATTTAAAATACACGTAAAACTCCGTTTTTAGTATTTTTGCAAGAAAGAGACAGATAATAATCTTTAAAAGCTTATAGCTTTCTTGATATTTGTCGGATTTTAATTTCGTTTTTACAGTATTAACAGTATTTTTATATTCTGAAAATAAATGTGAAAAAAAATTTTCATGCATATTCCCTATTAACACATTTTTTAACTAGACTATAAATATAAGGGTTAAAGAAAGAATTTCAGTATATTGTTTTAAATTTCATTTCATAAACATAGGCTTGTTCATGGATGTAATTGGAATGGTTTGAGTGTTGACGGTTAGTTATTCTATAGTTTGTGCCCGATGACTACCAAGTCATCTCTTTTGTGTATGTATTTGTTTTTATGTTGTTGTTGTTCTTTTATATATATATATGAATATATATACATTTATTTATTATTTATAGTGAAAAACATGATATATTGCGTGTATTTAGTCATTTACTTCTTTAATTAATAAAATTATGAAGTATAATTTATTATTTTATCAATAACTTATCTATTTAAAAATATTATATGACGTAAACTTTTACGACCTATGTAATATATACAAGCCCTCTCACAGCAGAAGGTATACGACAGTATACGTGATGGACATGACGTTGCTTTTGATGTCCTTTATTTTTTTTATTATTCAATATCCAATTTTATGTGTAAACATACTATATAGTATTGTTTGATTCAACAAAAGTAGTTGATTCTGTGTCTCCTCCCTATATATGTATACAGGGTGTAACTTTTCGTTACCTCAAGAAAAACGTACATTTAATCGGGAATATTGTTAGCTATGCTTGATGAAAATCTTTTTAGCCGTTAAAAGATTATCAGCTGTTTTCCTAATTGATGTTGGGATTTTTAAGAAGTGGAAGAGGTGGTAAATTATAACATATATTCCCGTCACAAAATAAGTCGGAAACTTTTGTCTGTCAATCTGTAGCAACCTGTCAATCCCCCAAACGAATGAACTTCAATACAATTTTTAAAGCTGATTTACTCGGAACTAGGAGTTAGTCTTTAGGAGTTAGTCTTTATAGAACTTTTGTACTGCGACCAATTTGATCTATTGTATCTCCTTTCCTTCAAAGGTGTTCCAGGAGTCTTATAGTCTTGATAAACGTTAGGATATTTCTTGGCGACACTTCATTGATTTCATCTAGTTTGGGATCTAACCTTAAAAAATGATAGTGTCTTTTGAGAGAGAGACTTTCGCATTCATACAAAATGTGAACTCCGGTTCCTCTTCATGAAAAATCTGCAGAGATGGTTCCTTGTGAGGCTGATATTGTGCATACGTTTATTGAGTTTGCAGTAGTTAATTAGAAGGCCAGTAAGTATCCTCAATTGGTTTTTTCCTAGTTGTAAATGCTTTATCCATGAAAAGCATTTTATAAGAGCCTATGCATGATCCTGGACATGAGTATTTACCCAAGAACGGTGAAATTGTGTACTGCCGATTCTTCTATTCTACATTTTATTTTGTTTTTTGGCAGTTTAGTGGAGTACTAGCACCCATTTAGGCTAATTCAACAGCCTTTTCGTTTCCATCACTTCCTAAATATTCAGGTATCCAGACAATAGTGACTTTGTTATGTGTACCCAGATTTTTCAGTGAGTCGATACATTCCAAGACAATTTCGGAGTTTCTTTCAGGTGAACTTAATAATTTAAGTGCGGCTTGACTATCGGATAAAATTTGTATTATCTTAATTTTATAGTTTCGCTGAAGTTATTCAATTGCACAATCTACGAATGGCATAGATAGATAGATTATAGATTGTAGACTTCGACCATAAGGTCCATTGTGATGCCTAAGGAAGTGAGGATGTGAGGATGTTATTTTTTTCTTAATAATTGAAAAACACAACCTCCCAGTTTCCAAGTAGGCATACTACGCAGACATAACGTATGCATAACATAACGCTTTAGACCGCTCGGCCCTTGGACTGAGTTTATGTATGGCATACGCTTCAGCCTAGAATATTGAGACGCATGTAGCAAGACTGTGATTATGCTCTAGCTATGTTTGTTGATAATCTCTATATTGTGTCGGCCCGTCGGGTAATCTCTTTTTTTTTTTAAATTTTTTATATAAAAAAATTCACTTGCTACATGTTTTGATAGAAATCTGACTACAATCTTATTAAATTACATTATTTTAAAATATAAAATAGCTACCTGAGGGAATTTTTATCTGGAATAATCGAGAGAGAAAAATACTCATATATTTTTACACCTACATAATAATAATATGATTCATCATACAACGAGAATATTATCAAGAAGAGATTTTCATTTCATTATGTTTCTCATGTGTCTGTAGTGAAAGAACAACATTGATACATATACACACAGACACACACAGGTGGATGAGCCCCAATGATGTTGAATCCACACACCAACCAAATGGACCGATACATCCCAATGTTCTAATACTCTTACTCTTTCCTCTTCTATAAAGTGATGATAATATACATAGAACATTTGTGACAGCTACTGTCAGAATATCAGATGATAACTTGTAACAATATTATTAAAGATGTATCAGTCCAATAGTTTTAAAGAGATTGTCTGTATTGTATAAAGCCTAGCTCACACGATGATGGATTGCTTGCAAGATTTTGCTCGATAGAAATAATTTTCTACTTTAATCGTCATATTAATAATAAGATTAACAAAATATTATACACCTACTTGTGGTCTACAAATTGATTGGTTTTATTTAAGTTCTTGATTTTTTTTTATTATTTATTATAAATCAGTTTTTTTTTTTAAATCACTTCAATAATAATATAAAATAAAGAATAGTTTTAAAAAACTAAAAAAACACGCTTTTATAGAAAATCCAACTAAAATATAGAAAATAAAATTTAATAAATTTGGATTAAGAAAAGTGTAAATAAGAAACAAATGTATATTAATGGAAAAAAGCGTGGGGTGCATAGTGTTAATAGTTATTCCATTAATATACATTTGTTTCTTATTTACACATTTCTTAATCCAAAATTTATTAAATTTTATTTTCTATTTTTTAGTTGGATTTTCTATAAAAGCGTGTTTTTTTAGTTTTTTTAAACTATTATTTATTTTTGATTTTTTAGTTGAAGTTCGCGCACTAGCTCTATCTCTCTTACTCTCATGCAAAGGATGCGGAAAGAAATTGAAGAATCCTGGCGAATTTAATCAGGATAATCGGATATTTTAATCGAATTATTGCATTGTGATCGGTCTTTGACAGGTGTGCAAAGTTTGAATTAAATCTGATCGTTCAAAGTAGGAGAAAATCGAGCCCAAAAGGGTCGGTTACATATAAAGCAAGATAAAGCAAGCTACTGATAAAGCAAGCCCATGTGAGACTAAATAGGACGTTCTAATTGGTTATCATGAAAAACTAGCAGAGGATAAAGTATGGAAAATAGGACATGAACTATCGCCGAATTTAGCAAGCGCACACGCAACAGAGCCAGCAGTGACGCCATTTTCAATCACAACTTCTATTATAGCTGCCATCACAACACCTCGCAAGTAATCCAGCGAGCGAACCAGCATCGTGTGAGCCAGGCTTTACACACATAGGGACACACACACACACACACACACAACGGAGTAACATAGTGGTGGTAGACTGTTCAAGATAATAATAAAAATGATAGAAAACCTGATACCTGATAAATATTATTATATACAGGTTGTCTCTCATTTTAAACAATGCATCTGAATATTTCTTCAAGGAAGCGAAATTTGTCTAAAGAAAAATATAGGTACCCATTTGAAAAAAAACATGTTAATCTCCAAATAATCGTCAAAGGTCCAGACCAAGGTGAAAATCAAGATACCATATGATACCTCCTCCAAACAATACAACTTTTATCAGTATCTTTTTTTTCAAAAAACGATTCCTTGAAGAAATATTTAAGGACATTGTTTAAAATGTGGCACCCAGTATATATTTTTCTCAAAAACATGAATATGCGTTCTACCTAAAAAGAGAGACACAAATTTCTCTGTTTATATCCTACTTCCTTGTGATTGGTTTATTATGATCATGTGACTGAAGTGGTTGACAAAGAAAGAAATATTTAGCAAAACGAGAGTTATACTCGTAGCTATTAACAAAACATGCGACTGATACATTTCTGCATGTGCATAGACAAGTAAGTCTAGTTATATCAAATACATTTATTGCAATTGAAAACTTTCATCAAAACTTTCACGTGTAAAAACGAGCCGCATAAATTTGTGTACCGTGGACACGCACTTAGCTAGGTATTTGCTAGCGTGAAAACGCACTACTGAAACATGGGTATTAATTAATTTGAAATTGTATTAATTTGAAAACTCCAAATAATTGAAAATTTCGTCTCATATGACTCGTAAATATACTCGGAATTATAGAAATACGCTTTTCAATGAAAGCTCGCGAAGAAAAGAATCTAACGAGCCTAAAAAGTTCAGTGTCGACGGAATGCAAGAGCTACGGCAGGGCCAAAAAGAAAATGAAAAAACGGCGCAAAGCGAATACGTAACAGGTCCATCGAGGATGCCCATGCAGGATGTGTTCACGAAAAATCTACTGCACGGAACCAAACAGTCCCATTCTTCTTTTTTACTTAATTTTTGTTTGTTTGACGTCGGTTTTTAAGAATAACGCAAACATTACAAATTTTTCCATGATTATAAGAGCAAAAGTGACCTTAAATTAAGTGTAATAATACTGAAAATTGTTAGCATTAAATTCGCAATATTATTATTATTACTTAAGTATCATATTATTTATTATGATTGTCATATTTTTATTAATATAATTGGCCGGTCAGTCAGTACCAGTATAAGTTGGACACTAATTTTTGTTACTAGCCTTTAATGAATTTCAATAATAGCGAATTAAATTAATTATTATTTATGATATATTGTTGAAGATGCAATAGCTGTAGTGTAAATTATATTTTTAAATATTATTATTATAATTTGAAATATTTTATTAAGCTACAAAATTTTTTTTATTTATATAGGGTGTTTTTTTGGTATGATAGAACTTCCGATAGGGATACATTTATTGAAATTTTTTTTAATTCATTATAGTTTGCCATTTCATCATGAAAAAAACTTACGTCTCAACAACGCTATGAAATTATTAAAATTTATTCATATATATTTATTTGTGTATACTTAAGCGTCAACAATACGATGTTTGTCCAAATTCCATTTCGGTTACGTAAGACAAACAGTAGGAGACTAGTGTATACTTTATAGACTTCATAGAAAATTACGTGAAATTTATGGTCGACATAATCGCCCATCAGAACAAGCAATTCGCCGTACTGTTGATAAATTTCGTATCACATTTACTCTTCTTGATGCTAGGCCAACAATACGTCGAAGAAATGTTCGTATTGAAGAAATAATGGCCGCTGTAAGTAAATGAATATCCAGAGTTATCGATTAGACGTCGTTCGCAATAATTTGGACTTTGTCCGTCCACAACATGGAAAATTTTGCGCAAATATCTTGGCCTACATCCATATAAGATCCAACTGTTGCAGGAATTAAAGCCTCGAAATCACTTAAACCGTCGTACGTTTGTTTATTTTGGTCTGGAAATGTTAGATGAAGATCCTTTTTATTATCGAAAAATTATGTTTAGTGATGAAGCTCATTTTTGGCTGAATGGTTTTGTTAACAAGTAAAATTGTAGATTTTGAAGTGAGACACATCCAGAACAGATATTAAGAACACCATTCCATCCCGAAAAAGTCTATTTGGTGTGGATTGCATGCTGACGGTATCATCGGTCCTTATATCTTTAAAAATGATGCTGGAGCCAACGTTACGCTCAATGGAGTGGAGCACGTTATCGAATCATGATCAACGATTTTTTGTTTGAAAACATGGAAAACGTCGATCCAGACGAAATGGGGTTTCAACAGGATGGAGCTACAGCCCATACAGCACGTGAATCCATCGATTTGTTAAAAACAAAATTTAATGAAAACATTATCTCTCGATTTAGACCTGTTAACTGGACTCCTAGATCATGTGATTTAACACCACTCGATTATTTTCTGTGGGGATATGTTAAGTCATTGATGTACGGTAAGACCAGAATAATAAGACCAGATTTGCTCGAAAAAGTCGTTAAAAATTGGACTGACAGATTGCGGATCGTCAGAAGCAACCGAGGTGGACATAATATGTGATAATATATAATCATTTTATATTTTTATTTTTTATTTAAAGTTCTCACCCTCTTAAAAAAACACCCGTTATAATGTAAAAATAATCTCAATATTGAAAATTGTTAATTCTAATTGATATACAATCGATTATAAACAAGCGGTTAACCCTTCAATGTTAAAAGTGAGAATTGCGGATATATTCAATATCAATTTTATATTAGCAAAATAATTAAGTAAAGTAAAGTTGCAGAAAATCAAGTTTACTACAATTTACCACCTAATCATTTACCTAATATTATAAAATTATTAAAATATGTTTTTCATTTATTCATGTACCTAAATAAAGTATTGCTTTAAAAAAACTTTACATCTAAAACCACAGCCGCCGATCCACGGATGTGAGTCTTAAAATATCCGCATTTGCAAATGCCAAAAATTTCGCAACCGCAACATCCCTGGTACAACACAATATATGTGAACTACTAAATAATTAAAACATTAAAATAATTTTATGAATATTTTTTTTCATTTCTTTCAAAATTCATTATGTCAGTTAGTTTGCGATGATGTTTATATAAATGTTTTCAAACTGCGTAACAATTTTCAAAAAAAAAATATATCATACGTTAAATACTTATTTGTGTGATGATATAAAAATGTTGTGTTTATGTGAACTATTTTTAATTCATTCGAACTATTTTTTAAAAAAATATTATGTGAAGTACACTCCCGTTCAAAAAAAAATGAACAGATCTCAGTCTCTCACAATTTTGATTATTCTTGTAGTAACAGATACCACATTTTATTTTATTTTTATACCTAAGAGTAAGATATAAAACTTAACATGTATTAATATTATATACATTTTTTAAATTCTCACTCTGTCACTGACACCGTATATACAAATAAAAAATATAAATTCAGTTTATACATCCATTTCTTTTTTACATACTTAAAAAATATACTAATTATCTTTGTTTATCAATAAATAAAATTATACATTATACAGAGAGTTACAAAAGTGGAGAGTTTTATGAAATGTAAGAAAATTAACATTTAAGGTCTGTTCAATTTTATTGAACGGGAGTGTGCATACCACAACAAATATTTAATATATGCGACCAGTTGGCAATTGTAGTAGAAGAGAGAATATGACGTGGAACCATTTTCATACCACTGGATCAGATATGAACCAGTTGAATACCCGATATATAACAAATGGAAGGGTATATTCCGTCTCTGAAACGGTTGAAAATTTTGATCACAGACTAATTAGTCCATTCACAGACTATCACACACTATTGGACTAATTAGTCCATTTCCGCTTCAAGATCTATTTACTATCTAAAAGAGCCAGGATGAAGTGCATCAGTCAAAGAATTGTCAACAAAAAGTATAAAATCGATAATAAAAAATTTAATTTTCTGAAGACGGATGGATAATTCTATATTCCAATAATAAATATTTTAATACGGTATATTCGAAAGATAACGATAATATAAAGTTTTCATTTTATATTAAAATCGAAGTAATTAAATATCATCCAACTTGTTCGTAGTTCTATTCAAACGTATGACAGATATTCTCCGCTTTTGTTTTTTAATACTTTAAAATAAATTTTTATCTGACTAGTAAATTGAACATACATACTGGTTGATTGACTAAACTGTCGGCGTATGGACAAAAACGAAGTAACCGGCTATGCTTGTGAAGGTATTCTGTAGTTGCCTTCACGAACTCCAGATGATTATTGGCATAATTCCTATCAGAGTCGTCTGCAGTTGCACAACCTACCAATTTCTAGTCTACACACAAAATTCCTTCCACTCCACTCATATCCTCACATCCGTAGGCATCACAATGGACCTTATGGTCGAAGTACAATCTATCTATACAATCTATGCCTTGTTCGAGAACAACTACCCTTATAAGTAATATCAGGAAACTATACAGGCAATCGTATTATCAATTGCAGCATTCAATGAATGGAACAAACGTATTACAGACAGTTAATACGAGGAACATTAATAGGCAGAATTACATTTGTGTGGTAAATCTGTTAAAAATAAAGTGTTTTCGAAACATATTACAGGCAACTGTTGGCATAAATATTTATAACAACAACTAATTAGTCTGGGAGGAAATGCCTCTGTTTAAAATTCCAATTCGGATGAAATTTGGTGGATAGGTTACAATTGATTTTGGTTTTGAAACAAATAAACGGTTTTGTTGAATAAAAATTATTACTATTCTTATAAAGAACAGCTATTCGAAATATGTTTCTTCATAAGCCGTAATCCAAATGAATTTAAATCGAAAAGTTTTTAAGCAATTATTTTTTTCTTTGGAGGAGTTTTTAAAGTAGAACTTCTTTCGGCGCGTTATGAGTATCCGATCAGAGTGTATTTTCAGCATGTAACGAATCGCTGATATAACACTCGATTGATGTATTGCACAGTGCTTGGGAGACATTTAGTAAAAAATATGTGTTAGACATGTAGAAAGACTAAATTTATGCATACATACATTAGATGCTTCATTAGAAACAGACAACAAGTAAGCCTGTCAAATAAATGACCCCACTCTGCAATGCACAATAATTTTAATTGGGTGTAATATAATTTTTGCATATGACAATATTATTATTATTAATTTTTTTTAAATACAGGACAATATTATAAATTTTAGAACGAAAGATGGATAATTGTTATTATTTTGGTAAGTAGCTACACCGCCAGCAGGTCATACATTAGAACATTTACATTTGACTATACAGTTGAAATTAGGTACAGGAATGTCTTCATCATTATTATTCTATGCTTCTGATAAAAGAAGAATATTAGAATTACGAGCTATATGATATCATTTCAGGGGGTCGTAAACTTTGTATATTAACTTTGTATTATTATAAACCTGACTTGTTCTTGATAAATTTCATTAACTCTGATTTTAATGTAAATAATGTATGGAATAATGGAATGCAGGTTTTTCAAACACTAATTTTAACGCAAGAAGTGATTCTGGTTCTGTTTTACCATGATAAAATGTAGAATCATTGGTTTTAGATACAATAAATAATTTTTCTTTTGTAGTTTTTCTCTACTATATCATTTTATTAAACTTTTGTGTCTTAATAGTGCTGTTGACTTTATTTAATAGTATTTGAATAAATTATTTTAAAAGAAGTATAACTTCTTACGTTCGTGCATAAGTACACACAAATTTTTTTCGTGTATACCAATCGAAAATTGAGATTGCAAACAAGTGTAATCTCTAAAATGTGTCCAAAATCGGTACCAAGAGTATCTGTACAAAGAAATTCAATTAAACACAGGATAACATACGCGATCATAAAATCCGAGGGCTATATGCCAACCATCTCTATGCCAAAATTCCTGCAGAAAATTTTTGATGACTCAAGAGCCATAATCTCCCGGACTATAAATTTCTTTGAATCTATGAACAAGGAAATTCATCAATTATATACATTATTATATTTTAAATTATACTTGTTGATATACATATAGTTTAAAACATATGTTTTACATTGCAAATAATACTTGGTTTGATGAGTAAAGGTCCGATTATATGCAGTGAAAGTGTGAAAGTAGCCGAGCGATCTAAAGGGTTATGTCTATCTGGAACTGGGAGGTTATGGGTTCGAATACCGACATCGGCAGTTTGTCAATTATAAAGAAAAAAAAAAGGGCGGTTAATTGATTAAACTGTCGGCGTATGGACAAGAACGAAGTAACCTGCTATGCTTGTGAAGATTTTCTGCAGTTTCCTTCACGAACTACAGATGAATATCGGCTTAATTCCTGTCAGAGTCGGCTGAAGCCGCACATCCTATCGATTCCTAGTCTACACACAAAAATTCCTTCCGCTGAAATTGACTGAGTCGATTATAAAATTTTGAAAAGTAAGCGGCATGTACTGAACAAAATATGCAAATACATATAATCCAATCTCTAATTATTACGTTTGATGAGAAAATGTATTAATAAACACAAAACTGAAGCTATTACTTTGCCAAAAAAAAAACGTAGTTTTTGTTTTATTTATGACACATTTTATAGACAAACATTTGACAAAATTTGTGACACTTGTTAGTTTGCAAATATTAATATTATGTGTTGTTTATATGTTTGTTAGAAATTTTCTCAGTCATCATTACATTACCTGTCAAAAAAGTCTGTATGTTCCGTTTGACGTATATCATCTAATTATAGAATCGTGTTTCAAATAGTGTAATGTACTATTTGGAGAGTGTTCTCAATATTGAATAATGTAATAAAAACTTTAAGTACGTTATATATTCACATAAAATGATCACATAAATTTACATAACGAATTTATATTCATCAATTTTCCTCAAATAGTTTTGATTACGTAAGCATTCAAAAATAACTCCCCCAAATCCTATAATATATACCCTTTGTGTATCTGACTTACCAACTCACTCACGTTTACAACGCGGAATAACTTCAAACCTACGGAAAAAATCAGAAAACTTAAATTTTCCAAACGTAACCTCCCCGTAAATGGGGAAAAACCTCACAAAAATACCTTCTTTACTTCTATACATGCTAGAAGTGTGCGGTTTTTTTTATTCTTTCTCAGGCGCGAAACCAAGGTCAAAAGCACCTCCGAGGGACAAGGGTTGGAGCCCCTTTACGAGCAGAGAGAGTTTATTACAAACAAACAGTTGAAAATTTTATTAATTACGGGAAAAAAACAGACAAATGCTAATTAAACCTCTTGGCTAAATATATAAAAAGTTTCAGTAAATCTTCAGTAAGCTCATAAACATATTAAGTTGATTATAAGAGTTTACCACTCTTTCCTATTCGAGCAATAAAGCGGAATTGTCTGAAATATTTTATGTTTCGTGGAGAGGGTAATGAAAAAATCGTGACATTTTTATGTTAACATTAATCCTGAATTTAGTTAATGCCGCAAGACGATTTTACATTTCTCAATTTTCTTTAAAAAATATACTTTAAAAAAAATTTTTTTTTGTACTTCAAAAAGTAAAACTAATGCTCTAAGAGATGGTCCGACATTAGAAAAATCTTCCGTCATCTGTTAATTGAATGAAATAATGTTTAAAAGGCAGATAACAATATTATAAATGTATGAGTGCAATGTCTGCCACTATAGTCCTGCTGGCTATTAAGATTAATTAATTAATATGATATAATGTCGTTGTTTGTTGCTCGAACAAATATAATTATCTCTCTCTCTGCGTAGAATACATTTTTTGAAAATTTTATTACTTAAAAATTTTTTTTATATAGGCTGCAAATAATTTAATTATATATTTATTATATAAAATATATTTTATAATATCACAGTAATAAAATTTTCAAAAAATGTGTTCTACGTAGAGAAAGAGACAATGATATTTGTTCGAGCAACAAACAACGACACTATATCATATTAATTAATTAATATTAATAGCCAGCATGACTACGTTGGCAGACATTGCACTCATACATTTATAATATTGTTATCTGCCTTTTATTATTTATTCAATTAACAGATGAGCGAAGGTTTTTCTAATGCCGGATCTTAGAGCATAATAAGAATTCGTCCCGACTTTGTAACGCTTGAAAATATTGATGGCCTAATTCGGCCATTTCAAAATGACAAGAATAACGAGCTGTAATGTTGTGTGTGTGTTCTAGAATTAAAAAGCAAGGTAAAGTTCGTGAATTTCAACGTTCAATTAAGTTCGTGAATAGACAAAATCGGGCCATGTTTGGGCAAAACTGTCCATCTTTGAAACCGTAAGACATAGAATAAAAATTTAAAGAAAACAATTTTCCTTTTTTAAAAATATATAACTTTTATCAGAAACCTATTTTTCATAAATTTAGTATATACCGGGGATTTAAGCAATTAACTCAGTTAGCTATTATTTTCACTTGTTTATATTTTAATTGAAACAACAAAGCTAAAGAAAAATTTAAAATACCCAAAATGGTTTGCTTTTTTGTGATTAGTACATTTTTACAGATTAAAAATCTATAGAGATTGAAAGAGTTTACTATCATCTGTCTCTCTGCATTGTAATAAATCTTCAGGGAAAGCTTAACTAAGTTCAAAAAGTTTCTGACACAGATCTTAGTACCACGGATATCTCGAGCTAATTGCTCAATGTCAATTTCGATACAACTCCAAAGTGATCTCGTACAGAATTGTAAAGAAAAACTTTGTATGATTAAATACATCCAACTTTTCTCGTTTATCATGAAAACAAACAATACAGACAAGCTAATTTACAATTTCCGTAGTCATTACCTATAAATGTTTAATATCAGCTTCAGGAAAATGCAATCAAACATTTTAATTATTTAAATCCGGAAAATTTGCATTTATAATAAAATCGTTTACTAAGTATTTAAAATAAACATCAAATAACTTACGCAAGGATTCTTTAATATATCCACGCGCCTAAATACAGTCTCTTCGGTAAAAAAAAATAGCATATATTTTGCATCTTCCTTTTCTCCCTCCTTAATGACGGTCGTTTTTCTCGAGAATAATTTTCGATCAAGATGTCAAATTGTTCCAAAAAATTAACCCATTTCGCGTCCAAGATGGTGAGAATTTCCATTGTCTTGTCGCTAACCGTAAGATGTTATGAGAGTCTTAGAAGTTCGAAAGACAAGTTCGAAAATCAGAGAAGAGTTAAGCTGTTAGTATACCCGGTATATAATATATACCAGGGAATATTAAGTTTAGTTCCGTTTTTGTAACGGTTGAAAATATTGATCGCAGAAATAAAAAATTTTGGTATAGGTGTTCCTAAAATGGACTAATTAGTACATTAACTAACACGATAACACGACTAACACGATAACTCAAAAAAGAAAAGAGATAGTGTGCTGAAATTTTGTATGCTTGTTCTAGACCTAAAAAGTAGGATCAAGTTCGTAAATGGGCTAAATCGGATCAGGTTTGGACAAAAAGACCATAACTGCCTATCTTTAAAACCGTAAGAGAAACCGTAACAAAAATTTAAAACAAAAAATATTCCTTTTTAAAAAATAAACAACTTTTGTACGAACCTTTTTTTCATAAATACAGTATATACCGGGTATTTAAGCAATTAACTCAGTCAGTTGTTATTTTCACTCGTTTTTCGACTGTTTTTTTTAATAAAATAAATGTTTTTGTCGATGTTCTGATATGTTGCATATGTTATCCTCGTTGGGTATTTTGAAAAGAAAGCAACCCTAGTATCTGCATCTCTGCCCTCCTTCTTTACTATTATAAAATTGTAAATGTCTGTTTATTTGTTCGAGTATCACGCAAAAACTACTGTACCGATTTTGATGAAACTTTTTTTGTTTAAAGCTTATATGATTAGATTTAAAAACTGGTATATGTATTTTATCTCGATACGAGGGACTGAATTCGATATTATTCGTTGAAATAGAAATTTGGTGGAAGTGTCGATAAATATTTGAAGTAGTGGAAGCAAGTATTGTATAAGTGTATAGTATATAAGAAAAACTTTACGCAAATTAATTGTAAATAGATGTATATACTAATAATTATAATTTAAATTCGTAGGCACATGGTAGTTTAATAAAAATAGTTCATGCATATAATATTCTCCAAGTTAATATACATATTTATTTATGTTACAGGTTGATCTATTAATGGTTTATTTTCAAATTACCATACAAGAAAAAACAAGTATCAGAAATGGTTTTGTATATTCCTTGAAATGTTTATCTAGGATATCTTGATCGGTGTTTATTCAACAAAGTCGAAAATTCAGTGGACAAAGTTTATATCAACACTTTCGCCCACCGTAGTTATATCAAATGCATATTTGTGTCCAATATATAGTGAAATTTTATTTTTTAGCAAATGTACACTCCCGTTCAATAAAATTGAACAGATCTGAACCGAATCAGTCTCTTACAATTTTGATTATTCTTGTAGTAAATATTTTTTACTATACTTCCATTTCTTTTTTCACACTTAAAAAATATATACTACTTATCTTTGTTTATAAATGAATTATTATACAGAGAGTTACAAAAGTAAGGAGTTTTATGAAATGTAAGAAAATTAACATTTCAGGTCTGTTCAATTTTATTGAAGTGTACCTTGAGAACATTTTCGGTGAGCCAAGCTTTTGATTCGCCCAAATGTATATGGATTTTGTTATATGCGCGATTGTAAAAAAGCTTATTGGTTTTTGTCCCTTAGAACTACGACATCTGGTGGCAAGCATTAGAAACAGAGTAGTCAGGCTCAACATGTTATGATAATAATAACATTTAAAAGAAATAAAAATTTTAATTTTAATTTCAATAACAAATGTTATTAAAATAAACAAAAAAGTTATTATTTTGTTAATGAAACTCATCTCGTATTCTGAGAAATGAAAAGTGGTAATTATGGTACCAGGTTTTCAACAAGAACATGCTCAATCTTGGAATATAAAATATATTTATGTATATAAAACCATAAAATAACTCTTCAATATTTTCGGCAAATTTACCAACAAAAATAACCTGATTTGAATTTAATAATTTTTTACCTGTCGTAAAATTACAGAAAGATAATGTCGAATCCGAGAATGAAACAATTTCTGCCAAAGATTAAAATTTCAGGGCCAGTTTTTTTTTACTACTAAAAATTTGTATTTGTTGTATTATAGGTATAACTTGAAATGTAGCCTGACTAAAGCCGCCATCATGTAATATGACGTCATGAGTAACTTTACCAATACCGAAGGCTTGAATAGTTTCTTTTACGTCGCGCGGGATTTCATGATACCGCTGAAATTATCGAAAAATCACATATATACAATTTTGAACCATGAATAAGGACCGATCTGGATATGCTAGGGGTATTTTAAGGGATATTCAAAACCATTTTGGGCACCTACTAGATCATGGTACTTTAGTCTATAATAGAGGCATGTGCTCTCAACTCTAGGAATTCATTTTATACGTGGCGAATCCATTCAGTCTTCAAAATACATGTTTAGAACAAAAGTTGTTCATTATACGAATACTAACTTTTGTTCTAAACATTTTCTCGAAAATCAAATGGATTCAGCACAAATCGACTGCAAACGTTTAAATAGGAACGCCATGTTCACTTCCGTTCAAAATAAATGAACAGACCTTAACAGAATCAATCTCTCACAATTTTGATTATTCTTGTAGTAAATGTTTTTTTTACAGATACAACATTTTATTTTATTTTTATACGTAAGAGTAAGATATAACACTTAACATATATTAACATTACATATATTTTTTTAAATTCTCACTCTATAACTGCCACCGTAAATACAAATAAAAAATATAAATTCAGTTTATACTTCCATTTCTTTTTTACACACTTAAAAAATATACTAATTATCTTTGTTTGTAAATAAATAAAATGATACATTATACAGAGAGTTACAAAAATGAGGAGTTTTATGAAATGTTAGAAAATTAACATTTCAGGTTGGTTCATTTTTTTTGAACGGGAGTGTATGTAGTTTTCCATTTGGTTTTCGAACAAATGTTTAGCACAAAAACCGTAAGTATTCGTTCATTCTAAGCATTTTTCGAAAACCAAACGAGTTCAGTACAAATGGATTACAAAAATTTTAAAAAGTAAATACCACATAAGGAGTTTATAATACATACAAGGTTTGGACTAAAACTTTCCAAAGAAATGTGTATTTATTTTGAGAAAATTGGTTAAGTAGACGCAGCTCCTGTGTAACGAATTTTATTTTAAGATATTTTCTGGTAATAAAATTTAAATATCTGAGAAATTTCTAATTAAGAATGAAGACAATTATTAAGATAATTATGAAGACTTATTTACTTCTCATCCAATGTCACTCATATACGTAAAAAAATTATTTTTAAAATATATTACACGTTTACTGTTATGACAGTTAATTAATATTTTAGGGATATTTATACTTATTCAAATATATTATATTTCAAAGTCATTATCATATTTTTTTATAAACAGATTAACAACAAAAAATAAATAAATAATTATTGTCAATAAAAAATTAATAATAGATATTTACGTGACATTTGAAAATAATTTATGTTATACATAATATTGCTTTGTCTATTTTTACTTTGGTTGTGGTGGTGGAGAAGTTTGTAACCAATCGTCCGTGTATCGGTCGTTTAGGCGATCATCGTTAGCTAGAAAAACGACCTTTTACCTAATCCGTTTTTTTGTCACACCAAGCCTCGTAATAGAAATGAGGAAGCAAAAGTTCACAATTTTTTCCATGCGTGACCCACTTTAAGCCTGAACGAGAATCGTTTCTTTTAAATTTCGTGACTAGTCGGGATCATGTTTTCTTAGTAAACAAAATAACAGAGATCCAAATTTAAGAGTCCAAATTGAATCATACATTTTGTGTTTGTTCTTGCATGTAATTAAAAAATCATAATTTTCCAATGAGTTTCCTCTAAAATATAACCTGACACAAGCGAGCAAAGTTTTTAAATGTTGATATTTTAAGGACGTTCATCCATGAAGCTTGATAGTTGATAAAAAATTTTTTTTAGTGAATTGAGTAGCTCAATTCAGTAGTTATCCTCCCTCAAAAATTTAACACCTGTCATCGATCATTTCAAAGAGTAATTATCGATTAAAAATCATACTTTTAACACAGCGTCTTATGGAGAACAGAATTTTTTTGTACTTAAAATTATAATAACTATATTATTAAAGTATAAATATTCTTTGATGTATGCAGTTTATATAATTGCATTAAAAAAATGGTGTTAAAACTTTTTTGTTAGGTTTGTTTTTGCCACCATATTTTGAAAACTGGCGACCACACACACTAGAGAAGTCAGATCTGTCACTTAAGTCAAATTAATTTCTAATTTACAATTTCCTGGTATTTTCCAATAAATACTTTTAAAATATTTATTACAAATAAAAAAAGGTTATAAATCGTTGTAAGATTATTGGCATACTTTACAACTTTTTTAAAATTCTAAATAAATTTTATTAAAGGTAGTACTCATTTGACTTCAGCGTAGCAAATGAACGTCCTTAACTTGTATTAAAATTGGAACTTGGAGATGCTTTATTTTATAGAATTTACTAATAAATATTAATAAATAACCGTAACCGAAATCGTTATCTTAGTTTTTTTTAAACCGTTACATTTATTCAACGGTTAGAATCTCTTTTTAAAGCAATCCATTTTAAAACGACAAATGGTGTGCCTACACCAAATTATATTATCTCCTATTTTAAGATAAGCACCATAAAATAATTCTTAATAAAATTTGTTGTTTTAATATTTTATACAGCAAAATAGTTTATCTGAGATTGGTAATATTTTTATTACCTTGAAAAGAAAATCATGAACCAGCCAACCTATTTATAGAATTTGTTAGAATCTACAAAATACTGATAATCCAGTCAAAATAGAAAACAACATTGCAACTACGCAAAAATTCGCATAAAGCTAAAAATTGATACCGGTCTTAAATACATTATTACAAGTGAAATTCCCCAACCACCGATCTTACTTCTGCAAAATATTTTATTCAAAGTCAACGGTAAAAAATATGGACTTTTGCATATTTCTCGTAAACGGTAAAGGTTCGTTTAGACTACGACACTATACACCGTACACTCAGTGTATACACCGAGTGTCTATGTGCGCACACGGGTGTCTCTAATTGTGATATTTATTGCGACACTATAATTAATGTCGAATTAGCGGCTGTGTAAACACCTTGTGTCCAAGTGTCTCTTCAGATTTTCAAACTGGTTCAACATTTTTTCATACACTCCATACGTTATACATATTATATAGTAATAAATATAGCGTTTACGTCGTTGTTTAATTACAACATATGCAGCAATAAGTTATTTTGTGTGTGAACAGCTCAGACACAAGTTCCGTACATTTTTATACATTTGTGTCTGGATAGTGTCCAGACACCAAAAATCTGTTTAAGTATCATCTGTTTTGATCCGTTCCATTCCATTCTTTGCCAAAAGTTACCATTTTTCCAATTAATAATATACTATCTGATCAAACTTCCTTCATCACAATAGATCGTGGAGTATGCGTACTGGTAATGGGGAAACCACGTACACTCCTGTTCAAAAAAATTAACAGACCTGAAATGTTAATTTTCTTACATTTCATAAAACTCCTCACTTTTGTAACTCTCTGTATATTACTTATTTATAAACAAAGCTAAGTAGTATATTTTTTAAATGTGAAAAAAAAATGGAAGTTTTATATTTTTTATTTATGTAAACAATTTATGTAAACAAAAACATTTACAACAAGAATAATCAAAATTATGAGCACTGATTCGGTTCAGGTCTGTTCATGTTTTTTGAACGAGAGTGTACATTACCTCGTAGGTCATGCGGAAGTGTGTGCATATTATACAGAATACGACTTTTTCAACGTTTGGAATCACGATATCTCAGGAATGAGGTTTCGTAGAAAAAACTTTCTGATATATTTTTGTAGACAATTGCATGTTCTTAAACTTTTGTCTGAACTATTTTTACGATAACACTTACCGTTCAAGAGAAGTATGTCAAAAACCGATATTTTTAATCTTTGACCTTTAGTAAAAATTTTAGCAGAAGTAGGATCAGTAGGGACTTTTGTTATTCAATTTGTAATAGTGTATTTTCCTTGACTTAAATATCTATTCTGACTGGGTTATGTATGATAGTTTTTCTTCTAAATTACATTTAGATTTACATCCAACAATGCGATTCAAAAATGTCATATTTCAGATTCTTACATCTAAACAATTAATTCATATGTATTTATTTGTGTATACTTAAGCGTCAACAATACGATGTTTGTCCAAATTCCATTTCGGTTACGTAGACAAACTGTTGGAGACTAGCGTATACTATATAGACAAATGTCATTGAATTTTTAATTAAATACTGATATGAAAAAATTAACTCGTCAACCAGGAATCGAACCTCGGGCCTCTGGAAATCTAGTCCAGTGTGCTTCCGCTACACCAAAGACGACTGTGACGTAACAGCCAATTTTTTCATATATTATTTCATATATTGTTGACGCTTAAGTATACACAAATAAATACATATGAATAATAACTTCGACAGAAATAATACTGTCAAAATAAAAAAAATAAGAATGATATGAAAAAGTTGGCTGTTACGGCACAGTCGTCTTTGGTGTAGCGGAAGCACGCTGGACTAGATATCCAGAGGCCCGAGGTTCGATTTCTGGTTGACGAGTTAATTTTTTCATATCAGTGTTTAATCTAAACAATTAACTTTACTAGAACCAAAAACAGAAACAAATATTGGAATATTATTTTCAAAAAATATACGTACAAACAAAATACTTTTTTATTGTTCTAATCTAGCCTTGAAAAACATAAAACTAATAAAGATAAATCGACACTGCATGAAGGTCAATGCGTTCGTTTGACCACATATATTATACACAATTTTAAAATGCGTATTTAGAAAAAATAATTTCATTAAATAAATAAATAAAAATATACCTGAACTTCACAACCCATTACAGTTTAATACGGATTGTTTTTATTCATTTTATATGGTTAATTAATCGTCTATAAAAAGATTCTTTATTCAAATATTATACTCACAAGCTAATTATTAGTATTGGAGCTCAACTGTACTTGTTTACACAAGGTGTGTGTACTCAAAAAGTTATACATATACATACAGCATGAGTTGGAATGAACGGTCCAAACTCCGGGAGTGTATTGCACACGTGAAATTCATGCAAAAAACACTCATATGTTATAACAGAATTAAAAAGTGTTTTCTTGTTTTCTACGGTATTCAAAATTGGTGATTTAAAACTAGTAATCAATATGCTATGTTCGAGACTTCGAGAGTTCGAGACTGTTCTGATAATGTGTCAATGCGCTGATAATTATTGAACGTTTATGAAAAAAAAATGTGGGTGCGATCGGGGGACCCCGTCAGGAACGAAGTTTCTTAAGCTTTTTCTCCAACTACGAATGTATTTCGAAATATATATTCTTTAAACTTTTATTATTTGTGATAGAAGTGAAACTTCTTAAAAATAGCCAAAATACAATGATATATAACGATTTATAGTTTGCAAGTAGAGTTTATAATTTCTATGGAAATGACAATCAAAATTGACATTTCAAAATTGAAATAAAATTTTAATAAAATAATTTTATAGTTATTTTTTAGAAGTATAGTTTCTGTGGAAATGTCAATCAAAAAAATTTTAATAAAACAAAATATATAGCTATGTTTCTCTCTACTTCATATCTTCTTCCCTCTCGTGTATCGAAATCTGCCAAAACGAGACGCGTTCTTTAAATTTTACTCGCAATCCTTGTCCACTTTATTGATTATCAAAATGCCGCCTAAGAAGTTTCACTTCAAAAAATTTAAATTTAATTTTATTAATAGCCAAAATATAACGATTTATAACAATTTATAGTGTGCTAGTATAGTTTATAGTTTCTATGGAAATGACAATCAAAATTGACATTTCAAAATTAAAACAATATTTTAATAAAATAATTTTATAGTTATTTTTTAGAAGTATAGTTTCTGTGGAAATGACTTTTTATTATATACACCACCCGTAAGCCGTGTTAAGATACTTATAAATTAAAATCGCATAAGAACATTTGAGTATTGTCTTCACGTGTATAATACACTCCTGGAGTTTGGTCCGTTCCTCCCGACTCACCCTATATATATACATGCAAACAATATTTTATGTTTCTGTCTTACAAACACAATTATTGTTACGTCAATATACATACAATGTCAAATATTTTTACTAAATAAAAAAAAAATCAAATTGAAATTTTATTGACAGGCGTACAATCGAATGGATAAAAATATAATCCAACTTGGCAAACATCATCACCAAAAGTTCAAAATTTATATGTCAAGTGTATTAAAAAAATTTCATAAAAATTAATATAATCAAACCTATAAAGGATCGATCCGTGGGTTATATTTATACTTGGTATATAAAATAATATATCAGGGAATCTTAAGTTTAGTCCAGACTTTGCATCGGTATAGGTGTAGGTGTCCATAAAATGACTTAATTAGTCATTTATCTGTCTGTTTGTCAACACGATAACTCAAAAACGAAAACAGATAACAACATGAATTGAAACGAGCTTTTTAGAGTTAAAAAGTAAGGTCAAGTTCATGAATGGGCAAAAGCGGGACAAAAAATTTAAAAATTTCAAAAACAAAAAAAAATTTTTTTTTTCTCTTTTAAATCAACTTTTGTTTTACACGTTTTTCATAAGCTGAATATATACCGGGTATTTAATCAATTAATTCAATTAGTTGTTAGTTTTACATGTTTTATGTAAGTTTTTAGTTATATCAAATAGTGAAGATTTCTATTTGAGTTTGCAAGTTTACATGCAATTTTATATATAAGTGCAGTGTGTGCGGTTATATGATATCTCCTTCTTTGAGATTAGTATACTTTAACATATACTTTAACCATGTCATTGATGCGATAAACAAAGAAAGAATGCGATTGATATCTTTCATGTGAAGCTCATCATTTGAACAGCAATGTACTTTTTGGTATATCAACTGTTTTTAATGCGATTGAAAACTTTCATCAAAATTGTAAAAAACGGGCTATCTCTGCACTTTTCGTGCAACACATTTTTCAAGAGTGTAAAGTGTAAAGCAAAGTGTATGATCGATTACAAAAGTGGCGTTCATTAAAATTTTTGGAGTCGATTTGTAACGAATTCATTTGGTTTTTAAAAAAAATATTTCGAATAAGAGCTGTTAGTTATAAATATAATAAAAACGTTTGCTGTGGATGTTTTTTCGTAAGTAATGATACTCTTACTAAATGAAGCGCATATACTTAGAAATTATAAAATTTTGTTTTCAATATTTAACATTGAAATAGTTGCAATTTATTGAACAAATATGTACACATATTTTTTCGTCTACAATTGATGTGATTAAGTTACCGTGTTACCGTGTAACAAGTCAAAAAAGGAAAACCATAATTACTTTGCCGACCGATATATGCACACATATATATATATATATATATATATATATATATATATATATATATAAAGAAATTTTTTATTTTATTATTATGTAATGTACTCGATTCTAAATCTTACTTTTCTTCAATATTTAGATACCTTGACGTACAGTACATATTTCCCTGAGTTGCCTCGGTAACTGCTAACAAACTCATGATTAATTATTATTAGGCAAATATTTATATTAATATTTATTAGGCAAAATATACCTTTGGTTTAAAGCTCAAATTATTGACTTTTAATTTAATATTATTGTAGAGTAGGTTTCAGGATTCAGTCTCCACATTTTGGCACCCGAACTTAAATTAAAAAATTTGACTTAAGACACAGATTTTTGCAAAATTTAATTTGTCTTCTTGTCACCAAGTTTTTTAACCCAAAAAAATTCGACTTATACAGGTTCTACTTTAAATACAGTAGATCCTCGAAAAAAAACTGTAGAATGATCGCACTCAAAGTATGATTAAAAGAATACAAATTGATAAAATCTTCATGAGCAAAATAATAATATTTGTGGATATAGTAGAAAAAAAATTCGTTACGCAGGAGCTGCTTCAACGAATTTCCTTAGAATACATAAATCACTCTCTAGCGGTCACAATTTAAGTCTGATCAAAATGTCGTATATGATTTGAGTATTTGCAAGTTCAATTTTATTAATAAATGACATACGTCGAGGGGAATGGATCCGTCGAAAAATGCGTGAGGAATAAAGTTGTAGAAAATCAAATTTGCTACAATTCATCACCTTATCATTTTTGCTCAAACTCTAATGTGTACAGAGATATTAAGGAATTTAATTTTCTATCTTAAACCGTCAATATTTCTGTAAATATTAGTTTAACAGAAAAAATCATAAGAAACAAAATTACAGCAAAACTTAGTACCTACAATTTCTTATAAATTTTTCGATTTTTCAAATATTAAGCGAGATGTGTCAAATTTTGTGTTTCCCCCTCCCTTTAAACCCCTCTTTCCCCTTGTCCGTTACCCATTAACGAGCTTGACCTTTAGAATACCAAAAGCGCCTCAAATACCAAATTTCATTCCAATAAAATGAAAAATGTGACCGCTAGAGTGATTACAGTCACACATACAAACACATATATATATATATATATCTATATATATATATATATATATATATATATATATATATGCCCATAGATATATATATATATATATATATATACATAAATTTTTCAGATGGTGATTTTTGACATCTAGGTAGGATCGATGGACATTTGAGGAAATTCGCTAATAAACAAGTAATGTAACAACTAACTGAGTTAATTGTTTGAATACCCAGTATATACTGAGTTGTATATACTTAGTATTGTTAATATTTCTGCCTATCCAATGTTTATAAATTATGAATTATCAAAAAATCAGCACTGTTGCTGGTTTCGTTCAGAAGATATTTCGGGGTCAAATTATTTATGATATTTCCTGTAGTAATAGCACTGTAAGTGAGAATGCCAAATGTTCCTTAAACTCGGCCTTGCGCTCTACCGTGCTCTAGATTTGTAAATGTTTGTTTTGTATTAATAATTAATATTGAAACAGTAAAAATGTTCATGCATTTAAAAAATTTGATATTAATGTTCTTGCGATTTTTATATATTTAAATATTGAGTTATATAATTGAGTTATACAACGCGACCGTCTGTTAACGCAAAGCGTTGGTCATCGCGAGCCTTTAGGCGACGCGAAAAGGTAGTCAACGCGAAGATTTAGAAAATTAACGGAAAGCGTTGGTAAACGTAAAGCGTTGGTAAACGGAAGAGTTGGTCAATGAGAAGCGTTAGTTATCCAAAGCGGAGCGTCAAAGATTCGCGAAGCGTGATTTCACGCGAATCGTTAACCAACGAGAAACGTAAGCTTAATTGAACCATAAGTAAGCCAACGCGAAGCGTTGGTTAAAGAGAAGCGTTAGTTAGTCAAAGCGAAGCGCCGGAGAGTCGCTTTGGTGATTCGCGAAGCGTGATTTTACGCAAATCGTAAAATTATCGTTGGTAAACGATAAGCGTTAACCCACGCGAAACGTAAGCTTAAGTAAACCGTAAGTCATCCAAGCGTTGGTCAGCGAAGCGTTGGTCATGAGAAGCGTTAGTCAATAGAAAGCGTAAGGTAAACGCGAAGCGTTAGTTAATCAACGCGAAGCGTTTGTTAATCAACACAAAGCATTAGTTAATCATCGCGAAGCGTTAGTTTATCAACGCGAAGCGTTAGTTAATCAACGCGAAGCGTAAGATAAACAACGCGAAGCGTTAGTTAATAAACGCGAAGCGTTAGTTAGTCAACGCGAAGCGTTGGATTATCAACGCGAAGCGTTAGTTAATCAACGCGAAGCGTTAGTTAATCAACGTGAAGCGTTAGTTAATCAACGCGAAGGGTTAGTTAATCAACGCGAAGCGTTAGTTTATCAACGCGAAGCGTTAGTTAATCAACGCGAAGCGTTAGTTAATTAGCGCGAAGCGTTAGTTAATCAACGCGAAGCGTTAGTTTATCAACGCGAAGCCTTAGTCAATCAACGCGAAGCGTTAGTTAATCAACGCGAACCGTTGGATAATCAACGCGAAGCGTTAGTTAATCAACGCGAAGCATTAGTTAATCAACGTGAAGCGCTAGTTAATCAACGCGAAGCATCAGTTAATCAACGCGAAGCGTTAGTAAATCAACGCGAAGGGTAAGATAAACAACGCGAAGCGTTAGTTAATCAACGCGAAGCGTTAGTTAGTCAACGCGAAGCGTTGGATAATCAACGCGAAGCGTTAGTGCATCAACGCGAAGCGTTAGTTAATCAACGTGAAGCGTTAGTTAATCAACGCGAAGGGTTAGTTAATCAACGCGAAGCGTTAGTTAGTCAACGCGAAGCGTTAGTTAATCAACGCGAAGCGTTAGTTAATTAACGCGAAGCGTTAGTAAATCAACGCGAAGCGTTAGTAAATCAACGCGAAGCGTTAGATAAACAACGCGAAGCGTAAGTTAGTCAACGCGAAGCGTTAGTTAGTCAACGCGAAGCGTTGGATAATGAACGCGAAGCGTTAGTTAATCAACACGAAGCGTTAGTTAAATAACACGAAGCGTTAGTTAATCATCGCGAAGCGTTAGTTAATCAACGCGAAGCGTTAGTTAATCAACGCGAAGCGTTATATAAACAACGCGAAGCGTTAGTTAGTCAACGCGAAGCGTTAGTTAGTCAGCGCGAATCGTTGGTTAATCAACGCGAAGCGTTTGTTAATCAACACGAAGCTTTAGTTAATCAACACGAAGCGTTAGTTAATCAACGCGAAGCGTTAGTAAATCAGCGTGAAGCGTTAGTTAGTCAACTTGAAGCGATAGTTAATCAACGCGAAGCGTTAGTTAATCAACGCGAAGCGTTAGATAAACAACGCGAAGCGTTAGTTAGTCAACGCGAAGCGTTAGTTAGTCAACGCGAATCTTTGGATAATCAACGCGAAGCGTTTGTTAATCAACACGAAGCGTTAGTTAATCAACGCGAAGCGTTAGTTAATCAACGTGAAGCGTTAGTTTATCAACGCGAAGCGTTAGTTAATCAACGCGAAGCGTTAGTTAATCAGCGCGAAGCGTTAGTTAATCAACGCGAAGCGTTAGTTTATCAACGCGAAGCCTTAGTCAATCAACGCGAAGCGTTAGTTAATCAACGCGAACCGTTGGATAATCAACGCGAAGCGTTAGTAAACCAACGCGAAGCGTTAGTAAATCAACGCGAAGCGATAGATAAACAACGCGAAGCGTAAGTTAGTCAACGCGAAGCGTTAGTTAGTCAACGCGAAGCGTTAGTTAGTCAACGCGAAGCGTTGGTTAATGAACGCGAAGCGTTAGTTAATCAACACGAAGCGTTAGTTAATCAACACGAAGCGTTAGTTAAATAACACGAAGCGTTAGTTAATCAACGCGAAGCGTTAGTTAATAAACGTGAAGCGTTAGTTTATCAACGCGAAGCGTTTGTTAATCAACGCGAAGCGTTAGTTAATCAGCGCGAAGCGTTAATTAATCAACGCGAAGCGTTAGTTAATCAACGCGAAGCGTTTGTTTATCAACGCGAAGTCTTAGTCAATCAACGCGAAGCGTTAGTCAACGCACAGCGTTAGTTAATCAACGCGAACCGTTGGATAATCAACGCGAAGCATTAGTCAGTCAACGCGAAGCGTAGTTAATCAACGCGAAGCGTTAGTTAATCAACGCGAAGCGTTAGTAAATCAACGCGAAGCGTAAGATAAACAACGCGAAGCGTTAGTTAATCAACGCGAAGCGTCAGTTAGTCAACGCGAAGCGTTGGATAGTCAACGCGAATTTTTTGGATAATCAACGCGAAGCGTTTGTTAATCAACACGAAGCGTTAGTTAATCAACGCGAAGCGTTAGTTAATCAACGTGAAGCGTTAGTTTATCAACGCGAAGCGTTAGTTAATCAACGCGAAGCGTTAGTTAATCAGCGCGAAGCGTTAGTTAATCAACGCGAAGCGTTAGTTTATCAACGCGAAGCCTTAGTCAATCAACGCGAAGCGTTAGTTAATCAACGCGAACCGTTGGATAATCAACGCGAAGCGTTAGTAAACCAACGCGAAGCGTTAGTAAATCAACGCGAAGCGATAGATAAACAACGCGAAGCGTAAGTTAGTCAACGCGAAGCGTTAGTTAGTCAACGCGAAGCGTTAGTTAGTCAACGCGAAGCGTTAGTTAGTCAACGCGAAGCGTTGGTTAATGAACGCGAAGCGTTAGTTAATCAACACGAAGCGTTAGTTAATCAACACGAAGCGTTAGTTAAATAACACGAAGCGTTAGTTAATCAACGCGAAGCGTTAGTTAATAAACGTGAAGCGTTAGTTTATCAACGCGAAGCGTTTGTTAATCAACGCGAAGCGTTAGTTAATCAGCGCGAAGCGTTAATTAATCAACGCGAAGCGTTAGTTAATCAACGCGAAGCGTTTGTTTATCAACGCGAAGTCTTAGTCAATCAACGCGAAGCGTTAGTCAACGCACAGCGTTAGTTAATCAACGCGAACCGTTGGATAATCAACGCGAAGCATTAGTCAGTCAACGCGAAGCGTAGTTAATCAACGCGAAGCGTTAGTTAATCAACGCGAAGCGTTAGTAAATCAACGCGAAGCGTAAGATAAACAACGCGAAGCGTTAGTTAATCAACGCGAAGCGTTAGTTAGTCAACGCGAAGCGTTGGATAGTCAACGCGAAGCGTTAGTTAATCAACGCGAAGCGTTAGTTAATCAACGTGAAGCGTTAGTTAATCAACGCGAAGCGTAGGTAAATCAACGCGAAGCGTTGTATAAACAACGCGAAGCGTTAGTTAATCAACGCGAAGCGTTAATTAGTCAACGCGAAGCGTTAGTTAATCAACGCGAAGCGTTTGTTTAACAACGCGATGCGTTAGTTAATCAACGCGAAGCATTAGTTAATCAACGCCAAGCGATAGTTAATCATTGCGAAACGTTAGTTAATCAACGCGAAGCGTTAGTTAATCAACGCCAAGCGATTGTTAATCAATGCGAAACGTCAGTTTATCAACGCAAAGCGTTTGTAAACGCAAAGCGAAATGTAAGCTAAAGCAAACCGTGAATCACCCAACGCGAAGTGTAGCTTAATGAGAAGTGTAAGTCAAAAGGAAACGTAAGGTCAACGCGAAACGTTAGTAAACGCCAACTGTTAGCGAGGCGTTGGTCAATAAGAAGCGTTAGTTATGCAAAGCGAAGCGTCATTGGTACGCGAAGCGTTATGCCAAGCGAATAATTAACCAACGCAAAGCGTTAACCAACGCGAAACGTAAGCTTAATGTTAACTTTAATGAAACGTAAGTCAGCGAAGCGTTTGTCAATGAGAAGCGTCAGTCAATAGGAAGCGTCAGGTCAACGCAAAGCGTTTGTTAATCAACGCAAACCGTAAGTCAGCCAACGTGAAGCGTTGGTCGATGAGAACCGTTAGTCAATAGGAAGTGTTAGGTTACCGCGAAACTTTAGTAAACGCAATGCGTTTACTAATGCGAAACGTAAGCTAAAGCGAACCGTTAGTGAGCCAATAAGAACCGTTAATCAGTAAGAATTGTTCGGTCAAGGCTTTGCGTTTATCAACACGAAACGTAAGCTACAGCGAACCGTATTCAAAGCGAAGCGTCAATGAGAAGTGTAAGGTCCACACGAAGCGTTATATTATATATATATATATATATATATATATATATATATATATGTAAATATATGTATATATATATATATATATATATATATATTTAAATATATATATATATATATATATATATATATATATATATATATATATATATATATATATGCATTATATATAGATAATTTTTGATAGGATCGATGGACCTTTGAATAAACTATTTGCAAAATTTTGTACAAAAAAAACTTATATACACACCTGGTTGAAAAAACTGAAATAAACATAAAAACAATACTATTTGATGTATGTTATGTTTGTACATGTGAGGACAAATTTTGAGAAAACTATTGAGTTTATGAAAAATTTTTGCAAACAAAAGTTGTTTATTTTAAAGAGAAGAAAATTTTTTGTCAATAAAATTTTTGTTTACCTCTTACGGTTTCAAAGATATATTTTTTCCACCCTGGCGGGGGGAATTACTTTCCGATTTTGCCCATTAACGAATTTGACCTTAATTTTTTGGTCTAGAACACATACAAAAATTTTCAGCTCGTTATCTCTTCTCGTTTTTGAGTTATCGACTTCACAGACAGACAGATGGCCGAATTAGGCCATTTTATGAATATCTTTGTAAAGCATTTTTGTCAAGGATTAATATTTTCAAGCATTACAAAGTCGTAACTAAACTTAATATACCTTGTATATTTACAAATATACTGGGTACAAAAATAGTATGTATGGTTGTTATGTATACCTACGGGTCCATGGAGACCATGCCTTCATTCGCCTATCAATTATATTTCTCATTGTTTTCAAATTTGAGGACAAATTTTGAGAAAACTATTGAGTTTATGAAAAAGTTTTTCAAACAAAAGTTGTTTATTTTAAAGAGATGTTTTTTTGTCAACAAATTTTTTTTCTATCTGTTACGGTTTCAAAGATGTGTAATTCCCCCCTCTTATGCACAAATTTGTGCACAAATTTGCTCTTTGTGCACAAATTATGAGAAAACTATTGAGTTTATGGAAAAACTTTTCAAGCAAAAGTTGATTATTTTATAATGAAGAAGATTTTATGTCAATAAATTTTTTTTCAATCTCTTACGGTTTCAAAGGCGAACATTTCCACCCCTCCTAGTGGGGGGAAACACGTTCCTATTTTGCCCATTAACGAACTTTACCTTACTTTTTTGGTCTTAAACACACAGAAAAATTTTCAGCTCGTTATCTCTTTTCGTTCTTGAGTTATCGGGTTCACAGACGGACAGACGAATATGGCCGAATTAGGCCATTTTATGAATACCTTTGTGAAGCATTTTTGTCAAGGATTAATATTTTCAAGCGTTACATAGACGGGACTAAATATAATATACCTTGTATATTTACATATACAGGATATAAAAATAGTATGTATAGTTGTTATGTATACCTACGGGTCCATGGAGACCATGCCTTCATTCGCCTGTCAATTGTATTTCTCATTTTTTTCAACTTTGAGGACAAATTTTGATAAAATCGTTGAGTTTATGAAAAAAGTTTTTAAACAAAAGTTGTTTATTTCAAAGAGATGAAGATTTTTGGCTTACAAATTTTTTTTCTATCTCCTACGGTTTCAAAGATATAATTTTTCCCCCCTAGCGGGGGGAAACACGTTCCGATTTTGCCCATTAACGAACTTGACCTTACTTTTTTGGTCAAGAATACACACAAAAATTTTCAACTCGATATCTCTTTTCGTTTTTGAGTTATCGGCTTCACAGACGGACAGACGGACGGACGGACATGTGAAAAAGGTCGAATTAGGCCATTTTATGAATACCTTTGTGAAGCATTTTTGTCAAGGATTAATATTTTCAGGCGTTACAAAGTCGGGACTAAACTTAATATACCTTGTATATTTACAAATATACTGGGTATAAAAATAAATTAAAACAGGGTAAAATTTCCAATATTATTTATAAATTCCATATCCCCTATCATTACTTTTCTTGGCAGACTGATATGAATGGGTAACGCGGACGTATATTTGCACTGTTTTAAAGTTATCAAATAGTACAAACTATCGCATATACATATGTATAATATGCGGCCACGTCGCCATCGAGTTAACGAAAAAAAACTTTTGTTTGTAGCAATAACATTTGTTTCTTTCTTGAGGCATTCCACTTTCCTCTATATAAATAAAATGATAGAGGTTTGTCATTGTGCGCGCATCATGCAAAAACTACTGGATCGAGTTTGATCAAATTTTGTTTGTTTAACTCTTTAGATACTTGGTCCTTATCTAAAAAATTATCACGATATCTTCATTCAATAAAAAGTTATTAAAGTGTATATATATATATACTCTGTCCTGGCGAAGTCGCGGATATCAGCTAGTTTATAAATAAAACAATAAAATATCTAACTTGGCCTCCTGACGCACTGCCGTGCCCTGTAATTTAATAAAAGGCACATTTAATACGCATACTTTTGATATTAAGAATCTTTATATAAAAAATTCCAATTTCAATGAGTGGGTACTTGAATCATAAATTGAGAAATAAAAATACTTTTATTAATAACATTTGTTTTTTCTCTTTATTATTTAATATGGTTAGAATAATTTGTCTGAATATTTCGTTTAACATATATTTTTTTATATTTACAAATAAATGGTAATATTCAAGTCCGAAATCATAAATATATAAAATCTTAAAGTCAAAGTCCGTTTTGATAAATGTTTTCAATCACACTATAAACAATTCGTTACGCAAGAGCTGCGTCAACAAGCGAATTTTCACAGAATAAATACATTACTTCTCCCCTTTAGAAAATGGTCTTAATTAATTTTCCTCTTATTAATGTTCATGGCGATCTGCGACCGCTAGAACGGGTGGCTACAGACCCATGTATAAATAAATATGTTTTCGAATCTGATATGCTTTTAGTATTTCCAAATTCATTAATCAATAGAGAAGATCAACAGTTAAGGGAGTTTAGAGAAAAACGAAAACACAAAATATAGAATATCCTTCTTAAGGTATTTCCAAACTATATCAGCTGAACGGGTACCCGCGCGAAAAGAACTATATAAAAAATTATATGTGTAAAAAAATATGTTGGTACTCCTGCGCGTTGTCGAAAACAGTTGTCCGTTGTCGTCAGTGTTCCCATTCGTCACATAACAAATCATACATTTACTAGTCATCATACATACATATACTAGTATATAATTTCAAACGACTTTCAAACAGCGCACCGGTACTCATGATGCCAACTGAACCATAAAAAATAACCTTCTGCTGCGGACATGAAAAAAATACACTTTTTTACGCATATTTTATCAACCCGATGGTCATTCTCCGAAAGTTTTAGAGAAAAATATTTCTAAGGAATTGAGGAAAGTATGTATCGAATTTCAGAACAACCGTGACTATATTGAGAGAGTTTAAAGTAAAAAACAGTCGGAATCGTGCATTTTATTTCACCATGTTTATGAAGATGCATGTTAAATTTCTTCAATTTATGTAACGATTTTCTCAAAAAAGTCATGGTCATAAATTCTCAAAAAAATTCAACTGATTTCTGACGATTCAATTTACTAATATTGCGAATTTCGTAAAGTTCTTCACAACCTAATAATAGTTTGGAAATACCTTAGTATTCGTTTAAATACATTAAAAATATCAAGTAACCATATGGAATTTGTAATATTCATTATTATGGGTCTTGTTTACCTACAGAAAATATGTTAGGGTAATGAATTGTATTAAAATTTATTTACTACAACTTTATCTTTAAAAGCTTATAGCTTCCTTGATATTTGTCGGATTTTAATTTCGTTTTTAAATATTATTACAGTATTAACAGTATTTTCACATTCTGAAAATAAATGTGAAAAAAAATTTTCATGCATATTCCCTAATTATATTACTAACAAAAAAAAATTCAAATTGCAAAATTCAAATTGCAATTTACACTCCGCGCAAAGATATTGAGTATTTTCAATTAGCGTTTACACACTGCATATATTGTACACCGGGTATACTAAGAATGAAAATCTTTATTGTTAAAAGAATTTTGTGATCAGAGTGTAATGATACAAACAAATATACTTATTTCTGTTTGTATTATTGGTATAATAGTTATAGTTAAGTCAAGGCCATTGAGCTAACGTAGTTATTTCATAAAATATATTAAAATTAAAATACAAATTTAAGTTATAGGGGAGCGAGCTCTCCTCACCATTAACGTAGAGCGAGTAAACCTAATGCGCTTCAAATTCGGTACAGTTTTTATAATAGAATTTAAAAAAATTTTGGACACCAAATTTACCTCTTTTTTTTTCGAAAAATCTAATTAAGTGAATTATTCAGTTTTTATTAGATTTCTTTCGATGAAATTTTACAGCGGCGGCACGTTGTTTTTTCAGAGTTAAGGGCTGATTACATTTTGGTAATCAGCTCTTAACTTAATTGATCGGTACAGTAGAGTAAAAATTCTTTAAAAAAACGAGTTGAATATTAGTCTAAATTATAATTGATTTGACCAGTGCAAGAAATATTAATAAATTCTTAACTATAATTTTTTTTAAATATGTTAGTAAGCTAAATTATAGGTGATTCGTTGCTTAAATTTTTTAACGAAAAATGTAGTTATAAGGTATAATGAACCATTCAATTTTCATTGAATTGAGAGCTCTCTCCCTTCACGTATCTCGTCTGCCGCTGCGTTCATTTACCACCATTTCTTATTCCGTTAACGCGCTTCTCTAATTGGTTACTTTATTTAGTGAATATCTAATTAACGTTGGGTTAGATGCAAAATTGATGACTCACGATGCGTCGATGCTTTTGACTCACCTGTATATATGTATATTGTATATATATATATATATATATATATATATATATATATATATATATATATATATATATATATATATATATATATATATATATGTATATATATAAATTTTATTGTATTAAGTATAGTTAATGTGCAACGTATGCAGTCTGTATTCATTGTGGTCAAACTTCACTTACCACAAGTATGTTTAATTTTGAAATTATATGCAGTTTATATTTTAAAAGATCAACATTAATTGTTTATAATATTTAGCTGTTTCATTGAATGCTATACAATTAATCGTATACAGCAGGACTGACCAACAACCCCCCCCCCTCCAACCCCCAACCAGAACACAATTTCTTTTTTAATTATAATTTTATTGCTTCTTACTCAAATCTTACATTGAGATAATTGAATGGTGGAAATGAAATCTAAAGTTTTACGAAATTTATTACCATTGAAAAAATGTGCTATTGTTTAATCTATCTTTATCAACTCATGAGTAACAAATATTTTCCAATTGGTTATTGATAATCATGGTTGATTGAGCAATTATTCGAATCTTTAGCAATTATTCGAATAATTAACAATTGATATCATAAAGTTGTTTATAAACTTTTGTTTCCATTATATTTATTTACTTTTTAAACTTATATAATACTTTATTTCCAGTTGTAAAAATTGACCAATCAAATATATAATTAGTTTAAAAAACCTAGTTTTCTTTAATTCTAATTCTTAATTTGAATGTTTTTCAAGATTAACACTCTTTTCTAGTGCTTTAGTAATTGAAATAATACCAATTTCATAATCGAATTTTTTTTTAATGGATAATTACAATTTTAAAGAAAATACGATTTTTTACTTATTCTAATTAATTTTTTAGTTTCTGCTCCCTTCCCCAAACTTGAACTCTAGATCCGTGCCTGGATTAATGTTCGATAAATCACATATTCCCTATCTTTATTACGTGTTGAATTACAATTTTTTTAAACTAATTCCTAACAAACTGGACATCAGACCTGTCTCAAATAATTAATTTCTGTGTATTTACTATTGAATGATAAAATATTGTATAAAAATTCAGCTCGTTATCTTTACTTTGCTTTGATGTAATTAATCTTTTAAAATCTTTGATACTTCTCATCGATGATAAAATCTCATAAAATAAGATATCTTATATTTTATAATTAATGGCGTTTATATAAATTTAACAAATTTGTTTATATTAATTAAATTGTACAATAATCTTATAACATGGATTTACATATATAATAATTCACATAATAATAATTTTGTATTAGTACTTACTATCATTAAAACTCCTCGGAAATGTGACGTCAATGACGATTATTTAACCTCATATACCTCAAAAGTGTGATAATCTTACAACTAGACTATAATATTTAATTTATACAAAATCGTTTATCCTCCATTACGCCAGTCAAAATCAACACAAAAAATAGAACATTTCTGGAAAAATGCAATTTTACCTTATATGGGTTTTTGAGAGAACTACGAGGCTTATAGATTGCGCTTTGCGCTTAATTTAAAGCTAATTAAATTGCCTAAAAGTTATATTTTGCAAGTTCGCAGGACCAATGGTTTCGACGCAATTTCGGTCCAAAGAAGTTCTAAAACTAAAATTTTCAATTTTTGGAAAGACTGGTCTATTTTCAATGTGCCGTAATTCGGTAACGAATTGACCTACAGAGTTCCGATTGAGCTTAATTTGTCACAAATTTAATGCTCTTAAAAAACGTATAGAATAGCTTTCGAAGAAAAATGCATGGATTAGGAGATATGTAGCAGAATTTGAAACAAGTCCAAAAATTTCGCGTGTAAAAATTTTTCCACCACTTTTTGAGAGTTGCAAACTTGAATATACATAGCCATAATGGGTCCAAACAACATACTAAAAAATCAGAGATACATCATGTTTTGCGAATTTATTGTTGAATTTGACCGGCGTACATATATATACACAACTTTGTATATATACAAATGTACGCACGTATGAAGTTATACTTCTTTTTAAATAGTTTATTAAAATAATATTAAATAAGGTCAACACTACTATTAAGACAACAAATTATAATAATTTAGCAGTACTATACAAAAACTACTATATGGAAAGATAATTTTTTGTATCTAAAACCAATGATTTTACATTTTATCATGGTAGAATAGAACCAACGTCACTTCTTCCGTTAAAATATAGAGATATTTATCAAGACCAGCCAAAGTTTATCATTATATGCATTTAATTCATACAAAGTTTACGAGCTCATAAAATGATATCATGTGGCTCGTAACTTTAATATTCTTCTTTTATCAGAACAATGGAGTAATAATAATGAAGACATTCCTGTATCTAATTTCAACCGTACAATCAAATTTAAATGTTTCTAATATAAGAACTGATAGTCTACACCAAAATAATAACGATCATTCATCTTTCGTTTTACCGTCTGTTTTTAGACGGTGCAATAGAGAATCAATGATAGTAAATATATAGTAAATATTATTTACTATAGCAACCACACAATGCTTCATAAAGAAATAAAAATAGTGGGGGTACTCTGTAGAGTGTAGTCTGTAGTGTGTGTGTATATCCCCACTCTTGAATAACATCAATCAAACATCATACACAAATTTTTACTAAATGTGTCCCAAACACTGTGCAATAGAGCAGGATAGAAAACTGTGTAACATCGATCGAGCAAGTGTTAGATCAGCGCTTTCAAATATGCTGAAAATACACTCTGATCGGATTCTCGTAACGCACCAAAAAAAGTATAACTTGAAATACTTTTTTTAAATGTTCCTTTTTTTAAAATAAATAACTTTTGTTTTGAAACTTTTTTTCATAAGTTCAGTATATACCGAGTATTTAATCATTTCATTTAGTTAGCTGTTATTTTCACTTGATTTTAATACAGTTTCAAGTTTTTGTTCCTTACAGTATACTTCACTGTTATTAATTATCTCCGATATGAAGAATATGAAAAACTTTAATTGTTAATTAAATAACTAACTATATAAACCTGAATTTCGCTAGAACATTGTAAACCTAAAAACGATGTTATACATTATTTCATAACCTGTTGCCTTATCGTATATATGCCGTGGTCTGTTTATCAAATCTGTCTTTTCACGAAGATCCCGGACATTTCATAAAACGTCGACGTTTTGTGTAGACATTGAAAGTTACATGTAGTATCTGGACACTTCGTGGAATGCCCATTTTATTTAGACCGATTGTGTCTAACGTATTCTGCCATAGTTTAAACGATGAAGCTTCGTAAAATGCCCGACGAAAAAAGGCATTTTGTGTTACGTGAAATGTCCAAGAAAAAAAAGCATATTGTATAGGGTGGCGCATAAGTAATATTATGATTTAATTAGTATAAACATAAGCATAAGTGACGTTACTTATGCGCCACCCTATACATTAGTAAAAATTATATTCTAAATTAAATATAAAATAACTCAATAGATGTTTATTATATTTTTAAAAAAACTATCACTTCAGTAAATTTTCAAAAATTAAATATAAATAAATACTAGAAAACTGGAGAAATAATATAGTTTTTTTCGTCCGGTTAATTTGCATAAGAAAATATTTGCCAACCTAAAATTATTGTATTAGATTGTACTTTCTAAATACTGCGGAATTAAATACGGTAACTATACCAATCTTTCACTGAATCAGTCATACCCAGAGGAGGTTGAGTTTACATTCATTATAATGAGCAATAAATAAGTCTTCGGTTTCGGCTTCCATAGTAAGAACGTATAATTTTATACATGGAAATACTATACGTCAATTTTTCATTAAATGTCGAGGATCTTCGTGAAAAAAGGATTTCACAACGAGACTACGATATAAAGTAAGTCAGATTATGTTAGACACTATCCGTCGAAGTATGATGGATTTTTCAAGAAACGTCTAGACCAGTGATTCTCAACAACTGTGCCGCGGCACTTTTGTGTGCCGCCAAATTTTAGAAATGTACCTCTATAGTAAAGTTTTAACCAACATAAAAACGAAAAAAAGATCAAGACTGTTAAATGTAGATGACGATGTGAGAGTAGCATTGTCATTTTTACGACCAAATATAAATGAAATTATCCAAAAACAAATTTCTCATTAAAAGTATTCTTATTATTAACTTGTAACAACTTTTAAACTTATACTTATATTTGTGTGCCGTCTAACTTTGAAATCGTTAAAAGTATGCCGCGACAAAAAAAAGTTGAGAATCACTGGTCTAGACACTACATGTAACTTCTCATGTTGCGTTACACAATACGCCGTCGTTTCATAAAATGTCTAGGATCTTCGTGCAAAAACAGATTTGACAAAGATACCACGATATATTATACATTATTATTTTGTTTACACTCAAAATTGTAAACAATAATAAAATGTTTAACATAATTGTTTATCCAACCGTATTATGGCCAACTAAACTTTCGTGACGATAATAAAATTAACTTTTTATTTATTTCTAATATATATAATAGGAAAAGAAGAAGTTTTGTTCATGTAATATATATATACTAACTTAATATATACTAACTTAATATATACTAACTTAATTTTATCGTCAAAACTTTAGGCCTCTATGGTGTAATAATTATTTGCAATAAAAATCTTAAACTGTTTTCTATGTTATTTAATTCATTCCTATTAGAATCAAAAATATTGGTTAACCGATACATAAAATCGTTTACTGACGCAAAGCTATAAATTGAGCCCGTTTTGTTTAACTAAAGAATATTAAAACAAGTGAAAGTAACAACTAACCGAGTTAATTGCCTAAATATCCGGTATATTGCCAGAGATGGCTTTTACAGAGTAACCAGCAAGGGACTGAGGGTATCTGTTGTTCGTAATGCTGGGGAAGGGAGTAGGTAGATTTGTATACTCTGAGTGAGAGTGAGCAAGAGAGGTATGTTTCGAAGTGAGGTGAGAGACGATGTTTAAATACAGAGTGTTTAAGTACAGGACTATGTTTAAGTACAGCTTTTGACGCTTCTTGTACTATCCCAGCATCAAAAAGGGCACACATGTTTACTTTAATATAATAATATGTTTATTATAATATAATAATAATAATAATTTATTTCACAGTAGATCTTACAAACATGCTTGTTTCGTCTATTACAAATATGCTTGTTTCGAGTATTCAAATCTACACAGATTCGAATACTCGAAACAAAAAAAATAAACAAAATGTTTAATTTTCATCAACAATTTTTTTATTCAAACAATACTAATTTTTAACAATGATCAATTCAACAATGGTAACTTCAAACCGCACTACTGTTCCTTTCGAACTGAATTTAAGAACTGACCTCTGGATTGGTAGAATCGGGTTTTTATATACAGCCAAAATTCAGACATGTTAAAACGAATAACAAAAAAAAAACATAGTTTTTTTCAAAACATATTTTGTGACATTCTAGCTTACCAATCCAATATTTGTATACACAACATAATATTCTATTCGTAACTTGCTTGTGTGAATTTGGTTACATAAAAAAAATTATTTACTTATTTACAATATTTTAACTGTATGTATAAAAATTATTTTAATTTGTGTAAATAAATTTTGTATATATTCTTTTTCCAAAAATAATAATTTTTATCTTTGATTTTATTAAAAATTTAAAATCAATATTCAATAATTATTTGATTAATTAATCTTTGATTTGCAAGTTTGATTTTATATTCAGTCCTTTTTTAATGATTAAAAATAAATAAATCAACGAAGATCTTATTGTTCCCTTTTTAGCAATTTAAATTTTTGAGGCCTCAAAAATTATTTCACTAATTTTCATTAACACACATTATACAAAATAACAAAACAAAAAAAAACGAAATGTATATATGTATATATATATATATGAAATATATGTACCCTATGTCCCCTATAGGTATTACAGATTGTTTATATCATAGAAAACTTCATTAATTAGGTAGTTCTTTCGTTTAGATTTAAATTTGTTAAAGTTACTTTCCTCTACGACAAATTTAGGTAACCTATTGTAAATTTCCAGACTTGCGATGACAAGACTTTTCTTGAAAACCGTAAGATTATATTTTGGAATCGAAAGTCGAGTACCGTGTCGAGTCAAGTAGGAGTGTGTGTCACCCACTGTAATGAATTTAGAAATATTGTTACGAATGTATTGAGCTGCTTCAAATAAAAATAATGAAGGACGAGTCAATATTTTAAAATTTCTAAAATATTCTTTGCATGAATCAGAAGTTCGAAGTTGAAACATGTACCGCAAAAACATGTTTTGTTTTATGAAAACTGACTTTGCATGACTGGAATTTCCCCAGCAAAGAATCCCATATTTTATGTGTGGGAAAACAAAAGCATAATAAAAAGTTATCGAACGGTTGTGTCGGGTATAATGGTTTTCAATTGTCGTAGTATGTACGATAATTTACAAATTTTTCCACAGATACTCAAAGTGTCTGTTGCTCCCAGTTAAGGTTGGCTTTGATGTGTAGGCCCAATAGTTTGAACTCGTCGGTTGTATTCAAAACGAAAGGAAACTCAATCGACTTTTGCAGAGAAAATGTCATTATTTTAGTTTTTTACTCATTCAGCGTTAAGCTGTTGACCTCGGCATATTTCTTAACAGCCAACAGATTGTCTTCCATTTGATCTTTAAAAGCGCTTTGATCTTTCGCTGTGCTGATTATGTTCGTGTCATCGGCGTAAATAACAAAATTATTATTTGACCTGAGACAGTGCGAAATATTATTGATGTAAATAATAAATAGGACTGGGGTAAGTATGGAGCCTTGTGGAACTGAGAAGGATCCTATGTTCTCAAAAAAGTTATGTTCTTCTATAAAAGTTGTAAGTAATTTTATAATGAACTGTATACAGAGGTCATATGGCTGTATAGAGGTCGTGTGACTGTTTTGCACGCCAGATTTTTTCTTCAAAAAGATAAAAACTTCACAAAAAAATAAAACACTTTTCAAAATATAAAAATAACACAATATCTGAAACGTGAAACAATAAATATGTTAGGACAATATTGTTATTGAACGAGAAAAAAAAATTACTATAGAAAAATTATTTAAAGGTAGAGAGCAAAGCAAATCGAATGTTTTTTGTTGTGTTTTCTTACTTTTTTTTTCCACGCAAAAACAAAAGAAAACCTTCACCGTCACTCTATTCATTGATTTTCATTTGTTTTTGTATTGATAGAAATAAATATATACAGACTGTGTCGGAATGCTTTTCCAATACGGAATCAATATTAAATATTATTTATTACTGGCAGGCCGTCTGGTTACTGTACGGAGTCAGTCAGTACACATGTAGTCATCTCATATGCGTATGGTAGTTTGTTTGTCATTTAAGAGTGTGTACTGACTCATTGACTGTGTGTACTGTGTACTGACTCATTTAAGAGTTAGTGTGAACTCATTACATGTGTACTGACTGACTCCGCACAGTCACCAGACGGCCTGTCAGTAATAAATAATATTTAACATTGATTCTCTATAGGAAAAGCATTCCAACACTGTCTGTATACACACATTACATAAAAGAGAACATAGAAGAACATATACCTCTACCTGTAAATAACGAACGGAGTGTGTCAGCAAAGTATCACATAACTTCCATTTAAAAACTTTATCGCGTAGATGCTACGTAAGCTAAGCGACATTTCGATGTAACCTAAGTGAAAGATACTGGAACTAAGTCTAAGGTTCATATTTTTTTTATTATTTTTTTTTTTAACTAGGGTCTATTTATCCATTGTTAGTATGGCTGATAGATAGTTAATAGATTGTAGAGGCTGCCCTGGACGGGCTACACTTCGACCATCGGCCATAATGGGCAAAACTGCCCATCTTTGAAATCATAAACGATAAAACAAAAATGTAAAGAAATAAAATTTCAAATTCGTCTCCTTTACCTAGATCAGTTTTTTGTAGTATAAATACGTATTTCGACTACAATGTAGTCATCATCAGTATAAATTAGCTAGTCGTAATTGACAATTAGAAATAGATAGAAAGCCGAGATCAATAGACAAAAATAAAAATGAATAGAAAATTAACTAAATTCAATATACTAGATTAAAATATAATACATTTTAAAATATGTTGAAATTACTCTTGTTAAAATTTTTTCTTCACATTTATTCCTGTTAACTATACTCTTATTAAAATTACTCTTATATTATCTCAGGATATGTTACTTGTTGCTAATTTGGTGACCATTTCGTGAATTTGAAATTTTATTGTCAAAAACCTACAGTTCTCACTAATTATCATTCGATAATATAATGTTTAAAAATGTAAAGAAAAAAAAAACCCTTTTTTAAAAATAAACAACGTTTGTAATAAACTTATTTACATAAATTCAGGATATACCTGGTATTTAAGCGATTAACTCAGATAGTTGTTATTTTCACTTATTTTTTTTTTTTAATTTCCAAAGTAGAAATATATAGTGCAAATTCATTCATTTTAGTTTAGATCAAATTTCAAATGTAAAATATGGAAGTAAAATTTAATAAGGTTGCAACTCATCAATGATTTATTTGTGTTTTTCTTTTTTGTCTGTACAAACAAATAATAAAACATCGTTTGTCAGTAAACGTGATAAATTGATGTGCAATTGTAGACAAAACTAATAAAAATTATAATTGAAAAAAAATTATAATTACAGAAAAATCATTTATATTTTTAACATTATTTTGACATAATTTTGACAAAATTGTCAATGTCCTTCTTCTTCGATTCCACTGTATTACTTCTATTTCACTCTATTACCGGGTATTTAAATATCCGATATATACTGTATTCATAAAAAATGTTTCAAAAAACAGTTTAAAAAAAGAACATTTTTTGTTCCATCTCTTACAGTTTTAAAGATGGATATTTACCCCATCTCCCTCCCGGTGGGGGAGGAACGGTTCGATTTTGCCTATTCACGAGGTTGATTTATTAATTTTTAGCTCTAAAACACACACAAAATTTCACCTCATTATCCCTTTTCGTTTTAGCGAAATAGCTATTGGTTTCGTACGAAAGTCAAAATTTCGAAATTGTCCATCGATCCTTCCTAGTAGATGTCGAAAATCACCATCTGTTAAATATATACCGCTAGGCAAATTAATTATGTATGCAGATGATGTCACTTTTCTAGTGAGCGGCAAAAACATCGATGATGCAAAGTTGGAAGCAGAACAGATAATCAAAATGTTTAAAATCTGGTGTAAAAAAAACCAGCTTATAGTTAACCTGGACAAGACTTGTGTAAAAATAAACTTTAAATTAAAACCTGATCATACATTAACTTCCCTGGATCTTAAAGATCTAATATATGTTGATCAAACAAAGTTTTTAGGTATAATTATAGATCAAAATTTAAAATTTACCCCACATATAACGCACTTATGCAAAAAGCTAAGCGGCATTTGCTTTCAAATTAGAGTTTTAAGACAGTATTTAGATCACGAACAGCTTTTATCTTTTTACTATGCAAATGTATTTTCACACATTAAATATGGTATTTTAATGTGGGGACGAGGCAACGATTCGAATAGAATATTTATAGCCCAAAAACGGATTATAAGGAATATCTTTCAGATAAACAGTACAAGTACCTGCAAGAATCTGTTTATAAGACACAAGATTCTAACTTATTGGGGTATTTATATATATGAATTGTTAGTATATATGAAAAAAAATAATTATTTCAAAAAAAATACAGATAAGGTTTATGACACAAGATTGGCAGTTAGCTATAACTACGCTCACAAGACTGGTTTTTTTGAAAGAACTCCGGTATATACGGGTTTCAAATTATTCTCACAATTACCCAAAGAAGTCCAATCAGAGGCTGAACTAAATCGGTTTAGAATCGGATTGAAACGGTATTTAGCTGAAAAGGCACCATATAGTTTGCTTTTGTAATTGTATTTTCAGACAATTTGTATACTTTTGTTGAAGTCTATTTCCAAATAAATTTATTATTATTATTATTATTATATATATATATATATATATATATATAGACCGCAAAATGGATATATATATATATATATCTTTCTTCTGTCTGTGTGTATATGACTGAACTCCTCCTAAACAGTTGGACCGATTTTTATGAAATTTTTTAATTTTTTGTGTGTGTTCCAGTAGATTCGAGAATGGTTTAGATTCACAATTTAGACCAAAAAAAAAATTTTTAATTTTCAAGAAAATTTTAAAATTTAAGACGTGTGTACAGGACAACGTCTATCGGGACCGCTAGTATATATATATATATATATATATATATATATATATATATATATATATATATGTGTCTGAAGCCACTCTAGCGGTCACAGTTTTTATTTGATCAAAATAAAATTTGGTATGTGAGGTGCTTTTGGTATTTGAATGGCCAAGTTCGTTAATGGGCAAAATCGGACAAGGAGAGAGGGGGGTTTATATTGAGGGGGAAACACAATATGTGGCATATCTCTTATAAAACCGAAAAATTTATAAGACGTAAAGTTGTAGGTAATTAGTTTTACTATAATTTTGTTTCTTATCATATTTCTCTCACTGTAGTATTTACAGAAATATTTACGATTGAAGATTGAAAGTTCAAATCCTACATATCTTTGTACACATTAGTATTGGAGAAAAACGATCCGGAAGTGGATTGTAGGAAACATAATTTTTTACAACTTAACTCCTTATACATTTTTCGATTTTTCTAATATTAAGAGAGATATTTTTTATTTCGTGTTTTCTTCCTTCCCTATGCCCGCTTTCCTCTTGACCTTTGCCATTTAATAATAAAATTGGTCTTGTAAATACTAAAATCATATCAGATATATTTCATTTTGATCACACTAAAGTTATGCCGCTGGAGAGTGATTTATGTATTCTAAGGAAGTTGACGCAGCTCCTGCGTAACGAATTTTTTTTTTTTTTTAGGTATCGTGTTTTCGGACGGACGGGCGGATGTGCAGAAATGGGCTAATTAGGTCGTTTTATGAACACTTATACCATTAATAATGTTTTTCTGCGATCAATATTTTCAACCGTTACAAAGTCAGAACTAAACTTAATATATCCTGGTATATATTATATCAACACTGTAGCTATTTTCGTTCAGAAGATATTTCGGGGTCAAATCAGCTTCTAATATTTCCTTAAGTAATAGCACTGTAGTGAGAAGTCCAAATGTGTCCCTAAAACTCGGCCTTGCGCACTACCGTGCGCGTAGATATACCAAGGTATAAGAATGGAAATTAGTTTTTAAGAAGAGAAATGTTATCAAACATCTCGAGATAAGAAGAAATTTATTTGTCTGAGGGACTTCGAACTTTCTAATTTTAGAACTATAAATATATCTGTGAAGCAGGAAAAAACCTATACAGAAAAAAAAACAACCGAAGATAGTTATAGAATTTAAATCGAATATTGAGAAAAAAGTATAATGAAATTTATGTGCATTGAATATAAAATAATCACAAAAAAGTTTTCTCAACCTTGTTGCTAACACACGTTCTATTAAAGTTATATTGACTAAAATATTTTCTAGAAGGCATAAAATACCTACAGTGCAAAATATAACTTACAGAATATATAATAGACATACAATTTTTTTTTAAACAAGCTTTTATTTTATGAACTTAGATTTATTCTTCTACAATATAATGAAAAGCTTGTGACGCATCTTCGCAAAGCATGTTCGACGCAAGCTTTTGTTTATAGTCGCATATTGGTGACTGGGATAAAAAATTAAATTTTCTACTTTTTAGTTTATTTAAAAAAAATTGATGACTATTATATTAAAATTTTTTTATTTATTTTTATTTCAAGACTATTTATAATTTCCCACCGCTTCCACTACGTCCCAAAGTTTATCCACTAAAATTCTATTTCATGGAATATTTTCGGATTCCATCTATATAGAACGATATTAAATATACTATATTGCATTCTCATCACTCCAAAACTGGTTCGAAACTAATTTGTAAAATTAAACATACGAACAAGTGTATAAAAAAAATTCGTTACGCAGAAGCTGCTTCAACTTAGCGAATTTCCTTAGAATACAAAAATCACTCTCTAGTGGTCACAATTTTAGTCTGATCAAAATGAAATGTCGTATATGATTTTAGTATTTGCAAGTCCAATTTTAATAATAACTGACATGCGTCGAGGGGAATACGGGGGGGGGGGGGATAAAGAAAGAAGAAAACACAAAACATTAAATATCTCTCTTAATATTAGAACAATCGAAAAACGCGTAAGGAATAAAGTTGTAGAAAATCAAATTTGCTACAATTCATCACCTTATCATTTTTTCTCAAACTCTAATGTGTACAGTGATATTAAGGAATTTAGTTTTCAACCTTAAACCGTCAATATTTCTGTAAATATTATTGTAACAGAAAAAATGATAAGAAACAAAACTACAGTAAAGTTTAATACCTATAACTATACTTCTTATAAATTTTTCGATTTTTCGAATATTAAGGGAGATATGTTAAATTTTGCGTTTCCCCTTCCCTCTAAACCCCCCTTTCCCCGTGTCCGATTAACGAACATTTCATTTTACCCATTAACGAACTTGATATATATATATATATATATATATACACATATATATATATACATATATATATATATAAATTTTACAGATGGTGATTTTTGACATCTACTACTTAGGATCGATGGACATTCGAAGAAATTTTTGCGAAATTTTGACTTCGGTACGGGACCAATAGCTCTTTTTCCTTTCAGGAAATTCGCTAAAAATTGTAAAAATACAGAAACTATACTTGAACCTTTTTAACGAAGCAGATTTCCCCGATTAATCTCTGACTGCGGAAAAATTATTTCGAAAGAAAAGGAAATAACGTCCTAATAAATGCAATTATTATCAAGAAATAAGAATTACATCAAAATCGTATAAAGAGGGTGGCAGAAACTATTCATCAATTACCAAACGGACTGGATTTTTATATCCTTTGAGTTCTACTTATATTATAAACAAATTTTGATTCAAATTTGTTGAAACGAAGTTTTTAAACTACTGTTTAAAATTTAATTTTCTTGCTCAAGTTTCAATTGCCAAGCTGTTTGGTTAAATTCCAAGGCAATATCCAGGATTATCCGATCAAGAAGAAACGTTAAGTAAATATATAGATTTATTTAAAATATTTCAAAGTAAAATATACATAATCCATTTGCATGACAATCGAATACAATCGTCTGACAACAAAATCAAATGCTTGAGCGTACTCGCTGAATACCTATATGGATTCGAGTTTCAAGGTAATTATTGATTTTGTTGCTGACGAATGAGTTCGATCGATCGACGATCCAAAAGTGATTCATTCTATACCATCTACCGTCCATTACACCTCTACGGTTGTTTTCTCAATTTGATGTTGTCTTGTTATGTCATCAGTTGCGAATTTTGGCAATAAGTTTGTTATTTTGAACTTAAAGGTAAAAAACAAACGGTATGGAATGTTAAAAATTTAATGTTCTTTAAGATTTTACTTAAAATAATTAAATATATTAAAAAGTTTTAGCCGTACTTTCAAAATTAAAATTGTTTTGCACTCTAGTTAATTAAAATATTAAATTATTTCTTCACAAATACATTTTTGAACCCCCTGCATCAGATGACATAACAGTTTGTGAAAAGTTTTATTAAATAACTTCGAATTAGATATGCAAAAATAATTGTATAAATGCATTAATCTAAATAGGAATTATTTGAAATTACATTTATCGAAACTAATTACGTAATTACTAGAAACAATTATAAAGTGATTTTACATGAACAGTTTAAACTGTTCGGTTAACCATACATAACGTTTGTGGTACGCGACATCACGCGCGAAATATATATATATATATTCAACCCTATGATAATATATTCGGTGAATTTCATTAAAAACTTTACCAATAAAATCAATAAAACTTTTACATATCCCGTACCCAGTGCCGTAACTAGGGCGGTGCCAGCGGTGCCCAGACACAAGGCGCAGAAATGACCAAACCAGGACCAAAAATAATATGATAATATAATATATTACGCCGGTCAAAATCAACAATAAATTAACAAAATATGATGTATCTCTGATTTTTTAGTATGTTGTTTGGACCCATTAGGCCTATGTATACTCAAGTTTGCAACTCCCAAAAAGTTGTGGAAAAATTTTTACACACGAAAAACCGCGAAATTTTTCGACTTGTTTCTGCTCTACATCTCCTAATCCATGCATTTTTCATCGAAAGCTCTACACTTTTTTAAGAACATTAAATTTGTGACAAATTAAGCCCAAACGGAGCATTTTTTTCATGTCCGCAGCAGAAGGTTATTTTTTATGGTTCAGTTGGCATCCTTAGTACCGGCGCGCTGTTTGAAAGTCGTTTGATACATTATATACTAGTGTATGTATGATGACTAGTATATGCATGATATGTTATGTGACGAATGGGAACACTGATGACAACAGACAGCTGTTTTTCAACAACGCACAGAAGTACCAACATATTTTTTTTACACATGTAATTTTTTATATAATTCTTTTCGCGCGAGTACCCGATCAGCTGATATAGTTTGGAAATACCTTAATATCGATTGCCAAATATCTCATTTGATACAATTAGCAGAAAATTTACCAAGTTATCTGTTTATATGAAAATTGTGATAGAGAGAGTTTAAAATAGCTAATCACGAACTTTTTCTCATTCTAAGCAGGAATTCAAATACCCGATTCTCTAATAATTAAACGTGTTCTACATTCTTAGAGGGAAAAACAAGTGAAAATAACAACTTACTGAGTTAATTGCTTAAATAACCGGTATGTACTAAATTTATGAAAAAAGTTTCTAAGCAAAACTGTTTATTTTAAAAAAAGAGACATTTTTAATCACCCCATTAAATTTTTTTTAAACTAATTTAAACTAATGACAAACTGCTAGTGCTGGGAATCGAACCAGCAACCTCCCAGTTCCGTGCAGAGCGCCTTTAACAACACGACCTAGAGTTTCACCGAGGCTACGAGGTAACCTCGCCTCGGTCCTCGGTTACGAGGCACGAGGCGAGGCGAGGCGAGGTTCAAAATTTTAATCCTCGTTACTAACCGAGGCCAGGCGAGGTATATCGTCACAAAAACCTCGCATCGGCCGAGGCAAATTTACAAAAAAAATTTTTTTTATTTATATATGCAGTATGTAATGTTAATACATGTTAAGTGTTATATCTTCCTCTTACGTATAAAAATAGAACCTCTTATATAGTTCTTAAAACATCACGGGATTTCATTATTTCAGAATATGTTTTAGGCCAAATTTTTTTGAATTTACTATTTTAATTCGAGGAGTCATAAAAATTTAGAGACTAAGAAACTTATATTCCGTGTTTTAAAGACATTTATTTTCTAACAAGTGTTTTTAACCATATTATGTACATTCAAATTTAGTAAAAATTTTACCTCGGGCGAGGCGAGGATGATAGCTAACCCAACCGAGGCGAGGCGAGGCTGGTCAACATTCTACCTCGGCCGAGGCCGAGACGAGGCGAGGTTGATATTTGAAAAAGCGAGGCGAGGCGAGTTGATACCAAAACCTCGCCTCGCCTCGTGCCTCGTGAAACACTCGCACGGACTGGTTTATACCGGACATAATAATTAACAAATTATTTATGAATGCTTACACAAATATCAAAACTTTTATATAAAAAACAAAATGTAACTGAATTTGTAACTTAATAAATCCTTCAGTTTCCTTGTTTTAATTGAAAAGTTTTTAACATTAAATTTTAACTATCAAATAAACTTATTAGAAAATTGAAATATTTATTGTCTTATTTAAGAAAACAAGTACGAATGTAGAACCAATCAACTAATTTATTATTATATTCAATTTAAATAATAGCTTAAGGTTTCCCGAAAACAATGAGAATAATGTAATATAGATGATAGGAGGAAAGTAAACTGGGTCAAAATTTCAACTATTTTGTCGACTATTTTACATCGAGTGAGTTGGAAGTCATGTGATCAATTTAAGGATGTACGAGCGCTGATGTATAGTACATGTATAAAATTCTTCAAAATCTTATATAGTACATTCATTATCAAGTCCACAATAATGTTTATTATTTTTTTAAATTAAGTAAAAATTAAAATTTAATTTAAGCCCGTCATACCGGGTCTCACAAAAAAGATATTTAAGAAAAAAACCTGAGATTTCGGATAATTAAGCTACCGCCGACAGAAATAGAATTTACCCGAACTCTCAGTTTTTTTCTTAAATATCTTTTTTTTAAGGCCAGTTATACCGAAATTTTATTGGATCAATTTCTTTATTAATATTTCTATTTTCAATTGCGTAGTTTTTTTTTATTCGTCTTATTTTATTCCAAGTGAAAATTATCAAAATATGTCAAAATATGTGTAAAAATATGGGTTTCTCTATAAGAGCAATGCATTAAAACTCGAACTTTAACATGAAATAATTAATTCAAGAACACCCCGCCTGAAACTATTATAATTGATTTATATACATTTCAACTACATGTAAAATAAAATTAAGCCTTAATCTTTTTGAAGCTTCAGTGCTCGTACATCCTTAAAAGGTAATAGAAATATTTATTGCAATTAACTTTACTATTGAATAAATATGATTTTAAGATGTACCATATTCACCTTCCTATCACTTCAACTTTTATCAATCTATTCTTTAGAAGGTTGAATTGTAAGTATAAAAGTAGATATGTGTACTTTTGATCGCGTTAAAGAATTCATTCAAATGCCATCCTTAAATTTTTTTTATGCATCATTTAGATATTTGAGTATATGGGTAGTGTGGGGGCCAAAAACGACATCTGACGACCGCAATCAATAATGCCCTATAACCGTTAAAATAATAGCAAATTTTTATAAGTTAAAGAAATAAAATTTCTGATCGCTAAAAAATATAAGTGGAGTAATATATCAGAAAGGGGCTAATAAATATTACGCATTGTCTTTAAAAAAAAGTAAGTATAAAATACATTTAAATAAAAATAAAATAATTTTTATATTTATTATTAGCTGTGAAAAGTAAAAACAATCATAATTTCAAAATTATTTAAAATATCTTCCAGGTATTTTTTAGATAAAAATAGCACTTTAAAAAATATCTGGAACATATTATAAATAATTTTTTCGTAATTTAATCTTTGTGTCGAAATTGCTGCTGCCAATGATCAAAATTCCAAATTTTGAGTATACCGTAAGAGTAATCGACTTTTATATCGAGTAGCTTTTTTGTAGTAGACAACATACTTCATCTAAATTTTGTATCTAAAATCCTTTGTTTACATGAGCGTAAAAATGCAGGGGGGTTGAGTTATCAAAATCCCCACGTTCTACGCCCATTAATTGATATGACCAAACAGTATAGCCATACCCAATTTTATCAAATCGCGCAATACGTTCTAATTAAAAAAAAAAAAAAAACTATTTAAAAACGGCAACTTCAAGAGCGAACAGCGCTAAAACGGTTCAACTTTTACTGGCGAAAATTTAGCTCAAGTCTTGTTTTAAGGCATAGTATATGTGGTAAACCATTATAAAGATCTTTTAGGTATACCCTGTATAATATATACTAGGGTATATTAAGTTTAGTCCCGACTTTGTAACGGTTGAAATTTTGTGTGTCTGTTCTAGAGCTTAAAAGTAAGGTTATATTAAATTCTTTGAAGCCAACGGTGATAGAGAAAAATTTTATGGACAAAAAATATTTTTTTTTTTTTAAATGAACAACGTTTGTTTGAAACTTTTTTATAAACTCAGTATAGATAGATAGATTGTAGCGGTACCCTGGACGGGCTACATCATAAGGTCTATTGTGATGCCTAAGGATGTGAATGGAGTGGAAGGAATTTTTTGTGTGTAGACTAGGAATTGGTAGGATGTGCGGCTGCAGCCGACTATGATAGGAACTATGCCGGTATTCATCTGGAGTTCGTGAAGAAAACTGCAGAAAACCTTCACAAGCATAGACGGTTACTTCGTTCTTGTCTATACGCCGACAGTTTAGTCAATTAATCGCCCCTTTTTTTTATTAATAGAGAAACCGCCGATGTCGAGTATCGAACTCATAACCTCCCAGTTCCAAGTAGACATAACGCCTCAGACTTACGCCTTAGACCGCCGGCCACTTGGACGGTAACTATTTTTACTTGTTTTTTCTTAAACTTAACGTATTTACACTGGAAATAAGGAATTATTTCTCTTGCAAAAACCAAAATACGCATATTATACGTTTCCGTAAGGGAACGAGTTTATATATAGAAAAATTGATTAAAATTACTTTAAGAATTTAACCACAGCATCTATACAACAAAGATAATAAAAAGAAAATCATAAAATAAAAATTAAATAATTCAATTAGGAAAATATCAATAAATACTGATTTCACCTACATATACACCATTTAATTTGAGTTCTTTAAAGTAAACGTTTATAAAGGTATTATAGGAAAAAGTCTTTTAATAAGAAAAAAAAAACCATAGCATTTTTAATAAGAGTAAAACGTACGTTCTATTAAAATTTCGATTAAAAATATTATATGTGACACAATTATATATCATCAAAGCTGTGTAGGTAATACGTTTATGAAGAATTTCAAGATTTAGTTAAAATTAGATTATCACATAAATGGGAAAAGTTTTAGCCTTTAAAACTTTTATCTATTACAAGACATCTTCCGTCAACAGCCTCTAGGCAATGCACACTTCGACCGAATTTAAACAAGTAAAAATAACAATTAACTGAGTTAATTGCTTAAATACCCAGTATATACTGAATTTATGAACACAAATGTCAAAACAAAATGTTGTTTATTTAAAAAAAAAGGAGAATTTTTTGTCTTTAGATTTTCATTCTATCTCTTACGGTTTCAAAGATAGGCAGCTTTGCCTATTTTGCCCAAACATGGTCCAATTTTGCCCATTCAAACTTGACCTTACTTTTTAGGTCTAGAACACACATATGAAATTTCAGCCGGATATCTCTTTTAGCAAATTTGATTTTCTACAACTTTTTTCCTTACGGATTTTTCGATTGTTCTAATATTAAGAGAGATATTTTGTGTTTTCTTCTTTCTTTATAACCCGCCCCTCCATCACCCCGCAATTCCCCTCGACGTCATTTATTAATAAAATTGGACTTGCAAATACTAAAATCAAATACGACATTTTAATTTGATCACTAAAATTGTGACCACTAGAAATTCGCTAAGTTGAAGCAGCTTCTGCGTAACGAATTTTTTTTATATTCCTGTTTGTTTTGGAAAGTTTTGGTAATAGAGAATCAATGTTAAATATTATTTACTATGCTTCATAAAGAAATAAAAATAGTGGGGGTACTCTGTAGTCTGTAGTGTGTGTGTGCATACGTAATGAATAATATTATAAATTAAGTGGGCATCACTAAATCCCCACTCTTAAATGACATCAATCAAACATCACACCACAAGCAGCCAGATGTTTGTAAGTATGTGCATGTATGTATGGTTTTTATAGTAAATATGTTATTTATTTATTTAACATTGATTCCCTATTAGAAATGCTTTTGAAAATTATTTGGGAAGAGATTTTACAATATTTGAAATCATTACCTTGAGTTTGCAATGTAGGTCCGCATGCTCCGGCTATAAACGAGTTTGTTGGTAGATACCATGTAGCTCGGGAAAACATGGTAGGTATCTAAATATTGAGGAGATCTAAGATTGGAGTTTAAAGACCATCCTGCAAATTTAGAAGTATATACTCTTTCTTTATAAATTCAGCTACAAAATCCAATTTAAAATTTAATTTGACATAAAAATGTTCCCATAAAATTTTTATATAATTCTGACTAGCTCTGTATAAAGGATTTTAAAACTATTTAGAAAATTATGTTACACCTAACACAACAGGAAAAAGAAAGTTTTATTAGTTTTATTATTTCTTTCATTTCATACTTGCAAACGATTAAATTAAATCAAATCATTTCTACAGAAGCTCTATTTGAACAGGATTAAGTACCTCCCGGGGAAAATAAATTTTCTATAATATTATTACTATCTTCTTTTTTTTATTAATATTATTTTCAGAATTTGTTTATATCGAATTATACAAAGTTTTATTTATATTGAAGTTCATCATGTATCGTTTTGTTCTAGTGTTAAAGAAGAAACGTACTAACATCTTAACTAAATTATGGTAAAAAGCTCATAACGTAATCGCGCGTAAAAAAATTTATTGAAAATCAAAGAGGCCGAAAATCGAAAATCAGTCTCAAATATCTCTTAAACTATTAGATTTGCGGTAATAGAAGTCATTATAAAATTTTGCGTAATGATGCAATAAAGATAAACTATTAAACAGAGTTTTAAAAGGGACAAAATATGTCGTCTGATACGTTTATGTCGACCCGTAAGTTTCGAATCTTCGATTTGGCACTATGAAAACATGGCAAAAAGCTCATGTAGTAGGTCTACCCGTATTTAGACAAATAAAATCAGTTATAGAACTTCAAAGTCACTAAAAAGCGAGAAATAAAACCTATTTTGACAAAATGGAAACCCGACTTCAAAAATCAAATATTCTATAACAAAAAATGCACTAAAAAGTAAAAAAATAATTGCATATTCTTGTGCCAATTTTAGTTCACCTAAGCAAAAATTTTTAAATATATGTGTACAATTATTGTTATTTTTGGAGTCGGTGTCAGCATAAAGAAATTCACATAACTTTTGGACACCGCCTCCAAAAATAACAATAATTATACATATATTTTTAAAAATTTTTGCTTAGGTGAACTAAAATTGGCACAAGAATATGCAATTATTTTTTTACTTTTTAGTGCATTTTTTGTTATAGAATATTTGATTTTTGAATTCGGGTTTCCATTCCTCAGTCCCTGAGATGTTGAAAAAGATTTTAATTTTTAATAAAGAATCATGTTATTTTTTGTGACAAATTTGTTTGTGTCTCTTATGGTTTCGAATATGTATATCCCCCCCCCCCCCTAGTGGGGAAAGTAAGATCCGATCCCATCTGAAAACTTGATCTCAATTTTTATCTCTAGAACAAAAAATTTAAGCATGGACGGATGGCAGACGGATATACGGATTAGACTATTTAGATCATTTTTTGAAAACCTATAACCAAAATATTGTTCTGGTTACTATATTTAATATAACCTTGTATAAGTATATTATATACTGACTGTGTTGGAATGCTTTTCCAAAAGAGAATCAATGTTAAATATTATTTATTTCTGGCAGGCCGTGTGGTTACTGTGCGGAGTCAGTCAGTACACATGTTATGAGTGGCATCTCATATGCGTATGGTAGTTTGTTTGTCATTTAAGTGTGTGTACTGGCTCATTGACTGTGTGTACTGTGTGTCCTGACTCATTTAAGAGTGTGTACTCATTCCATGTGTACTGACTAACACTACACTCATAACATGTGTACTGACTGACTCCGCACAGTAACCACACGGCCTGCCAGTAATAAATAATATTTAACATTGATTCTCTATTGGAAACGCATTCCAACACAGTCTGTATATTCCGGGTATAAAATACATTGTATACTCAATTACAAAACACCCAATATAATAAATAATATACTGATCGAACGTCACAAAATAATGCAAAATGTGTATTTACATGTAACATTTTTAACTAAATTATAATTTAATGATTAAAATTTACATTTAATTAATGTCCATTTGTTTTATATATTTTCATTATATCTGCATAAATTTTATACTAACAATAATATAATTTGGTGAAATACTAAAACAATTTAATGAGAATAAAATAATTATTATTTGTAAAAATACGTACACTCCCGTTGAATAAAATTGAACCGACCTGAACCGAATCACAAGTCTCTCACAATTTTGATTATTCTTGTAGTAAATGTTTTTGACAGATACGACATTTTATTTAATTTCTATACGTTAAAGGGAGACATAACACTTAACATGAATTTACATTACATATTTTTACTCTATCACTGACTTGTTTACATAAATAAAAAATATAAAACTTCCATTTCTTTTTTCACATTTTAAAAACATACTACTTATCTTTGTTTCTAAATAAATAATATACAGAGAGTTACAAAAGTGAGGAGTTTTATGAAATGTAAGAAAATTAACATATCAGGTTGGTTCAATTTTATTGAACGGGAATGTGTATACTTATACAAATAATCGTATAATTAATTTTTCATTTAATTTTAACAAACAATACAATACTATTTCCGGTGAACATTTGGATAATCTGAAAATATAATTTATAAAATATATGTGAAATGTAATAAACTTAACTGTGGTAATTGTTTAAATACCCTGATTATACTGGATTCTTTTATCAATAAATGTTAGTTTATTATAACAATGTTAAATTGATCTGGATACCAGGTGCCAGCATAATCAGATACCCTAGCAAAAGCAGATACCTTAGCAAAGAAGGCCAATCAGAATACCTTTTATAGGCACAGAACCTATTTTAGGAATTCCACAGACAACATGTAAACAAGTGATCAACGTTAAAAACCGTGATCATTAGAAAAATATGCTGCAACAAAAACTCATGAAAATACTGTTACGAAATGCATCTAAGAGGCTGTCTCTCGATGAACAGAATCGGAACGGGATACGACTTTGGAAGGCTGCATCTCTATAACTGCGAATCTCTCGGGTAACGCAGATACAAGTAATTCAGTGCTTCCCACCTCGAGTATATGAACCTTCAAGATAACCTGATAAGCAAGCTCCTGGGCATTATTTCGTCCGATTTCAAAGATAAGCATTTTTGCCCATAATTTTGCCCATAGATGATCCGATTTTTCCCATTCACGAAATTGACCTTACTTTTTAGCTCTAGAATACACATAGACGGACGGAAAACTTTGCGGGAATGGACTATTTAGGTCATTTTATAAACCACTATTCAAAATGTTTTTTCTACGATCAATATTTTCAACCGTTACAAAGTCGGAACTAAACTTAATATACCCTGGTATATATTATATACCGGGTATTATAAGAAAGTTTGTACGACATGTCACTTTTTTATTTTTTTATTACAAATATTTTTAAAGTTTTTGATGTTTGACTTACGAGTATGTGTGAACAATGTTGACTCAACTGTTTTTGGAAGTGTTTATTTATTTAATTTGCAGTTAATTCTTCATTTTAATTCTTACGTGTATAGAATAGATAACTACACTTATTGAATATTATTATGGCAATATAAATAACTTGCCGTACTCCATAGACTTTACTATCTAGTGTTAAATTACTTTATTATCGTTTTTATTGTTAGATATCGCCATTTATACAAAATAATATGGTATTCATATTAAAATCACATTATACACATAATGCAGTAATCCGGATATTTTTACACACCTTTTTGAGGTTGTATTTCTTTTGGCGCGTTATGAGAATTCGATCAGAGCGTATTTTCAGCATGTAACGAATCGCTGATATAACACTCGACTGATGTAGCAATCGCTCGAGCGATGTTACGCAGATTTCTATCCTGCTGTATTGCACAGTGTTTGGGAAACATTCAGTAAAAAGTATGTGTCATACAGTAGATATAAATACAATTTATATATACATACATTATGCACTTACGCCAAACAGACAAAAGTCTGTCTGTCATATAAGCAGTCACTACACTCTGCAGGGAACAATAATTTTGTTTGTGTGTGGTATAGTTTTTCAATATTGAAAGGCAATAAGACAAAATATTATCCTTACATAGTATAAAATAAAGTCCCCCAGCCGCGTCTGTCTGTTCGCGATAAACTCAAAATCTACTGCACCGATTTTCATGCTGTTTTCACCAATGGATAGAGTGGTTCTCGAGGAAGGTTTTACTATATAATTTGTCAAGTTTCTGTATACATTGGCTAAAATATAATGATATTTGTTGGAGATGTCGGAAAACATATTATAAAACAAATATGTTAAATATGCTATACGTAGATAGCGATGCATACAACAAATACGTTTTAAACATTTGTCTATAGATGGCAGTATACACAACATAAGTACTTCAAAAATTTTGCCAATAGATGGCAGTGCATACAACAAATGTATTTCAAAAATTAAATGCAATTTATCAGTCCTTGACGGGAGAAAATATTATGTTACTTGTTTATAAGGGCGTTACAAAATTTTTGAGGGCGAAGCCGCGACGGGTAATGCTAGTACATTGTAAAAAGATTGCTGATACAACTGAAATTAGATACAGAAATGTCTTCATCATTATTATTCTTCATCATTGTTTCTGATATAAAAATAATAATATTAGAATTACGGGCCACATTATCAATAATATTATTTTTATGGGCTCTCTTTTACGCGCTATAAACCTAACCTGGTCTTGATAAATTTCATTAACTCTGATTCTGAGGTAAATAATTGATTTAATGCCAGTCTTTCAGACTCTAATTTAGGAATTCCAAGGACTGCATGTAAACAGGTGATAAATGAGTGGTCAAATGCTAAACACCGTGATCACTGGGAAAAAACACCGCGGCAGGAGCTCGGGAAGGTACTGCTTCAGAGTGCATCCAAGAGGCTATCTCTCGATGCACTGAGGCAGAACAGGATGCAACTGCGGAGGTTTACCGAATTCATTAACGGGCATTATCCCCTGCACACAATGGGACTCGATACCGGGTCCATTGTGTGTAGATTGTGTGGCGAGGAGGAAGAAACATCCAGCCACATTATCTTTGACTGCGAACCTCTAGGAACGTCTACCATCTCACCCCGAATATATGAACTTTCAGGAAGACCTGATAAGCAAGCTTCTGGCTATTGCCAACATATGGGAGAAGCGAATCTCGTCGAACTGAAGATTTGAAGATTGAACTGAAGATTGTGATGTAGTATTGTGGAATATACACAAGAATGTTAATACAATTTTACTACATATTTTCTAAATTATATATACCCCAACTAAAAAGAGTATGTCCACAACTAAAAAGAAAAACAATTACAAATCAATTTAAAATCAGTAAACTATAATTGAATTGTGTTTAAATTAAAATAAATATACGGACACATCTATCCATCGTAGAGCCAGGCCTCAATGATGTAGCTAGCAGTGTCAATAGTAGTAGTAATATGTTTAATTGATTGCTACAATTCAGTACAACAAAATACAAAACAACATTCATAGTACAGGCAATAGAGGAGCCCGTTACTCTTGTCCGCATTGTACTAAATTACAGAAGTTATTTTTTTTGTAATTAGGTTCAGTATCACGTACTGAATGTAAATGAACAAAATCCTTACAAATTTCGACCCCGGAAGTGCCGCCGGATTTAAAAGCATTTTATTGTTTAAACAATTATTAGAAGAGATATCGGTCAAAAAGTCAATAAATAGTATTAGTCGTATAAGTCGTAAACGGTAAGTGATACAATAAAAATTTGTAGACAAAAAAAATAGGAAATCCGATTATCTAAAAGAAAAGTTATTACCATTTTTGGCCTAAAGTGCACGGTAATGGAGATATTGGCCTATATCTACAGTTTTATACAGTTTTTCTCCAAATGGCGGCAATTCAGAGGTCGAAATTTGTAAGGATTTTGTTCATTTACATTCAGTACGTGGTACTGATCCGAATTTTTTTTAAATAACGCCTATAATTTATTGCAGCGCAATATTCTCTATTGATTGTACTATCGGTTTGATATTCAAATTATTTAGTGTATGTACTACTATATTGTATGTTCATCAAACCCTTTCAAATTAATATACATAGTATGTAGATCATTTCAAGTGTGGATTCAGAAGAAAGGTCATGAAGGTCATGAACCTATTCAAAGTTTTAACTCATATGAAACATGGTAATTTCACTTTCATGAAATTTGCACAAACTGGCTTGTACTGAAATTTGCGCAAAATTGTGAGAGACTGATTCGGTTCAGGTCTGTTCATTTTTTTTGAACGGGAGTGTATATATATTATGTAGGTATATTAAATCGACAAGTATACAAACCTTTAAACATATGTGATTATATGTATACAGCGGGTATTTTAAAATACACCCAATCTGCAAACAATGTATAGTGTATCTATCGCTGTCTATAGGCAGTATACTATGATATGGTGTCTTTGTTACACTTAAACATCGTCTGTCGTGTTGTAATGATGATCGTCAGTGTCGTCGTTATTGCCCGTCGTCCGTCGTGTCTACATGTGTCTACATGTATATGTAACAAGGACACCATATCATAGTACATGTATTTTAAAATACAAGCTGTATATACATATATAAATATATATATATATATATATATATATATATATATATATATATATATATATATATATATATATATATATATATATATATAGTATATATATATATATATATATATATATATATACTACACCCAGTCTTGTTTCATCTCACATGTCAGTTCTGTATGATTAAAATTCAATTTAGTAAAAACTCGACTACGATTTACATATAGTTTGTTAAATACTAAACGTGGAATTGGTTAATCAAAATCAACAAGAGAAATAAACATTCAGTTGACAGCTATTCAATCAATTGAACCAATCAATTGAACAATCAATTGTTATCTGGAGACAAAAGTTCTTAAAAGATAAGTTTTAATAGTCCATTGAAAACTTCTAGTAATTTAAGATTTAAAATGTGTTATCCTCTAATGAAAATATGTGATTTATTTTTGCAAATATAATCAGATTTTGTATTTCTTGACACAAAGCGTATAAAATTTTCAATATAAAATGTTTTACAAACACTCCGTACATAATAATAAATAATATTAATTAAGCACAAAAATTGAACATTTTATCAAATTGACATAGCCTGGTCATTATTTTTGTTTTTAGATTTGACGATTGAATAAACATGAATAGCACAAGGGAACAAAATTAATTGATATACCGATTGTTTAGTTTACATCTTCCCATAGCAGATCTCCCACGAGTATGAGAGAGTACATATGTATACATTAAGCAATGTGTATGAGAAGGAGGTCTTATAGGTTTATTTTCTTACTTAAAATTAAACTGTTGTGTGATGTATAGGGTTTTTTTAAGTGAACAGATCAGTTGTTATGATTTGTTCTGTTGTTCAGACTTCAGTATGCTATAACATGTAATAATAATAACAAAATAAACCTATAAGACCTCCTTCTCATACACATTGCTTAATGTATACATATGTACTCTCTCATACTAGTGGGAGATCTACTATGCGAAGATGTAAACTAAACAACCGGTATAATAACATAATGTGATCCTGCAAACCTGTTGGAATATTATTAATTATTATAAAGCTTATGTTGTGGCTTTTACATATATATTGACAAAAGGGTAGATATTGATACTACTGTTTACAAATTGATTCAGTTAATTCAAATTATTCAGAAAAATTGTATATGTCTCATTGTATTAACTCGGGGCGAGGCGTACGATAAAACGTATTCCCTGCAAACCTGTTGGAATATTATTATAAAGCTTATGTTGTAGCTTTTACATATAGCTTGTTCTTTAAAATACACCCAATCTGGAATACTGTATAGTGTATCTAGCGCTGTCTTTATGCCATGTACTATGATATGGTTTACTTTGTCATACTTAATATTTATCTGAGATCTAGAGAAATGGGGAATATGCATGGAAATTTTTTTTCACATTTATTTTCAGAATATGAAAATACTGTTAATACTGTAATAATATTTAAAAACGAAATTAAAATCCGACAAACATAAAGGAACCTATAAGCTTTTAAAAATTATTATCTGTCTCTTTCTCGCAAAAATACTAAAAACGGAGTTTTACGTGTACTTTAAATGGTGAAAGTGTAATATGACGTCACATAACATATCAAGAGGGCTATCACCCTCTTTGTCTAATCGAGAATTTCAATCATTCATATCTCGCTTATTTCTAAAGTTATTTAAAAAGTAATTTTACCTTGAAATTTGTCAAGTAAACATGCTTCAATTCAAATGAAAAAAAATTTTCATGCATATTCCCTATTATTGAAGTTTATATTAATGGAAAATATAAAATCACCGAAAATACACGTTTATTCCGTTTCTACAATATAGAATTGTCTAACGTTTAAACAAAAATATGTCGGTTTTTCTATCAAAATTACATTCCTTGACTAAAACTTAGTAGATTTGAAAAAGATTTCAGTAAAATTCTCGGACATAATTTCAATAAAATATGTTTTGAGATAGATCAAAAACCATTTTTTAGATTTTAGACTTTCACAGCTAAATTTTGCCCATAAATGAATTGATATATTAAATATTTGTCTATAAGATATTTGTGTTAGGTGTCTGAATATCTATACTAATATAATAAAGCTGAAGAGTTTTTTTTCTTTGTTTGAACGCGCTCTTCTCTGAAACTACCAGTCCGATTTGAAAAATTATTTTTGTGTATGATAGCCACATTCATGAGGAAAGCTATAGGCTATCTAGCATTACGCTACAATTCTTAGTTAGCCTTAAATATTGATTTTTGTAAAGTCAGAAGAAAAAATATATTCAATAGATTTAGATATTAATAGGTAGCTGGTTCAAATCCGGGTGGAAGGAGACTTTTTTTTAAAATAATTTATATTTTATTTTTTTTACTTGTTTTTATTTAATTTCAAATTCGCTCCCTAGATCAGTTTTACCTAGATCAGTTTTTTTGTATTATAAATACGTATTTAGACTACAATGTAGTCATCATCAGTATAAATTAGTTAGTCGTAATTTACTCTTTGACAATTAGAAATAGATCGAGATCAATAGACAAAAATAAAAATAAATAGAAAATTAACTAAATTAAAATATAATAAATTATAACTCTTGTTAAAATTTCTTTCATTCACATTTATTCCTGTTACCTTACTCTTATTAAAATTACTCTTATATTGTCTCAGGATATGTTCCTCGTCGCTAATTTGGTGACAATTTCACATTACCAAATTGTCACCAAATTAGCGGCGAGTAACATATCCTGAGACAATATAAGAGTAATTTTAATAAGAGTAAGGTAACAGGAATAAATGTGGCGTGAATAAGCGTGATTATCATTATTATTATTTTCAATACATATATATACTTAGCTTTTATATAAATGCGGACGAAATCGCGGGAAACAGCTAGTGCATAATACAATGTGCTCGTATTTTATTTTTAATTGATATTTTAAATTTATTTAACTAATTTTTTCTCTTCCAAACCTACTTTAGTTGGCTAAATTAGATTTCCCATGATCATGAATAAAATTTCATAACATAACAAGATTTTCCCTGACATAAAATAAATTCCATGACTATTTCAGGTTTTCTAAAGGTATCCAGGTCTGTGTACACCGTGATATCTATAATACATCTGATAGATCTATCATAACAGAACTGTTAACATACTTCAACTATTTCTGTCATGATTTATATCAGTTTGTTTTTTTGGCGAGCCACTCTTTACGGAGATAGTCTATGTTTAAAAGAGCATTTAAGGACGTTCATGTGCTACGCTAAAGTCAAATGAGTCAATAATCTTCAAACGATATATAACCATTTTTTATTTGTCCTAAATATTTTAAAAATATTTATTGTAAAATATCAGGAAATGTAAATTAGAAATTGATTTGACTTGATGTGACATATTTGACAGTAAACTATGTTGTATATTTGTCTGTATGTGTATTTTTTGTGTATATGTGTATATCGCCAGTTTTCAAAATATGGTGGCATAAACAAACCTAACAAAAAACAGTTTTAATTTGATTAACTAATTAATTCAAATGTCCGTCAACACCATTTTTTTAATGCAATTATATAAACTGCATATGTCAAAGAATATTTATAAACAATATTTATTATGGTGACTACTTTAATAACATAGTTATTATAATTACTAAATACAAAAAAATTCTGTTCTCTTTAAGACGCTGTATTAAAAGTCTGATTTTTAATCGATAATTTCTCTTCGAAATGATCGTCGACAGGTGTTAAATTTTTGAAGGAGGATAACTACATAATTGAGCTATTCAATTCACTAAAAATTTATATCTACTATAAAACCTCGTGCCTGAACGTCCTTAAACAAAATTATTTGAACTAAAGATAGAAATGATTTTAACATTAATATAAATCAATTTATTTGGCATAATATTCAAAGACAAAATTCCAACAAACAAAAAAATTAAAATAAATCAAAATTAATAAATTTCTAACAGACAATTAACGATAAATTAATTTGATAAATATGAAATACATTTTATTTGGCTAATATGAAACGGAATTTATAATTTTAAATATCAATTTTACACATATGAAACAGCTGTTTCAAATCAATATGAGATACTGTTTTTTTTTTTTGTAAATTACAATAAGATCTAAAAATAATATAATGATTTTCTTTCTACATTTGTAAGTATTTAAAATATTAGTGTGTTTATTGGTTTAAGAGACGGAAAACCCGTTGACAAATCAACGATACCCTTAATTTATTATACACAAGGCAAACAAACCTATTTTGTGTTTACGAAAAATAATAGACAAGGTGCACATTCACGTTTGGGTCATGCCCCTGAATAAGAGTCAAAATTTTGCCCTACAAAAATCTGGTGCAAATTTTTTTAAACTAAATTTGTTTTTTGCTAATGACTGAATATTTTGACCCGAATGGAGTTTTGTTTAAGTGTTTTGTGTCATTTTACTCAAAAAGGTTTCTTGTCATATTTATACCCGGTATATGTAAATATATAAGGTGTATTTAATTTAACACGCTCTGTCTACTTGCAACTGGGAAAATTTGGGTTCGAATCCCAACATCGGCAGTTTGGCTATTAAAAAATTAATGGGACAGTTGATTGACTAAACTGTCGGCGAATGGACAAGAACGAAGTAAACGGTTATATGTGTAGGGTTTTTGCAGTTTCCCTTCACGAACTCCAGATGAATATCGGCATAGTACCTATCAAATTCGGCTGCAGCCGCACAACCTACCAGTTCCTGGTCTGCATTTGAATTCCTTGTCCTCCATTCACATCATAAAAATGTAAAGTTAAAAATTAATAAAGGTTGAAAAAAAATGATGTGGGTGGCCTCTGTTATAGACCGTGGTTGTCTCAGAAACGGAGGTTAAACCCCATTATTAATAAGTTTAGTCCCGACTTTGTAGCGCTTGAAAATATTGATCAAGGACATGAATGTTTGGCAGGTGTTCATAAAATGACCTTATTCGGCCATTTTCACATAGCCGCCCGTCTGTCCGGGAACACGATTACTCAAAAACGAAAAGAGACAACTAACTGAAATTTTGTCTGTGTTCTAGGCAAAATCTTGTCTGTGTTCTAGGCTGTAAATGGGCAAAATGGGGCTATGCCTGGGCAAAATAAACAAAACTGCCCATCTTTGAAACCGTAAAAGATAGAGCAAAAATTTGAAGACAAAAAAATTTCCTTTTTTTAAAATAAACAACTTTTATGAGAAACTTTTTTTCATAAATTCAGTATATACCGGGTATTTAAGTATTAACTCAGTTAGTTGTTATTTTCACTTGTTTACGTAAACATTTCCGACTTATAAACATTTTAATATCTGGAAAAACGCAAAAACGGTCGTTTTCAAGGCTGAAAAATTATATTAAAAAATGAAATGTTAATGAAAATTTTACAAAAATTCTTAAAGAATCTTTGAACATCACTTAACAAAATCTTGAAGAGTAGAAGAGTAAATACAGATTATTTCATTTATATTATTACCTTTGCAATTTACAAACGTTTTAATTTGACATTTTAAAACAGAACTTTAGAATGAAATAAGCTGAAATTACTCTTCAGGACTTTTTTAATTAAGGAATGTTCAAAGATTATTTAAGGACGTTCAGTTGCTACGCTGAAGTCAAATGAGTACTATCTTTATTAAAATTTATTTAGGATTTTAAAAAAGGTGTAAAGTATGTCAATAATGTTGCAACGATTTATAACCTTTTTTATTTGTCCTAAATATTTTAAAAGTATTTATTGGAAAATACCAGGAAATTGTAAATTAGAAATTAATTTGACTTAATGTGACAGATCTGACAGTAAACTATGTTTTATATTTGTGTGTATATTATTTTAGTGTGTGTGGTCGCCAGTTTTCAAAATATGGTGGCAAAAACAAACCTAACAAAAAAGTTTTAATTTTATTAAATAATTAATTCAAATGTTATAAACTGCATATATCAAAGAATATTTATAAACATTATTCATTATGGTGGCTACTTTAATAATATAGTTATTCTAATTTTAAGTACAAAAAAAATTCTGTTCTCCATAAGACGCTGTGTTCAAAGTTTGATTTTTAATCGATAATTACTCTTTGAAATGATCGTCAACAGGTGTTAAATTTTTGAGGGAGGATAACTACTGAATTGAGCTATTCAATTCACTAAAATTTTTTATCTACTATCAAGCTTCATGGATGAACGTCCTTAAGAGTTTTGGTAAATTAAAAATTTCATTTTTTTTCAGCCTTGAAAACGGCTCTTTTTGTTTTGTTTTATAATAACACTAATTTAGTGTCTCATGCCCCTTGATCTCATAAAACGTTGTTAATACCGTTATTGGAAATAAAAAGAGATAGATACATTTTGTTAAAAAGTATATTTATCTCTCAGTTATATTCTTAAAAAATTATCTCTTTTGCAATCTTTTGAAATAAGATAAATAAATAGACCTCGTAGGTTGTTTAGTTGTCGAGCCAGCGAACATAACACACCGGATAAACTACAAAATTGTATGATGATGATTCAATTAAAATTTTTACATCATTACATTGTAGAATTTTTGTTACCATTATCGCAGATTAATTATTGATACAGATTAAACAGATTAGGTCAGTTAAATCGTCACAAATAAAATGAGAGGCGTACTAAGCCTAAATTTGGGACTGGTTTTTAAAAATCTCAATTAGTCTACGAGATATTTTCAAAGGATTGGCCAGCTTCCTTTCGGTATCGATACGGACAAGGCTACGTGCTTCAAATGGTGTCAACAGTAAGCATTAAAATGGCACGTATAGGAAATAGGTTATAAAGGAGCTCCAGAGAATTGTTGTTGTGACATTTAAAGCTCAATCGAACTATTCCTCGAGTTCCTCGTGCACCCTTTCTGGTCTTTCTAAAAGATTTAGCATATCTTAACTTAATCTTAAACTGCTTATATCACTCATAGAGTACAAGAGTTCATGTTAGCAAACCCTATCTCTTAGAATACTTTTCTGTCTCCAATTTTATGGAATATCCAGGAAATCAAAATCAGTCTAAAACAATTCAAACCGATTTATTTTCAACGTCAAAAAAGGAGGAATTCTCTCAATTTTAGGCATTGTTAAGTCGGAGCATTGAATCTGAAATATTAATACACTGAAATTCGCTAACGTATTTCAGAAATAGGTAAACGTAATAAAAATAACTATAATTAATTGTGTTTTTTAATTCGATTGTTTTTTGAAATATTATTTTATTAATTTTTACAAGTAAGGGTCGATCCACACTATAGTGCCGATCACGGTTCGTTCTCGGTCAGATCTCGGTCTGGTAAAATATTATCAAGTAATGTGTGTATTCCTACTATCGGTCACAGTCAAGTCACGGTCCAATCGCACTCCAGTCACGAAGAATAAAAATATTTTTGCGTGAGATCGAACTTGTAACGGCATGTGAATGATAGTGTGAATGCTCTTTGTTCCCGGTTGAGTCAACTATTACCCACTGAAGCGTATGTTACCGCTTAATATTATCAGACCGAGATCGGACCGAGAACGAACGTGATCGGCATTATAATGTGAACATGAACTTGATAATATTTTACCAGACCGAGATCGAACCGAGAACGAACTGTGATCGGCACTATAGTGTGGATCACCAGTCCAAGAAGCCGAGCGATCTAAGGCGTTATGTCTGCGCAGTATGCAGTACTTGGAAACTGGGAGGTTATGGGTTCGAATTCCGACATCGGCAGTTTGTCAATTATAAAAATTATAAAAAAAGGGGCGGTTAATTGACTAAACTGTCGGCGTATGGACAAGAACGAAGTAACCGGCTATGCTTGAGAAGGTTTTCTGCAGTTTCCTTCACGAACTCCAGATGAATATCGGCATAGTTCCTATCATAGTCGGCTGCAGCCGCATATCCTACCAATTCCTAGTCTACTTACAAATTCCGCTCACATCCTCACATCCTAAGGCATCACAATTGACCTTATGGTTGAAGTGTAGCCCGTCCAGGGGAACTCTTGCAATCTACCTCTATCATAGTGTGGATCGACCCTAAATGAATAGATACATGTTGCAGAGCTCGGTTGCCCAGGTACGGATTATTATACATATTTTAATTTTCAATATTCAGCACGCCACTGGTCAATATGATATTATAAGTATTTTGACAATTATGAGTATCAACAGTATCGTACCTAGTCAATACCAATTCAAACAGTAGATTTTATATAACGTGTTCTAATACAAAATTAAAATTAATAGACAATGAAAACGCACTAATATTCTATTATCTATATACTAACAGATAGGTATAATTTAAATATTATCATTTGGACAATATTTATTTCGACCGATACTAAGCGGAACAGTCGATCGAAGCGGAATCAGAGTCGGCGAGTCAGAAATACTTGTGCAATCGTGGATTGACAATTATAAATCCTCGTACGAAAACTTCACAACTAGAATAAATATTTTTATCGGGCAATGATCATAAATAATTGTATGGCTCAGCATAATCTCAGTTAACAGACTGTTCACTTTTAGGTATGTAACTGGGATTCACTTCAGTTGTCCGTATAAGGTCACTTTAATCTTTTTATGCGAACAGATTTGTATTTTCCTTGACTTCGATCGCGATAACGATTTTATTCCGGATAGAATTAATTACAAAACGATCGAAAACACCAGTACACTTGAGGATCTTGCCCCTGAAATCTAATCTATGCATATGACATCTAAATATAAAGGACAAATTTTTAAAAAAATAATAATTCCTTGGGAAATCACCAGATCCTATTTCATGTGCAATTTTTTTTCATATTTCACAAAATACTACCGGTTTTAGAACCCGGGGTACCTACATTTTGAAAAAAGTACTTTCCGACCAATGTTCGTAGAACCATTTTTTTCTCGTTGTCATGAGTTCTCTCGTAAGAGAGAGAAAGAGTCAAAAAAACGTTTCAAGAATCTTAACGACGGTATTATATAATGCTAGTTTTATCTATAACTACAGTTGACCCGCGGTAATCCGGCCCCTGTCTAATCCGGCAACCCCTATAATCCGACATGCCAATAACAGTTCATACAAGGCGCATTTATTACGGAAAATCTTCGTCAATGCATGCTTAAACATGTTGTGACTTGTATGAGTATGTAATTTGTCGGATTATAAGATGCTCCTTTTCAAAAAAGCTCCAGACTACAAGGGGCCGGTGGCAGTACTCTATAGTCCGACAATTTCGACCATCCGACACAGCGTTGCAAAACGTTTGTCGGATTACCGTGGGTGTACTGTATTTGTAAAAGAAAGATAAGTGTAAAAATTTGGAACACTTTCTGCCTCTCCTGAAAAGCTTGATATGCAACAAATTGCAGTAACCCACGACAATATTCCTACACCCTATATGTAGAAATTATCAGATGCTTCCATTACGGATCTCATTTGTTGCCCATATTAAAATATTTAACTTGTGTACATACCAAAATGTTTTATAATTTACATGGCCATATATTTATCACATATATAATTTCTTTGAATGTCCACTGTACGATACACAATGTCCAAAACATGACAAACAAATATATCTGAAATTCTACATGCGGTAGAAATTTGGAATTTTTGGCATGATAATATCCTAGACAACTGTAGTGATTCCCAAACGCTATTTCATCAAAGAGCTATAAAAGTGTTTTGTACATAAACATTTCCCGAATTACATACAGTGTACAAAAAATAGAGTGGACCCAACTACGCCAGTCAGTTAACCAAGCCAATTGGCCGAGCGGTCTAAGGGGTTATGTCTGCGCAGTATGCCTACTTGGAAACTGGGAGGTTATGGGTTCGAATCCCAACATCGGCAGTTTGTCAATTATAAAAATAAAAAAGGGGCGGTTAATTGACTAAACTGTCGGCGTATGGACAAGAACGAAGTAACCGGCTATGCTTGCGAAGGTTTTCTGCACTTCCCTATTATAGTCAGCCGCATATCCTTCCAATTCCTAGTCTATACACAAAAATTCCTTCCACTCCACTCACATCCTCACATCTTTAGGCATCACAATGGACCTTATGGTTGAAGTATAGCCCCTCCAAGGCAGCCTCTACAATCTATCATTCTATCTACGGCAGTCAGTTGGCCGATACTACCTACAGGCAAATGAATAACACTTAAGCTAAATACCTAAACAAAGAATTTTGAATAAGATTTCCAACCTAAAATGGAGTATTAGAAAATGGATTGATAAAATCCGACAGCATAAAACTTTTTTTGTTATTTGTGCTAAAATGGTGGCATTAAAAGAAAACCTATTATTTTTACCCGAAAGCCCCAGAAGGCGGATAATGTTTTTCGAGTTTATATATGTACACTCCCGTTCAATAAAATTGAACTAACCTGAAATGTTAATTTTCTTACATTTCATAAAACTCCTCACTTTTGTAACTCCCTGTATATTATTAATTTATAAACAAAGATAAGTAGTATATTTTTAAAATGTGAAAACAATTCAGTGATACAGTAAGAATATGTAATGTAAATTCATGTTAAGTGCTATATCTCCCTTTTACGTATAGAAATTGTAGCGGTGTCGCTTCATCATTAAATTATTATTATAATTTTGTTCTTCAGTTTTTATTTGTTGCATTTCAACTACAACTTCCATCTATTATCACGGTTGCTGTGAATGTTAACAACCTTGGTAATTTACATATAAAAATAATAACATTTCATAAATCAAATTAATAAAGATCAATTATATCTTTTTCATCTCTTTATTATTTATTTAAATAATAATTATTTATTATAACAAAATTTACCTTACAAAATAAAATAAAATGTTGTATCTGTCAAAAACATTTACTACAAGAATAATCAAAATTGTGAGAGACTGATTCGGTTCAGATCGGTGCAATTTTTTTGAACGAGAGTGTATGTAATCAAGACGAATCTAACGACACCTCATATCTTAAAATCAATCAAGCCGTTTAGGTTCCAGAACGTGTTAAATAAATAGACATACACATATACATACACTCGGAAAACATTACCCGCTTTCTGGAGCTGTCGAGTAAAAATAATAGGTTTTCTTGTGTGAATAGTTTTCTCTTTTTGTGTACCGTTGATTGTTCAACAAGTATAATTGCTTTGGTATAGTATACATACATATATAATATACAATCAAAATTGGCTAATCATGTATGAAACATATCACATTTTAAAATGAATGAGAGAATGTGCATAGTAATATATTTTATATAGACTCCGAAGGGAATTTCGAATGAAAACGTTTTGAGTTATGTTTTATTCAACACATAAAATATAGGTTTACCATATTACTACCTACCTATCTATATACATATTATATACACATCTATCTACCATCATCATCATCCATCTATATACTAGCTAGCTTTTAACTAGCCAATGAACGAACTGGGTTATTTGATAAACAAACAACACACAAAAAGCAACCATATTGATATTTGTTTGAATTATTATGTTTGGAATATATTCATTCGACTATCTAGAGCACGGTAGTGCGTGGCCGAGTTTTAAGGGAGACATTCGGATTATTATTATACTTAATAACTTTATTCCCATTGTTAATTAATTTGTATTTAGTCATTCATCAATAGGGAATATGCATGGAAATTTTTTTTTCACATTTATTTTCAGAACATGAAAATACTGTTAATACTGTAATAATATTTAAAAACGAAATTAAAATCCAACAAATATCAAGGAAGCTATAAGCTTTTAAAGATTGTTATCTGTCTCTTTCTTGCAAAAATAATAAAAACGGAGTTTTACGTGTACTTTAAATGGTAAAAGTGTAATATGACGTCACATAACATATCAAGAGGGCTATCACCCTCTTTGTCTAATCGGGAATTTCAATCATTCATATCTCGCTTATTTTTAAAGTTATTTAAAAAGTAATTTTACCTTGATATTTGCCAAGTAAACATGCTTCAATTCAAGTGAAAAAAAATTTTCATGCATATTCCCTATTATCTATGAAAAAAGAATCTATCAAACTTGTGGTCCAAAATATCATGATTAAAAAGCGGATTTCAGAAAAAATGTATATCGTTGAAGTTTGCATCTGTTTTACCGGTAAAGCAAAAAAACAATGGGTAAAAAACAACCGATATAACAATGTTACATTGATCTGGGTGCCGGGTCACAGTGGTTTCGAAGGAAACGAAAGAGCAGTCCTGATGCAGACAAGATGCAGTCCTAGGAATTCCAAGGACTGCATGTAAACAGGTGATCAACGAGTGGTCAAATGCTAAATACCGTGATCACTGGGAATAAGTACCGCGGCAGGAGTTCGGGAAAATACTGCTTCGGAGTGCAACCAAGAGGCTATCTCTCGATGCAGTGAAGCTGAACAGGATGCAACTGCAGAGGGTTACCGGATTCATTACCGGGCATTATCTCCTGCGGATGCATCTGCACACAATGGGACTCCAGAACGGGTCCATTATGTGCAGATTATGTGGCAAGGAGGAAGAAACATCCAGCGACATTATCTTTGACTGCGAACCTATAGGTTACAGCAGATACAGGATATTCGGTGCATGTCACCCCGAATATATGAACTTTCAGGAAGACCTGATAAGCAAGCACCTGACTATTGCCAACATATGGGAGAAGCGAATCTCGTCGGACTGAAGTAGAAGGAGGAGCACAATGGACCATAAGGTCGAAGTGCAATACTTTTTAGACCCCAAGATGTATCTATCTGTGTACCTACCGGTAAAGCATAACCATAAAAGTAGTGGTCTTTGTTTCAAAAATTTATAATTGATTCCAGCCTTATATACAAATTTAAAATTTTTGCGTTTTTCGAAATTTGGGAATTTTTTCCTCGAATTCTAATAAACCGATTTTAATGTTTATGGGCTCATTTGTTTTCTTTTTTATATATAATTGAATAATATTCTGTCATTTTTTAAATTTTTAGTTTTAAAAAAGATATTAAGAAAAAACGCTTTTTTGTTATAAACAAATTCAATTTTGACCCTGTTCCGTCACGAGTCGCACCGTAAAAATTTAGGGTCATATTTAGGACGTCAAGATGAATCGATTTAAAAAAAAGTTGCGGTTCCGAGCAACCTGCCTGAAACCGGCTTTTTGAAGCTAATTTGACTCTAATATCTATGTAGTTTTATGAAATGAAAACATATCAAATAAAATAGGTTCCATAAACCATATTTGATTACCTTAAGATGTGTATATTGAAATGAAATAGGTTTCTATTGTCTTTTCTATAACATGCACAACAACAACAAACACAGAATATTTTATTCTGTAATTTGAGATTGTTTAATAATAATACTCGAGATTTTAAGATTCTTTTGATCTATAGATACTTATTTTATATTATTATAGAATAATAATCTCAATATATGTACACTCGTATTGGAAAAATAGTGAATATATCTTTATATTTTTTGACAAAGGCTACTCTAACATTTTCCAATAAATATCTCAAAATTACATTAGTAAATGTTGCATTTGTACTTGTTGTTTAGAAAAAGTGGTACAGTTATTCTTAGAATAGAATAATAGAGAGATAGATAGATATACAGACCGTTTTCGAAAGCATTTCTAATAGAGAATCAATGTTAAATAAATAAATAAAATATTTACTATAACACCATACATACATATACATACTGAAACTGAATGTCTGGACTGAGTGACCATAATGAGTGACCATATTATAGGACAATTCTTCATGGACGGATAATTAGATTCTCAAAAATATTTGAGTTTGTTACGAAATCATATTTTGCTAACTGTTAGAGCTCTTTCTAATTTAGACCTGGAATCTGTATGGTTCCAACAAGATAGTTGCTCTGCACACAATGCCATGATAGTAAAGCTGTTCCTGGAACAAACTTTCCAGGAACGTCTTATGAGTGGTTTTGGAACCTTCAAGTCGCCAGCCAGATTGCCAGATCTATCTCCTAACGACTTTTTTTTGTGCGGTTTTCTCAATACACAGATCTATTAAGGCAAAGAATTGCTGACAATTGTGCGAATATTTCTTCTCAACTGCTAGAAAATACCCGGGAAGATTTCTACAATCCACTCGGATATTGTTTTGCAAATAATGGAGGAATATTCGAACCGTTGGTTTAACAATTTTTTTTTGTCGGAATTCTTTTTTTTTTCTTTTTCGTGTTTTATTTTTTCTTTTAATTTGTATGGATTGTTGTTTAATGTTATACCGTTAATAGAATACTATTCATTTATTTTCAAACATTCCACATACAAATAATAAGGGATATTCAAAAAAGAATTTTCAATTGTTAGAAGTAATTCTAAGCTTAAGAAGACAACAATGAACATATTTAACCCACTCTCATTACATGTTAATGCAGTACAAAACAGTCCAGCAAGCATACACAATAGACACGCTAAAGAGTACCCCCACTATTTTTATTTCTTTACTAAGCATATTGTGTATAGTTGTGTATAGTGTATAGTCTTCCTAAAGGTTCATATATTCGGGGTGAGATGCACCGAATATCTTGTATCTGCTATAACCGAGAGATTCGAAGTAAAAGAAGATGTGACTGGATGTTTCCTCCCCCTCGCCGCACAGTCTGCAAATAACGGATCCGTTACGGAGTCCTATTGTGTGCAGATGCTTTCTTAGGTGATAATGCCCAGTTATGAATCCGGTAACGAAGTTGTTTTCTATTCAGGTTGAGTACATTGTGGGAAAGCCTCTTGGATGCATTCCAAAACATTATTTTCCCGAGTTTTTGCTGTGGTATACTTTCCCAGTGTTTAACATTTATCCACTCGTTGATCACTGGTTTACATGCTGTCATAGGAATTCCTAAAATAGGTTCTGGGTCTATGAAGGGTATTTCAATTCTTCTTTGCAAAAGTATCTGCTTTTTCGAACTGCCTTATAGTATTAGAGACTCTTTGCCTATTTATTAATTTTCCATGTTTTAGTATCTAGTATCCATTCTACAACGATGACACGTCATACAAAGGTGGAAACTTTTTCTTTTTTATGATTCAATGTTTTTCGAAATGAAGTATACAATATATGATATGTATATACCGTACGTTTAGTTTACATCTTCGCATAGCAGATCTCCCACGAGTATGAGAGAGTACATATGTATACATTAAGCAATTTGTATGAGAAGGAGGTCTTATGTGCCTATATGTTTTGTAGTGTTGTATGAGACAATCACCAACCACTCGAACAGTTATGAATATTATTCACTGTTTTGAAAAATATGTTTGTTTATCAAATCTATAAGACCTCATTCTCATACACATTGCTTAATGTATACATATGTACTCTCTCATACTCGTGGGAGATCTACTATGCGAAGATGTAAACTAAACGTACGGTATACGTTTTTGTTATCTTTGTTTTGAACATTGAGCATTTCAAACCATTATTATATATATTTAATTAAAGACATAAAATAATGTTCGTATCTATTATATAATACCTAGCTGCCTGCACTAAGCTCTAGCCAGCCAGCCTGCTTTTAAAAAACAAAACGGCTTAACAACAATAATAACAACTTCACTATACTTCAAAACAAAACTCAAATAAAAACACACGAAGGAGCTATATCTAGAGACAACAAACACAGGACAAAATTATATGACAATTTTATTATTAACAAATAATAAACAAACCGAAAAGTGATAAAAACAAATGAATAGCATTAAAAGAAGAACGAAATATTATTATACCATATTATGTATGACGTCAGTTGTCTGTAATTTTGTTTTTTTACATTTACAGAGATAATAACTATCACTTAAAAGCATTGGTTAAGGGATGAAAGCAAAAAATTTGTATTACGAAAAGTGTGAAGTAAAACTGGTTGCAATTTTTACGAAAAAAATTCTACTATTTTTTCATTCCTTCAATAGTTGTTCAGTATATGTCTCACAACAAGTGAAAATAACAACTAACTGAGTTAATTACTGAAATATCCGGTATATATTGAATTTATGAAAAAAACTTTCTTACAAAATTTTGTTTATTTTTAAAAAAGGAACATTTTTTGTCTTTAGATTTTTGTTCTTTCTCTTACGGTTTCAAAGATAGGCAGTTTTGACAATTTTACCCAAGCATGGCCCGATTTTGTCCATTCATGTACTTTACCTTACTTTTTAGCTTTAGAACACACATACAAAATTTAAGCGCGCTATCTCTTTTCGTTTTAGAGTTATCGTGTTGACGGACGGATGGGCAGACTCATTTGCGGAAATGGACTAATTAGGCCATTTTATGAACACCTATACCAAAATTTTTTTTTGCGATCCAGATTTTCAACCGTTACAAAAACGGAGCTAAACTTAATATATCCTGGTATATATTATATACCGCGTAAAAAATTGTCAAGGCTAAATTATTAGAGACTAAAACTTTAATTATAGTGTAACGCACAAACAAATTCATATTGCCAGAACTTGGCATTAAACAGCGCCTATCCCCAGCGTGGCTCTCTTCCAAATTTTCAAATATTTAGGCCAAGTAGGCGCCAGTAACTCAAAATCAATCTAACAAACGTCACAAAATTAATCTCAGACCGTGCTAGATGACATGCAGCGCTGAAAAGATTAATCAACAAATCACTTAACTTATGAACCCGCTTAACTTATGAATATGGAATTAGTTCACAACATGTCAAACTTGACATTATGTTTCTATGATTATGACAACTCTAATTTTTCGGAACATATTTAGAGTCCAAATATGGACAAATGTGGGACTCAAAGAATTCCTTATTCAAATATTTTCATTTATTATTATATCACGCGTATCTCATTTTACATTTCAAATTTTTGATAGTTATCTATCGACTCGAGTGTTTTTCGTCGTGTCTTAAACAGACAGTTTGGCAAGGTGAGATAATAAAAGTTCCATTTTAGGTCAGTAGCCATCTAATTGCATCGTTTCAGGATTGAAGAAAACAGAATATATTCATGAATAGATGTCCAATAAACCACTGTTAAAAACTTCTGAGGCAACAAATTTTCTCATCTACCCAAGTCTAGTCTATACCCAAGTATAGACTAGTTCATTAGCGACTGCATAGATTCATTACAGATTCTGTTAATAGATGAGAATAAAGTTCGAAAACTCTCTTCATGAATATTTTAGAAAAACAGCAGTATGCCGGTATACTGCTGTTTATACATTGCAATAAAACGGCTTCTATATCTTATTAACCCACTTCATCAAGATCTATTTACTATCTAAAAGAGACAGGATGAAGTGCATCAGTCAAAGAATTGTCAACAGGCGCCGGATGGTGAAGCGTAATAAAATTTCTAGGTATACAAGACAAAAAGTATAAAATCGATAATAAAAAATTTAATTCTCTGAAGACGGATGGATAATTCTATATTCCAATAATAAATATTTTAATACGGTATATTCGAAAGACAACGATAACATAAAATTTTTATTTTATATTAAAATCGAAGTAATTAAATAACTTGTTCGTAGGTCTCTTTAAACGTATGACAGATATTCTCCGCTTTTGTTTTTAATACTTTAAAATAAATTTTTATCTGACTAGTAAATTGAACATGCATACTCGTATATACCTAAGTTTGAATAGTCCAACCGGTTTTGAGTAAACAAAAATCGGCGCATTTTTCCATTAGTATCATCTAAAGTTCTTGAAGTATCAGAAAAGACTGAGAGGATATGGGTTCGAATCCCAACATCGGCAATTTGTCAATTAAAAAATTAATAGGTCGGTTTATAGACTAAACTGTCGGCGTATGGACAAAAACGAAGTAACCGGCTATGCTTGTGAAGGTTTTCTGCAGTTTCCTTCACGAACTCCAGATTAATATCGGCATAATTCCTATCAGAGTCGGTTGCAGCCGCACATCCTACCAGTTCCTACTCTACACACAAAAATTCCTTCCATTCCACTCTCATCCTCAGGCATCACAATGGACCTTATGGTCGAAGTGTATCCCGTCCAGGGCAGCCGCTACAATTTATCTATCTATTTATCAGAAACCTTATGTTACCGAATAGAAGTATCCAAAAAACTCCATTCATTCAAAGTTGGTACACATACTCAATGTCATATTCCTTGATGAATGTTTCCGAAGAGATTTTTAATGCACATATGAGCCATTACATTCTGTCAGTATTTCCTATCGATTGTTCCAAGCCGAGTTAAAATTGAACAATGTTTGAACGAATTATAAGTATGCTACTGTTTTTGAAACACATACAACAGCCTGAACATCTGAATTCAGTGAATGTGCGGCACACGGGGAAAAAATTGCAAATTTACATTGTTCTTTTCTCTGGCCGCGAATATCAAGGCTTTCAAAAAATTTCTAATTTCCATATACTATAGATTGAACTGTGTACTGCCCGCTGTTTTTTTAAATGATCAATTTAAGGCCGTTTGACCACGGATAAATTTACCGTTAAATGATAATAGATTTTATGGTAATTGATACTTTATTGAAATTTTGAAATTAATACTTTTACTAGAATTTTTGTTTGCCGGTTTTGTGGTATTGCGGTGCTTTGCGCAAGCTCAAAAACTCTCAAATTATAAATTATACGATTAAACTTCTTATACCCGGTATATAGTTTTTTTTTAGAAAAACGAGAAGAGATAACGACCTAAAATTATGTGTCTGTATGTTTTAGAGATAAAAAGTATGGTCAAGTTCGTGAAAGATAGAAAAACCGTAAGAGATAGAAAAAAAGATTTAAAACCAAAAAATGTTCCCTTTTTTTTTTAATAAACAACTTTTGTTTGAAAATTTTTTCATAAACTCAGTATATACCGGATATTTAAGCAATTAACTCAGTTAGTTGTTATTTTTATATGGTTTTAAACTTTTTTATTAAATTTATTATACATTAATTTTATTTTATAAAATTTAATTTAATTGTTGATTTGACTATACTCAAAAAATCGTACTACCTTAATTCGGTGAAAAATACATGGGGATGGGTTTCAGTATTTGTAGGCTCAGGGTTTGTGTCCCACATCCGCCCTTATGGTAAAAACGAAACTGAATATAATACCACAAGAGCTAATCTTCAGAAGTCGTATGTGGTGCTCACCGGTTTATACACATTCCAAACCGACTTGTTTCGTCACAAACAGACAAAAGAGAAATGAAAATTGTACTTAATATGCTAACAGTGCAATTTCATAATGGAGTTATCGAATCGAAGTCAGTGAAGTGTTTATTCTTCATCTTATTACTGGAGGTAGAGGTAATCGACTATACGTTATAAAACTATCTTTTATATGTACCTACACACTGATACACACTGATACACACAGAGTACAGGCACACAAGTGTACAGCAACACTACGATAGAACCGAAGTTATTCGAGATGTGTAGTTGGAACAATCAAGTTGAAAATAACAGAGATTTTTGTGTCATTCTCTTTACATCATTGTACCCGCTTTCATTTCCATTAAATGAAATGGGTCGTCCGCATAAAGTGATATTTTTTTTAGCACAAATATGCGTCGACAGAGAATATAAAAGTTAAAAAAGAAGAAAATAATCTAATCATTTCTTGTAAATTATATCCTATCAAAAATACAAATGTAAAAAAGAGGGCAAGGTTTTCGCATGGAGTGATATTGACACGAGCAGTGGCGAATTTACCGGGAAGGCAAGGTATGCAGCTGCCTAAGGCGGCCAATTGCAAATTTTGATCGCTCATACTAGATACAACGTTACTTGGTTAGGTGATCGAAAATATAATTTTTCATTGTCGAATTTACAATAAATTTCGGCAGTTTGTCAATAATTAAGAAAAAAGGGGCGGTTTATTGACTAAACTGACGGCGTATGGACAAGAACGAAGTAACCGACTATGTTTGAGAAGGTTTTCTGCAGTTTCCTTCACGAACTCCAGATGAATATCGGAATAATTCCTATAAGAGTCGGCTGTAGCCGCATATCCTACCAATTCCTAGTCTACACACAAAAATTCCTTCCACTTCACTCACATCCTTAGGCATCACAATGGACCTTATGGTCGAAGTGTAGCCGGTTCAGGGCAGCCTCTAAAATCTATCTATCTACAATAAATTAATTATAATTAATAACGAATTAAGCGAAGAAGTTGTTATCATTCACACTTCTAGGGATTTCGATGATAGCATCAAAACTGGTCATGTCACCGACCACGTGTCACATTTCGAACGTCAGCATGAAAATGTACCTAAAAGGAAGGAAAAGACAAATTTACAGCTGCAAATTGCAAGGTTTCCCTTAGTAGTTTATTAATATTTTTTAGCAAGTTTATATATAACGTGTTATAATATCTCAGAACTGAAGTAAAATATTAAATAGCTACTAAGGAAAACCTTGCAATGGCTTAGCCCCAGAACTAAAAATGATATCGACTTCGTTAAGGTGTCAGTCAATTGAAGCGTATTTAACGTTTATAAATACATTTTGTTTGAAACTTTTTTTCATAAATTCAGTATATACCGGGTATTTAAGCAATTAACTCAGTTAGTTATTAAGTTTAGTTATCGCGTTGACGGACATACGATACCGTGACCACGTATAGTCTAATGACTAAAAATGGTACATTTAGTATCAATGATTCTCAAATAAACTGATTTCAGTCTGATTTAAACTTAATATCGATTTTGGGTCCCAAAAAGATAAATTAGGTAAAACAAGTTAGAGATATCAGAAATATATCTATTTAAAACGAAAATAAGTTTTAATGGAAATTTATTTTCTTAAGATACTTACAGGTATTTGAAATGTGCCACCGTTGAAAGTTTACGAAATTTATTCAGATTTAAAAAAAAAAAATACTGGGAAGTTGATCATGTGGACCTCATGGGGTGCACTTAGAAATCTAATACTCAGAGACAAATCCACCTTACGGCTTGTTAATTATTATTTTCAAAAAAAACTATCCCAAATAACTTTTTAGATGAGTCCATTACACTTTTAGTGGTTCAAATTTATGCAAGCAAATAAAAAAAATAAAAAATAAAAAACATTTTATTTAATTCAATTTTTAAAAATTTAAAATACATGACAATTTTTTTTGTTATCCTTTTTTAAAAAAATTATGTTATTTTCCATTTATTAAAGCTAATTTGCTTAGAGCAATAACACGCGTGACATTTTATTTTAAATTATGTACATTTTTTTTTTTGTTTTTATAAAAAAAATATGTATACTAGGTAAAAAAATTTAATTAATTCAAAATATTTTACATAAAAATGATTTATTTCCTATTTTTCATAAAAATAGTTTTTTATTCTTATTAAATATATGAAATTGTACGTGTTTTTCGTAAAAACAAAATCTTTTTAATAGTCAAGAATTTAAATATAGAATTTTCTATATTTAATTACAAGAAATGTAACAACTAAATTAGTTTAAGTATCCTGTATATGCTGAGTTATTTATCAGTATAGTGCTGTTTAGTTCATATCCTAAACCGGTGGGTCTAGAAGCATGAAATTTTGCACGGGAGTTCCTTATACATATAACGTGAGCACTAAGAAAGGATTTTTGAAAATTCATCCCCTAAGGAGGTTTAATAGGGGATGAACGATTGTATGGAAGTTCGTCATTTTTGAAGATAGACATATAGAAATTGGTGTATTAGTCAAAATCATCCAATCAGAAAAGTCGAACCACTTTTGGATCTCACCCTCTTGCCCAAAAAGAGAATTTTTTCAAGATGTAAACAGTCCAATAAGCTAGAATTGAAAAAATAACTATCTCGAGAAAATTTCGAAAAACCAAGAAATTACACAAGGAAAATTCCACTTCCGGGGAGATATAATAGATTATTTCTGCAAGCTCTTTAGTGATACATTGTTATAGAGCATTTTGTTGTCGAGATATCGTAGCACATATATCCACACACATAAAATATCCACACACACGGACGCAAGGGACTTCAAAATGTAAAGATCCGGTGAACTCAACATCCCTTTTGAACAGCGAACGCAAATATATACTTGCATGTAAGGGTAAAAATATACATCATTCAATCTCTATTATTCATAAAGAATTCTACCAAGAGTTGTGAACAATGGTATCTTAATTTTGAATCTTCGAAGAACTCTCAAATCTTACTAAAATTATGACATGTAAAATTTACATATACAACTCATCAGTTTATCTTAAATTTATTTATAAACAATTGAAAATAACAACTAACTGAGTTATTGGCATAAATAACCTGTATATAATGAATTTATGAAAGAAAGTTTCAAACAAAAGTTGTTTACTTTTAAAAAAGGAACTATTTTGTCATTAAATTATTTTTCTATCTCTTACGGTTTCAATTATGGATATCTCCCCCCCCCCCCTGACGGGAAAAGCATGGTCCGATTTTGCCCATTCACGAACTTTGCGTTTTTTAGTTATCGTATCTACAGACAGACGGACAAACGTTACAAAGTCAGAACTAAACTTAATATACCTTTGTATATAATATATACACCGGGAAAAAAATTAAATTCCCTGATGATTCATATTTTTATTTATTTTTCAAAATAGAACTAGAACTATAACTATTTTAAATTGTTTTTAAAATAGAATTTTAAAAACAATTTAAAATTCGCAAAAATCCACTTCAAACAAAACTTGTACATATAATAACATAAAATATAATATATATAAAACATAAAATATATGTATATAATAAAAAACCACTTGAACTGCCTTTCAGTTCGTAGATTAGGCAATAAATTTAGTAACAGTTTTAGTACAACTGCGGTAGAGTGTCAAGGTAATTCAATCAACAACAAACTATTTTGGATAGAACATATTTTATTTGTTTAGAAATAAATATGTATAAAACTCCTTATTACGTCCCTGCTTCCTTTTAAAAGAGCTTTGAACTCTCAAGGATAAATGATGTGTTAAAATGAATATTGTTACACTTATTTAAATAATTCATATCAAAATTTTGAAACACTTTGTATATACACACTTAAAACAATACTATATGAACAACAATGGGTTGTTTATCCTCTCGCCTTGACCTATCCATTAAAATTTTATTATATTTTAACTAATTTATTATTTAATTATACACAACATGCAGTATAAAAAAAGAAATTGTAACAAAAATTTATATTACACTTACCATATAAAATCTTTACAATGTGAACAAAAAGTCGGTTGTTTAAAAAATCGTGGCATAAATCTATGATCCTTAACATTATAAACATTTTTCTTTTTCAAAGCTCCTTTACGGCCTCTGGCACGTAGACCAAACTTTGAAATAGATAAATCATTTCCATCCTCTTGAAAATTAGTCGAATCGTCATCAGCCATTTTCGGAGAAAAAAATTCAATTTACTACCCGCAAAAAAAAAACACAAAAATTGATTCTGATTTTTTTTAAGTAAATAATACGATTTTTTTGTCTTTGTTCATGTAATAAAAACTCGAAACATTTTACAATATTATAGAATGGAGAACATTTGAAGAAAAAAAATTATTGAAAAAAAAAATTGATTTATTTATTTTATATTATTATATTACAGTTTACGCGATAGGATAAATAATATATATTTTAAATACAAAAACCATGTACAACAACCATCCGATAGAAGACACTACTGTCAAATGTCAATTTAACTTGAATACTGGGAATTGATATATGTACGTTTAAGGTGAAAACGCCTGCACAAAATCATATACTCAACGAAGAAATCGTTATTCACAACAATTGTTTACTCTTTTTTACTAATGGCGTCCAAGTGAGATCGACAAACTCATATTCCGATACTACAACAGAATATGCCCTCAATACAGTATACTCGAACTCCGAGCCGCGAGTCGAGTCGACTACTGTGTATACAAACAGACACTACTAGCTCTATGAACGTAGTAACACAACAAAACACCACACAGTGCCACACATACCATTTATTCAGTATACTCTCTTGTTGTTTTTGTATGTTTCTTCATCAGTAATAATCAGTTCCATTGTACTGTTAATGCGCATGTGTGATTTTAATATTATTATATATATACACACATATATATTATATATATATATTAATATATATATATACATATATATATGTGTGTTTTACTGCCGCCTTTCTGTTCCTATATAACTTCTGGTTCTGCCACCGCCACGCCGCCGCTTCTATAGATTACTACTATATGAAACAAATGTAGGTAATAGATAAATAAATACATACATGCAATAATTATTATGCCATAATAAATACTCACCGAACTTACGTCACTGCCGTGTGTATTATGTCTATTAATTCTTTTTTAACACTGAACTATATTTAAAAACAAAAGAGCATCATCATATAATCTTATATACTCTTTTCATTCCAATTTTTTAAAGAAAATTGGAAGTATGCTACTGCTTCTGAAACATATTAATGCACATGGGACAAAAATATCAAATTCATAAAGGTTTTTCTTCATCTTTTATTCTTGCCTGAAAACAAGTATTATTTTCCAGTCATCTTGCTGCATCATCATAACTCTGCCTGCGCAAACCTATATTGGAAAATCAAGGCTTTCCAAAAAAACTGAAAACCGTATCTGCTATATACCTACTGATGCTCCTCTTAGATAATTATCCTTTTGCTCTTTCATAGACAAAAATTTGCCAATAGGTTCTAAATAGGCTCTTATGGTAAAGAGACCCTGATTACAAATAAATAATATAATCAACTATTTGAAGCCTATCTAGTGTTATCAAAGTAGATATACTTTCGAAACCAACAATATCAAACATGAAACTACTTAAAAACTATATAACTGCAAATCGAATAATGAAGTTAATCAATGCTATGTTAAAACAATATAAATATGCCCATATGTACTCTAAAGGCAACTACAATCGAATAATGCAATCAAATATTACTATCTAGTATTAAAATGATAGTAATGTTACAGGTAGCAATCACCGGGGCCCCCTGACTCTGGGCCCCCAAATTCCCAGGCAACTATTGCAGCAGCTTGTAGCGATGTCAGATAACGATTTATGCGAAAATTCATCAGTGAAAAATTTCATGAACAATTGTTGTCTCTCCGTGCTTGTCTCGAAAGTCGTATAAAAAAATTCTATTCTGTGAACAGCTCGCACATTTGTTGTTAATAGAACATTCTGATTTATTTTATTTTTAACAATTTCTGGTATACTGCTTCAGCTGAACGTTCATTTTCGAAGTTAGAAATATTTAAAAATGTAAAACACCAAACTGCTAATGCGCTTTAAGATATGATCTTGATGCAATCATAAAAATGTTTGCTGAAGAAAAGTCCGGCGTTTGACATTTTGAAGTTTAGTTTTCACGACCGTCATTTTATTTATTATCTAAACACAAATTGATTTCGCCTCTGTTGTATCGTGGATGTTCGTAATAATAATTGCAATAAATTTTCTCAAAAGACTATATAGTGTTCCTGTCTATGATCATATATTGTTGTATGTATTAAAATTTTTGTTTAAAGTTATAAAAGGGGAGGCAAAAAAAGTTTCCATATAGGGCCCGCCAGGTGAAACTACGACTCTGGTGAAATTAAATTTTTTCGAAGCTATATCTAGTGTAAAAACAATTGAATTATATCTTAGACTGACCTAGACTAATATTATAGCAAATTTTCAATGATTATAAACCTCCACCCTCCTGTATAAGTGAAAATGATAAAATCGTGAATTCCTTCCTTCCCCTAAATGAAAAGACGTAGGAATTTTTCAAGACTTTTATTAAATATCAAACTTAAAATTTAAATAATTAAATTATTTTTAACATTAAAATAAAATATTTTGTTTGTCCTACTTTTGCTTATTCAAACCGGTGGGACTATTCCATCTTATGTACTAGTATGTATGTTCAATTTACTAGTCATATTAAACCACCATAAATTAATCCGTGATCGGACTATCTTAAAAACAACACAGTAATAATGTTTTGAGAATTGTCTTTCGTACCTATAATGTCAATTATTAATAGTTTATTTTTAAGTTTAGATTTAAAATCGCCGGCCCCGTATGATATCATTAGCTACTTTTGCCACATAACTAATCCAGCATTAATTTGTAACAAATTAAATGTAAATTAAAAAAGTATTAAATATCTAAATTAAAAATTTAAAACATACTGCAAAAAATAATTTTAATTAACATGAAATATTTTTCCGGTAAATCACTTAACATATTTGTATAAAAAAAATGTTTAGTGTATAGATTTCTGTAGATACAGTTTGAATAAATGTAACATTTTTAAGGATTCATATTGGCCTCCTATCTATAAAACATATCCTTGGAATTTATTAATATAACTAATTTGTATACCATGGCGTTGTCCTGAGTTACATGTTATATATTTTTAAAATTAATGAACTTAAATTCGGTGTATTCGACAATTTGTACCTAAAAAATAAATAATTTTGGATACAAATGAATAAATAGGATGGTAAAAATGTTTCAGGGGAATAAAAATACAATACTTCTTTAAAAATTTGTTCTTTTTTTATTTCTTTTCCAAATGTTTTTCTCGTTTTTTTTTTTTTGAAATTTCTTTTTATTTGTTTTTTTGTAATATTTATTTTTTCAATTATTTCAACCAGTTTCTTTTAATACTAAATTACTTCACGTAGTAAATTGTAAATCCATAATTAATTTTACAAATTTTTAATTAATTGACAAAAATATGCATACAATTTGGTAACTTTTTTCCAGCTGTAATATGCATATACACTTTTTTATAAGGTAGTTCACTCGTAAACCCACTTTTCTTAAGAATTTGATGAAATTGAAATATGATATTAATCTAAATGTTTTGTATTTATTAAAACAAAAATCATATATTGCAGATTTCTTTAAAATCTATTAATATTTAATGGTAATAATTGGCAACTGCGATCCCAAAAATATTCAATAATCTCTGTCAAAACAATTCTTCCATAGTACAACATATAATAAATTGTATCATAAATGTTAAAACACTATACATGTTATACTAGATATGTTCAATTGGCATAGTAAATTAATCAGAAGTATTTTATACTTTTTGCTCTAACTGTAACGAGTGAACTACCTTAAATGTTTAAAAAATCTTTCTAAAATTTGGTTAGTATATAAATAAATTAGTTTTTTTTAATGTATTTGATAATAAATAGTAGGCACAATTGGAATAATCACAAAACAATTTTTTTTGAATTTCTGTAAAATTGGACAACATTTGCTCAGAACAAAGAAAAACAAAAGTATAATTTAACTTGTTTACGTGAAGAATATACCTGATGTTAAAAGAATTGACATCAATTCAAACAATCCCTATATATTGCTTAAGTCCATTACAATCCATTTTGATATGAATGTTAATAACGTGATTTATACCTAATGAAATTCTTGATTTTTTTTTAGACAAATCGTTTTAATTATCTTTTAAAAATGGTTCATACCATTCACATTGTCTTTGCCTATACTTAATTTCAGTACATATTCTTTCTACACAAGTATGGTTTAATCTCAACCATAGTGCCTAAAATCAGATTTTAAATAGATACGAACAAATAATGAAAGCTTTTATATATTTTTTCGAAAAGTATTAACATCATTTTTATGCTTCACCTAAACATGGTAAAATTCTATAAATAAGAAAAATATTTTTCAAATGATATGTAAAAATAGTAACATAAATAATTACCAACGGTTTTCCTAAGAATAAGTATGTTTAGCAGGTGCCAGCATTCGAAAATTATTGGCCAGGACACGGCAGGGTTCTACCATTTTGCTGACTAAAATTCGAAGTGTGTTTTCAAATTGTTGGATATTTATATTCAATACAAAGTAAAATAATACTTAATATCTAGTTTGTTTAAATAGCGCTAAGTGGTTGCCATTTTACATCAATAGGTGGCATCCGCTAAACATACACAATAATTTTTCATCATTTTTGAGACACTAAATTCTCTTAAAAACATTTAGGCAATAACATCATGGTACGAATAAAAAAACAATAATATTCAGACAAAATTAACAAAAGGAAATAAATGTTTTCAACAAGAAAAGTACAATATAGTCTAAGAGCTGATGAAGGATTTAGTCATAGTGTTATATAATAGTTCAAATTTATCATAATGGCATTTTGTATTTAAACAAAATAAAGATCGATAATCGGTAAAGACATAACTCCAGCCCCAAAAGCAAATGAAGTTAGAAACACGAAATTCGGAAGATATGTTCCTTTGCCGTATTGATAATAGCCAATGATGAATTTCTCATCTGAATCAAAGTTCGAAATATCAAAAATCAATTTCACTGCTCGAATAAATAATACCAACAGATCCACAACCAGTCTTGTCCGGGTGCAGACAGAACTTTCATTTTGGTTGCAAAATGGTTGTAAAGTGAAACTGGTTAGTAACCTTTGTCGCAAAATAGTCGCATCGTGGGTACTTGGCCTAAGTATTACTAGCTTTTAAGGTCGATACTGGTCTACCAAACTGACGGTATCTGTTTTATACAAGTTTTCATGATAAATTTGAACCGATCTAAAACACATTGAACAAATCGTTAACGATTACTCATTCAAATTTTTTTCACTTATACACTACGAACTCAATCATATATAAATACACTCAAAATTCACAAATGATAATTATATTAAGCTTTTATATAAGCTCATTTTTACTTGGGTATCCAAATTATTTGTCATCATCATTTCAATGTTAAAAAATTTTTGAAAAGTTTATAACAAGTTTATTTTTTAAGGCACATCAATTTTGTGCAAATTTTCACCAAATTTAAGTAGTTTTCTTTAATTAAATACCCTGTTTTTCAGTTTCATTGAAATGAGGCGTTTTAAAAATGAATATTGGTCACAATTATTTTCAAATTTACGCTTAGTGGGCGTTCATGTTTTAATCAAAATTTCAAAATTTTATTCTAGTAGAAAATATTATTAAATTTTCCCAAATCCGCGAAAACGACGATTTTAAACTTGATGCTTTTTTTAGTTGCATTGAAATGAGACGTTTTAAAAATGAATATCGATCACAATTATTTTCAAATTTACGCTTAGTGGGCGTTCATGCTTTACAAAATTTTATGCTAGTAGAAAATATTATTAAATTTTCCCTGTAATTTTCCCAAATCCGTGAAAACGACGACTTTATACTTGATGCTTTTTTTAGTTGCATTGAAATGAGACGTTTTAAAAATGAATATCGATCACAATTATTTTCTAAATTACGCTTAGCGGGCCTTCATGCTTTACAAAATTTTATTCTAGTAGAAAATATGATTTTCTAAATTGTCTAAATTGAAAATTATTCCTGTAATATAATTTACATATGCAGGATCATAACTAAGAAATGGCAACAAAGAAATTTACAAGTTAGTATTTATTCGAAGTTGATATAAAAAACTGAAGTCGATCTAAATCAAAAATATTCAAATCGGCGAAAACGACGACTATATACAGTGTGTTCGTTTGAAAAAATTCCACATAATATTTTATGCATTTTAGAAAAAAATTTTATTTTTATTCCATGCATCCATGCCGCGTGGTATAACTTGATGGACTCAATTGGGATTTTTTAGATCGATGTGCATAAATAAAATCATTTCTCTGAGCACCAGTTATCCTAGATACGATACTGTTTACAAGTATGCACAATATATTTACACGAAAAATACACACAAAAATTAACACAACTTAATCGAAATAAACAAAACTTCAGAATTTGCAATCAAAATTATCTTTTTTTTCTGCATAGAAACCAATAACTATACCCCCATAAATCGACATTTGTCACATCCCATGAACAAATAAATGATTTTTCTTCAAATAGTAATTGGATATTTTATCCATTTTCTAAAAGAAACCGTCATTTTCCTTTTATCTACCTGTATTTTTACCTAAAATTCAGAAACTGACAAAAATATATATTTAACTGTTTTTGTAACCATTTTGTGTCCATCCATCCAATGTTAGTATGTTTACCCTTCGGTTATGTTATACTAACGGAGGTGACTGATTATCGTTTACATAATTTGGCATTTCAGTAACATGTCTGAATATTTGATAAGATTTTTCATATCAAATGTAAAAACGTACGATGATCCAAAGGTTCAAGCAAGAAGAGTATATTCTGATTTCAATGGGAATATTCGAAATAATCCTTAATTTGTGTTGCATTCTAAATACATCTGAAATGCATATCAAGTTAAATTTAACTAATTTCCATAATGTGTTCTTTTTAATTGTAGCAAATAACCGAAAGAAATATTAAAAAATAAAAGAAATAAAAACATTATATTTGCCGATATTATTTTTGAATAAAAAAAAATTCTTAAATTAGCTAAAAAAATTTGATCTATGTACTGAAAAACAAACAAAGTTCTATACAAGTTTTCAACAAAACATGAGCATAAAACGGTAACAAATACCAAAACAAACAAAAACATAATTGGCGTGCGTAAAGTAACAAACAAGTTTATTGGCTAGATCATGGAGACTAGTCAATAATTGACAAAATATGTCAACGTAATGGTAGAAGTTACATTTACTTTTTGTGCCACTAGCGTCGCTAGTTTTACTTTTGCACCGAAGTGAATATAGTATAATAATAGGAGTGAAGTATATATTTGTCATTTTGTTAGACTTTATTAATAAAAAATAAAAGTTTAATTTAATACCTGATTCAATAATCTTCTAATTTGATTTTAATAATTTTAATATAATTTATTTCTAGTTAATTTATTTTCATTTTTACAATTACAACTTTACAGGTTACTATTTAATTATTCGATGTTTTATAATTATTTTGTTTTTTATTATGTAATTATTTTACGAATTTTTAATCACTTACTTCAACTAAATACTTTATTTCATTTATTAAAAAAAGTATTTTAATGGAAAAATACTTTGGCTGCAAATAATTTTTATAATACTACATAAACGCGTCTAAAATTCGAAGTTAAGAAAGTTTTTCAATTCAAACTCGCGCCTTCTCTCTCCACTGTCTCCGATGCAAAAGGAACACTACTGACATCTTATTTTTGTCAATTATTTGTTTACATGCGGTTCGGACTCCTTGTCTGGTCTCCATGGGCTAGATGCACAGTTGTCGAGATTAGCGACAATGTGACAAAAATGTATAATACTATGGGAAGGATTCAAAACACGGCTATAGTTTGTGATGTGGTGAATAGATGGCTTCTATAAATATTTAACTTTTATATAAAATCCATCTCTAAACTATGTGGAAAACTAGAGCTGAGACATAAATCATTTAACGAAAATTAAATAATCATATAAGCCATCTTTTAACTACACGAAAAACTATAGCAGAGTGTTGAATCCGTCCTTAAGAGTTGTGCATTTTTATCACATTGTCGCTAGTCTCGACAACTGTTAACCTAGCGAATATGATGTTTGATTGAATAGCCGATCTGTCGACTATTTTTTTATGTAAGTATTTAGTTATATCAAAATAGAGAAAATTTTTATTTGAAGCATCTTTACATGTAATGTTGTATGTAACTTTATATGTAAGTGCAGGATTTGCGTATGTATGATATCTCCTTTCTTACGATTGGTATACTTTGACCATGTGACTGACGCGGTTGACAAGGAAATATTAAACAATAATGGAAAGAAATATTAAACACGTCTCCCACAATTTGATTATCTATATTATGATTTTTTATTTAAAAAGTAAACCGATATCAGATGAGTTTATACTTTTCTAATGTGGAATTCACGGACCAATACAGGACATCACATCTTATTATCAGGGATGGGTAATATTTGAAATGATTCCATTTAAATGTATCATTTCCATTTTACATTTAAAATAAAGGTATTGATGCATTTAGCAATTTTAAATTGATTAAATGGTTTAGATAATTTTACTAATTTACGGAAAGATAACGAATACAATTATTCGTTAGTCAAATTTTCACGCGATTACAACGGACACTGCTATTAAGCTTGTATTGTGGATGTAATGGGCAAACGTATAGTTCATATTTCGAGACTGCATCCAAGGTTTGTCTTAAATATTTATTACACGTGCGTGAATCTTTTATGAAGTATCTTAAGCGAAAACAAGACAGGAAAAACTGAAAACTTGAACGACAAAATTGATGGTGACAAAAGTACGAATAATAATTCTACAATTATTATTGTAATTAAACCACGTCTCCCTGTCAGTTCCCAATACCTATTTATTTTGGACGAAATTATTTTAAATTGTAAAATTTTATTTAAAAAATGTACAGCTTAATGCGTCAAATTTAAACGATACTTTTTACCCATCCCTGCTTATTTCGCATGTAACCTAATAAAATTCACAACATTTTGAACGTCGTACTACCTCGAAAGCACACGAACCTTTTATTTATAAATATAATTTTTATTATTTTTTTACACACAAAACTTGTTCTTAAAATAAAATACAGTGATTTAATTGCAAAATATGAACTAGTAAAAAAAAAGGACTACAATTATTTTTATATAATAATATGTAAATTATATATGTAATATAATATAAATTGCAATACGTTTATTTTATTTTTTGAATCCTTTGGTTACTACGCGTAGTCTTTTTCTATATATATATATATTTATATGTATTTTTTGAATTTTAAAAACAATTATTTATAATATTAATAATAATAATTAATATATGGAATGATGATTATGATGATGATAACGTTATGCAGTTGTTTGTTGTACAAGGCTGTTCTTTTTCTTATGCTGTCTTACTTGTTGACTCTCTTCATCGGGCTTTGTGTCATCTGGTGGTGGATTATCCCATTCTTGTCGTGTACCCGAACAGAATAATGCATAAAATATGGCGCACACTGTATATACGATGGCTGATAAAAAGAATACTTTTTGCCATTGTGCTTGAGTAGGCTAAAAAAAGAAATACTTAATTAATTGAAAAGTCTAGTGGGTAAAGTCTAGTAGAAAAGTGGGTAAATTATAAACTAGAGCTAATAGGCCTGTATTTCTGGCCTCAACTCCCGTGACGTCCCTTCCACCCACAAGTCTCATGGTTGCACTCTGGTGAACAAATCAGAAACTTGGAGGTTAAATATTTAGCTCCCCGCCCCTTCTCGAGTTTCCAATAAATATGTAGCTATTATGAATTAAATGCAAATGAGGTTGTAGAACTGTTGAATCCGGAAGAACGCACAGATTTGATTCTTTAATTAAAAAACTGAAAACACAAATAAGTAACAAGGAGACTTTGAAAGCAAATATTGAAACGGGTGCCCAGTTCACGGAGCTGAAATAGATTATCAATTTTTCTACGCGTGTACTACACGCAAAATCAATAAGAGCGAGATTTAACTGCGACAAATGGTGTATTGATGAGAAATCGACAGACTCTGTCTAAAAATATTGTTTTGAAAAATATTTTAAGAGATAAAACCTACTAAAAACGAGACTATATTTAAAGTTTTCGGCATATTGTTTAGTCACCATTATTTGGTTAAAAAATTCAACTATTAGAAACTCTAGCACTTAGATATGCTCTCTGGTGGGTAAATTATAAACTAGAGCTAGTAGGTTGACGTTTCCTGCTCCAAACTGTGACAAACTCTTCACCCTACGAGTTTCGTGGTCCCGCTCTGGAGAACAATTTATTAACTACTGCTATTAGGTTGAAATATTAAGCACCGTCACCTGCCAGGGATCTCAATACTTTAATCTAGTAGCAAGTTATATATTAGGTTCAGTAGTACTACACAGGATAAAAGTAAAATAGGATTCTTAAGAAATAACAAATAAATAAAAATATAAAATTAAGCATCTTTGTTTTAACAATAGAGAACATTGATAAAACGACCTGAAATTCTTTATTTATTACTAAAGCGAGTTCTAAAAAGTACATTTTAGCTACATGATATTATTTTCAATTGCGAGTAAAAAGAAATGGGACTTTGCACCGGCTCTAAAAATTAACTATAGAGATGGTTAATGAAAACTTTTTTTTTAGTATGATTCTCGGCTAGAGAGATTGCGACGACTCTCGCCTAAGTTGAAAACTATATCTATACCTACTGGTCAAACTGAGAACTACCGTTTTTATAGGTAGTGAAAAAGTGAATACTAATATACTTTTAATACTAATCTCAGATAACCACCATTTAATGAAGTCCATATGTTACAGTTAATATTAATAATTAATCATTATTAATAAACACAAATTCCCGTAAATTATATACATATTAAAAAAATGTTATGTACTTACTTTGCCTTTTATTAAATAACCGGCAATGATTGGCGCACAAAGGCCAACTAAATTTGACGTACAATTTGTAATCGACATTAAAATACCAGCAAATCGAGGTGATATATCCAAATGATTAATTTTAAAACCAGAGTATACACCACCATTGAAACCAATACCTAACGTCAATAATGCTACAGTTAATGCTGGATTACAGCCAGTATATGATGCGGCAACTAAGGCAATGGCAGGACTAAATTCACCTGAAAAATAAAATAATAATCAAATTAATAAGTTTTTAGGTAAATGGCAATCAGGAATAATATTCAGTGGCGATAGAAAAAAATATGTTATGAAATTTCTTTATGTTTCGCAGATTTTTCTCCAATTACGAGAAAAAATTTCTGATTATTTTTGAGATCTCGTAATTATGAAAAAAAAACAAAATTACTATTAGTAGTAGTACTAGCGGAGAGAAGGCCAAAGCCTCCTTTCTAGCCTTGTGTTCGTTGTCGAATGTACCCGCCCCCTTTGCGAATAACAAGACCCCATTTCAGTTGAACCGAAGACTAGGTGCCTCATTCTGGCTCTGTAAGGACATTATGCCAGAAGGTGGAAGTGCGTATGAACCACCCTGTCACAGTCCGGGTAGATAGCAATGTCCTCCAATCGCATAAAGGGTAGATTCCTCTAGTATTACTCTTATTTCGAAGGAAAAGGAGATTACTTCCTAATAAATTCAATAATTTTCAAGAAATATAAAAGACTTTATACAAGTTTATTTGAAAATCAAACCTAATACTATCATTACGACGTAATACAAAACATTACAACGATTTAAAGATGCAAACACTTACCAATACTATTCATAATTGTTCTCACTGTCCGAATTGTACCATGTTTATTTACAACAATCCAATCAGCGACATTACTGAATACAATTGAGAATATCCACATGGCTAAATAAGGCAACGCGGATAAGAATCCATTCTATAACATAATACATAAACATTTTTTTAGAAAAAAAACATACAAGAAATAAAACGCCTTCGAAACTTACCGATTCAATTCTAAAATGCAATATTTGTTTCATAAATGTTGGTAATTCCGTCATTAGAGTTTCATAACCATAATTTTGGCCAATATGTGCTAATAAAATAGCCCAAAATGGCAGTGAACCAAATATTTTTCTCCATGGAATTGGAGGTGTCTAGAAGGAAAAACATTAATTAATTACGGCGAAATGTCGAACTATTTCCACAAAAAATAACTTTTTGACGATAATCGTCAAACACCGTGAGAAAAACACCGTAGACGGCGATCGGAGTATAGATAGTTAAACTTCAGACTTTAGAAAGTAAAACTTACTTTTTCGTACTCTCCTTGGCCACCATCACCCCATAAAGCTAACTGAATATGCTTTTTCTCCTCCGGGGATATACTTTTATGATGATCTGGATCTTCCGAAACGTAAAATATAAAACCTAATGACCAAATCACACCAACAACACCAAATACAATAAATATTGAGGGCCAGCCTCCAGCAAAACCATATTTTGATAATAATCCAGACAATGGCATTGCTATAATTGTTCCAAATTGAGCACCTGCATACACGAATGCACCTAATCGACTACGCTCATCGGGTGGTACCCATTTTGCTAATAATGCATGCGTACATGGTACAACTGGACCCTGAAAAAATCAAAATAATTCGATTAAATAAATGAGATTATATTCAGAAATTATTATTCATCTTACTTCGCCAAGTCCTTGAATAAATCTACAAACGCACAGCCAAAATACACCCATATTCGCAGAAAATGGAACAAAAAATGAGAAAATTGAATTGATCAACATTCCATAACCTAAGAAATGTTTAGAACCATAATGTTTTGCTAAAATACCAAAAGGTATTTGTGTAATGACATATCCATAAAAAAATGAACTTAAAATGTAGCCTTGCAATGTTGTATCCCAAACAAATTCTCCATCGGCATTTGGATCGTTATGTACCTATAAGATTCCAATAGAAAAATCATTAATTTTTGTATTCTAGATTTGAGAGGTAAGAGAATGAAATAAAAGATATTTTTGATATGTTCTAAAGTAATATTTTCTTTTCTAAAATTGATTTACAGCTAATAATTCAGAAAATTTCCACGGCATCAGACATGCCCTCAATGAGAATATCCGTCGCTTTGATATAAGCTTTATTAAAAAACTCATAGAACAAATAACCAAAAAAATGGTAATCAAAACTCATTATTTTTTAGAACTTTGGTCTATTTTTGGCAAATCTCAAATTTTTAGTTTAAACTTTAGATGACTATAGATGTATACAAATACAGGATGACTCATTTTAAGAGTGACTCATTAAATGCACCTGAATATTTCTTCAAGGAAGCGTTTTCTGAAAAAAATAGGTTGTTTTGTTCGAAGGAGGACTTCTTTTGACAGAATCGGAGAGCTGAAGAAAAAATAACATTTAAACTGGGTAATAAAGTATATTTATTTTAAAAACTAACCATTTTATAGCCGTTTAAAAAAATTAATTTAGGGTAAGTCATAAGATTGCATTTTTTGAGAAAAATGTCTTTAGAAAAAATTTATCAACATTATCAACAATAAAAAGTTTTTATTGGTGGCCAATAAATAAAAATCTATCTTTTTTTTTTCATTACATTAATTAAAATGTTTATTTATTTACAAAAAAACGATAGGTTCATATTTATTGACCAGTAATAAAAACTTTTTACTCTTTTGGTTAGTTATTAGCCAAAATAGACTTTATTACCCAGTTTTAATAATTTGATGTACTTTTTTCCTCAGCTAACCAATTCTGTCAAACAAAATATGGATTACAATTTGATGTCACCCTCCGAATAAAACAACTTTATATTCAATTAAATAAACTAAAATATTCAGGTGTATTGCTTAAATTGAGCCACCCTGTAGAAGTTAGGAAGATAAACTATTTTTTAAAGCTGACACTATATGAAAGTGATAATTACCGTTTCATTTGTGCGACCACATTCATCACCTATTTCTTCATGTTGTTTTGGAAGCGCTGTGTGATTGACCATCGCAACGATAGCAACAGACATATTTGTTCGCATGATGTATGCATTTGCCATTCCCAAGAATAACATAAACGTTACAAAATGACGAGTGCCCAAATTCCCTATAACAAATAATAAAAAAAAATTATAAAACGAGCATTAATTTTGTATGTATGTTCTAGAGCTAAAAAGTCAAGTCAAGTTCATGTATGGGCAAAATCGGACCATGTTTAATGCTATCTTTGAAACCATAAGAGATAGAACAAAAATTTAAAGACAAAAAAATATTCCTTTTTTTAAAATATATATCTTTTGTTTGAAACTTTTTTTCATAAATTCAGTATATACCGGTTACTTAAGCAATGAACTAACTCATTTAGTTATTATTTTCACTTTTGTTTTTAATATTAAAATAAATAAAATTTTTAAGTTTGTGCATGTTTTTTGTTTAAAGTTGTGAACAGTATTCAAAGAATGCATTTTCAGTTTTTTTTAATTATACATTTTAAAATAATAAATTATTTTCGTCTTTTTGGAAGAGGTTTGTTAACATTTTGACATTCAAATAAAAGATAATTAGTTAAAAATTTGTTGACCTCAAAAATTCAAGAAGTTCAGACATAAAATTAGGGAAGAATGCGGTTGGATCGAAACGTTTTGCCTTTGACATTATTTATTTGATATCAGCCATGAAACTTTGGAAATTCATTTTTAACTACTTTCGTTTTTGCATATTTCAGTAATTTTTTCAAAAAATGCCTATTATTGAGTTTTTAATGACATTTTTTCAGAAAGATTACACTAAATAGCCCTTCTCATATTAAGAAGTCAAATATTATCGTTCAAGAAAAAAGAGAAAAATACTATATCAGAAAAATTTCCCGAAATATCTGGCAAATAATTTAAAAGAAGTGTGTGGGGAAATAGGACTCTGCTTTACCGACAAAACTGTCCAGTGAACGATGTTTACAATGGCTTTCTTTTATTTTAATGGTTACTGAAAATTTATTGATGAAGTCTTTCTTCGTCTTTCAATATTTGAACCATGAACTCGTTTGATCCATATTGACTCATATAGCTAACAGATTTCAAACGTCTAATTGCAGTTACTACAATGACGTAAAAATTTCAAGGTGTTTAGACATGTTTTTAGCATATTACAGACAACAGTTTACATAGAGACGATTTTTTGTCTAATTTTAATTAAAAAAGTCATGAGGCGAGCAAACAAAAATTTAATTATTATTGAAAAAGTCAACAAGTAATAATTATTTCTATGATTAGATTTTATTTACTTCTAACACACAATTTATTTATTTTGGCTCGTATGTGTGAATCATAAGCAGGACCGTACACAGGGAGGTGTTTTGGGTGTCGTCCAAACACCTTTAGAAATTTCTACAATTTATGTAATCTATGTTATAAAAGAATAAATATATACTGACAGTTCTTATAATTATTATTATTACAGAAGTAAATATTTCTGATTAATCTATTTTTTTAATGTCAAATAATATTGTTTTTTTAATTTTGAAAGTCTGAAATGTTAATTATTTTTTAAATTTATTGACAGATATTTAATTTCCAGAATTTTGTTAATGCAGATATTTCTATAGAAACTGTAAACTATATTATAGATCTGGGTCGGCTATAATTTATACTGGACACTAAAATTGGTTTCTTTTTTGGCCACCAGACGTCGTGACCAAAATGGTCAATTATCAGGAAAATTTGGACAGGTCATAAATTGTAGTAAAATTTATTTTCTACTTATTATTTAAAAATTTTTTCTGCCAAAAACATAATTTCACTCTCTCTATAGATTTCATTCCGATTGGACTACGTAGGATCGCAGACCATTTGAAATATGTCTTATCGAAGCGCAATATTTCACCATTTTTGTGAAATCCGTCTTATCGAAACGCAATAGAAAAATGATTAGTTTTAAATACTTTACATTTATTTAACTGTTTTAGTAAACTATTTGTGTTTATCCATCCATTGTTAGTATGGTTGCATTTCGGTTATGTTATACCAACGGAAACTACTTGCGTTTACTTAATTTGACATTTAATATGTCTGAACATTATAACATTTTGACATCAATGTTTTGTTATGAAAAATCTTACGCATCTTGGCAGGGGATTGAACCCAAGACCTGTGCTCTGCCAATTGAGCTACCATGATGCTATAGAACAACGTGTATAATTTTTCACTATCTGACGTACATGCGATTTTATCACTTATTATTTGACTAAATGCATATATTTTCAGTTTTGTAGACTTTTTCAACCATCCATTGTTCGTATGGTTGCCTTTCGATTATGTTATACTGACGGAGGTGACTAGCGTTTACTTAATTTGACATTTTAATAATATGTTTGAACATTTGTATCTAACATTATTTTCGAAAACACCTCCAAAATTTGTATCTGTCTACGGCCTTGATCGTTAGAGTTTTATTATCAAAACAGTATATAAATAAATTACACGTTTAAACTGATAAAAATACCTTAATTACACAATGTGTAAGCGAATCTTTAAATTCTATTACAACTTGTACGTCAAATAACGTGAGCTTAATCAAATAGTGACACATGTAAAACATTTAAACGTAATTTATTAATTTAATTACTATTGACAATTCCTTATCTCTTTTAGAAAGGGCGGATATAGCCTTTTCACCTGGATTAGAGATTGTAAATTTTCTAGTAATTTACCAGGATATAAATTTCTCGTTCTCAAATCTATTGAGTAAATTTGAATACTTCAGAGTGGTCATCGAAATGGTGTAATGAAACTTTTCCTGGATTATTCCCTGACTACGGAAAAATTCCCTGTTCATATTAGTCTTGTAATTATGACAAAAAACAAAACTTGCTTTTCCTTAGCAGGGAGTCGTAGATAAAAATAATTAATAATTATTTTGAAAGAATTATTTTTCAGAAATGACTTACATCAAAATCGATTGGGGAGGATATACTTCTCGGAAAATTTTTGTTTTATGGATTTCTATTTATATTACTGACTACTTTTCATCTAAATCGTTGGCTAAATCGTTTTTTGTGAGTTTTTTTCCAGAGGTAATGTGCTACTTTAAAAAAATCGTATAAAAACGAAAAATAATTTTTGTTCCCGACTTGGTTGAAATTCACTATTTGAATGAAAGTCCATTTCACATCCATTTCATAAAATAGTATAAAGTGGGTAATATCTCGGAAACTATTAGTTTAATATAGACAGGTTTAACATAATAGAAAGTTTTGATAATACTTGCTTAAACTTTTTATTTACTACCTTTTCGTGAGTTACTAATTATACCTAACTTAGTATTTTGACAGGACACTTGACAGATACTTAGTCACTTAAATTGTGACGCCATTTTAATTAGTAATTACTGATATAGATTAGGAAATTTTTACCTTAATTTAGTGAATTAAATAAAGCCTAGTAGAAAATCTAAGTGTTTTATTCTTTGGATTGCCGTATTTTTAAGTTTAATTATAAGATAATCAATCAAGTGAAGAACGAAGAAAAATTTTCGTCTTACAAATTCAATGGGATGGTCTCCTATCCTCACTCAATGTTCAACTGCTTCCAGAAAATTTCAATACCGTTTTCCAAAATTTTATAATTAAAAAAGTTGGGCGTCTTGTCAAAACGAATCTACATACAAAGTACCAACTTGATGCTCATCATCCTGAAAAAACCCTTTGGTCTCCCGAACCATTATATCGAAAATTAATAATTGTATTCAATATTATTTGAAAATTGTTGAATTTATTTAAAAAAAAAAAACAACAAAAAAAAACCTTTTTTGAAGGCAAAAACAACAAACATGTGATAATTATTCATCACTTGAGTATTTAACTAGTTTTAATAGATTATTTTGAAAATATTATTGATAATAGGACAACGTTCAATAAATTATAATGGAATATTACAATAATATTGAAATAATTTCCATACTTAAATTTTATTTAAAAAAAATTTAAACAGCACAAAAAAACAAATATGGATTAAATATATAATATAAAACGGTAATTCCATTTTATCAAGTAAAAAAAATTATAATAAAATAAATAAATCCTATTTATTATGGATAGCGACTATGTATTAAATATCAAGAACTTTCTAAGATAGGAGGTAATAACGTAAAAAATGTCCAGCCTTTATATCAAGCCTTCGAAAAAATTCAAATTCAAAAATACAAAATACTCGAAGCGGATAAAAAGGAATTTCTGAAAGTGTTTTGACTACTACAGAAGGTTCATGCTGTAGTGAAATAGCTTCTGTAGTGAAGAAAGGTTAATGGTAGAATCAGGTACTGCAGATTAACAATACGTTTGCAATTTTCACTTAACTCTACCTTTCAAGTGCATTTTGCCGAAGATATTGTACCACTTTTTTTAAAGAGAAAGTTATTTTATTTCGTTTTTCATTGAAATTAAATGTTTGAAAACAATATCCGACCAAGAATAACTCTTCTACATTCTCTGCTGATTTGCTTACAATAACATGGTTTGGATTTATTAATTTTTCACCTTCAATGAAACAATTTCGGTCAAGTTTAAAATTTCAAAGCCATTTTTTACTCGAAATTTGTATTTATAATATTATGGGCATAACTGTCAAAATGTAGCCTGGCTGACGTCATGAGTAACTTTACCAATACTTGTCGCTTCTATGTCAAATTGAATAGCCTGATGGACCTAATAGTCTTATTATGATCTTAACAAGTGCAACATTTTACAAAAATAAAAATTTAGTAGAAGGATTATCGTTTCCCGGCCAGACCTGTGGAGAAGTATTGGAAAAATTTCAAATATCAATAACGTCTTTAGGCAAGGAATTAGATAAATTTACAACGAAGTACGCAAACAAGAAACTTGAAAATAATATTAGAATACTTGTTTATTAATTATACCACATTTGGCGCTACCAGTTTGACATTTAAATAGCCGATCATTATTTAATTACAATATTCCATTTTTTATATGAATAATAAAATTTTAATTACAATAATTAACTTTATAATAATGAAATATAAAATGACTCAATTTAATATTTTATACTGACTAGGTCAAAATGTTAAAACTCACTTCAAACACAGTTTTATAGAAAATTATAATACGAAGAATTATCTATCTCAGAAAAATCGTTAAGTGCGAGTTTAGACTCCTACAACGAGGGTACCATACAGTACAAAAAATGTATATTTTGTATTTAGATTGGCAGGCAGATACGTTCATGTTTCCTGGGTCCTATCCTTGCGAAATATGACAGGCTGACACACGCCACATTTGAATTTACGGCATCCTTAAGAATTCTAGAAGATTTTGAGTATACTTATGATAGAAATAGATCAAGAAAAAAAGGACAACACAGGCAAATATTTCCACAAACTCCAAAAAAAAGGCATTAGTTAAAATAGGTCCAGAATGAAATCAGATATAACATAAAAGAAATGTCATTCCCGGAGGTTGTTTTTTTTTTTTAAATCGCATAAAACATAACCAATTACCTCAAATTCGACCAAGTTCGAGAGTTTTTAATAAAAGGAAATGTATTAAAATTTCAACAACAACAAAAATGTAAAGCTTAAAAGTTGAAGAGCATAAACTTTCCTAAAAAAACTCTTGATTTATCAATTATCTTGCTTGGAAAAGCACTTCAAAGTTTTTTCCGAAAAAATCCATAACTCGTAAAAATTAAGGCGATTTGAAGTTACTACACAGTCTTATAGAGAGACTGACATAAAATCAGTATATATATATATATATATATATATACATAGCCATTTTTTGAAGTCATTTTAAATAACCTTGAGAAAGTAGAGATTATGTGTGTGTTTTAATACATTGACCGATAATAAATCGCAGGCAATATTTAATTTGATCAATAATTAAAATAAGTAGTCGATTCACAAACATACATATACATAACCAGTCCAAGTGGTCGAGGTGTTAAAGTAGCTCTGTTCGGAACTGGGAGCTTACTGGTTCGATTCCCAACAGTGGCAATTTGCTAATTAATAAATTAAAAAAACAAATTAATGGGACGGTTAATTGACTAAACTGTCGACGTATAGACAAGAACGAAAGTAATCGGCTACGCTTGTGAAGGTTTTTGGCAGTTTTTTTCACAAACTCCAGATGCACACCCTACCAATTCCTAGTCTAGATACAAATTCCTTGTCCTCAAGGGATTGGTAAAAAAGGCCGAGAAAGGTCTACTTGCCATGCTTCGACCTCCCCAACGCTAATACTACTACAAATATACATAGAATTTGATAACAATTAAATACAATAATACCAGACTTGTATAAAATACTTAGTTAAAATTGGTATTTATATTTTAAATATCAATTCCTGCCATCTATAGTCAATGTATTGAAACAAAATTTGTAAGGTTATTTGAAATAACTACTAACAAGATCAAAGGGTCGACAAGAAACGTTCTTCTTTATCTGATATGCCCAAGAATTGTATTGTTTACTATTGAATAAAGAATGCATAACTATTAAGCATTCAATTTCAATGTTTTCAAACATGTTTTTTATCTGCTAAGAATACATTAAAATGTTATTTTCTCTACAAAAGGTTTAAATTATTTGATTGATTAAAAAGTTACTTCTAATAACGACGGGATAATACCAAAATATCGGCATACATGAGTTCTGTTTGGCGTGCGACTTGTAGATTTCATATGAATAACTTTTTTAGATACTGACCCCTAAAAGCAATAATCAAGTAAGTTTCTTTAGAATTGTTTACAGACGTTTTTTCTTTCTATAAATATGAATAAATGATTAATTATGGTGATTATATCGTCAAAAGTCCCAAGTTCATAAATACATGTGTAAAAACATGTTTTATTATTATGGAAAACCTATCGTAATGTAAAGATTATTAAAATAATCAAAGAGAACTCTAGGTTTTTTGAAATTAAATTTCAAATTTTGCCCCAATTCCTAGAACAATTATTTGTATTTTATAAATACGTATTTGGACTACAAAGTAGTTATCATCAGTATGAATTAGCTAATCGTAACTATCTCTGCGTGTGAGACACGCACCAAATTAGCAACGAGCAACATATCTCTAACTCTATATCCCAGAGGTAGTTACGATTAGCTAATTCATACTGATGATGACTACTTTGTAGTCGAAATACGTATTTATGAAATACAAATAATTTTTCTAGGAATTTGGAAAACCTGATCCGACAGGGGGTTGCCCCACCCCCTAATCTGTAATCGCGCATAACTATTTTTATAATAAAAATTACGAGAAATCATAGAAAAGATAGTATAGCATAGAAAAAGTTATGCGAGATGATAGATTTGGAAGTGGGACAACCCCCTGTCGGATCAGGTTCTCGCAACAAGCCTAGGCAAATGATTGAAGTCGCTATATGTTCTATTTTTCTGAAAGTACCACTGGAACTATCCTTACATAGTATAAAATAAAGTCCCCCAGCTGTCTGTTCGCGATTTACTCAAAAACTACTGCACCGATTTTCATGCTGTTTTCACCAATAGATAGAGTGGTTCTGGAGGAAGGTTTTAGTAAATAATTTGTCAAGTTTTTGTATAAATTGGTCATTAAATATTATAAAAAAGGTAAAGTTGTATAATTTATTGATGTATAGGTGTATAATTTATCAGTGCATAGTAACAGATGTTCGTTGCTCTAGATGCTGTGTGTTCATTGTGTGTACATTGTCTGCCAGGAGTGGGGATGTAGACATTTTGACTGTTATTTATATAAGCATGCAACAGACAACAGTCTGCATAAAGTGATTGATATGTAACAGTGGATCATATATTAATACAGTCCATTGTTCATATTTGTTTCGATTTCATTTGTTTCGATTTCTATTCACATAGTGAATCATTTTAAAATTAATATTAAGTTAGTTTATTTTTGTAGTAATATGCATAGATAGCGATGCATACAACAAATACGTTTTAAAAATTTGCCTATAGATGGCATATACACAACATGAGTACTTCAAAAATTTTGCAAATAGCTGGCAGTGCATACAACAAATGTATTTAAAAAATTAAACGCAATCAGTCCTTGACGGGAGAAAATATTATGTTACTTGGTTATAAGGGTGTTACAAATGTGCGAAGCCGGGGCGGGTCAGCTAGTATAAGATAATTTGTAGTTATTCAAATAATAAAACTTATACCACAACACTCGAAATAAAAGTTGTTTTGAATATTGTGGTTGAAGTTTTATTATTTGAATAACTATGTCTCAATTGGAAATCAACAAAATTTAATTTTAAGATAATTTAAGGTTTTTTTTTTTTGCAACTTAACTTTATCAAGTCATTTATAAATTTTTAATATGTTTATCAATAATTATTGATAAAAGAATAGTCAGTAAGTAAATATGCTATAAGAAGTTATTTAGTATGATTGGTAAAATTAATGTTAATTAAACAAATTTTGCAATTTCATATAAAAAATTCCGACTTTGATATACATAATCCTACTTATATAAGTGAAAGAAAATGCGTAAGGATTTTGTACAACCACCAATTTTCTATTGATAGATAATTTATTTGTCAAACGTTTTGTGCATACTAATGAATATTTTGGGTATTCAAAATATTATATTTATGCGCGGATTCCCTAATTCGTTGATTAGAATCTGTTTAGAAGTAAAACAAATGAACTATCAAGCAAAGATCACGTCGGATTAGTATTCAAATGTTATTCAAACTTATTAAATTCAAATATCTCCGATTCCAATACGAGTTTACACGATATATTTTAGTGACGTCACAACTCTAGTCAAGCATACTTCTCACCGGTACTTCATAGTTTTGAAGTTGAATCAATCGTGCAACTATAAGTATCAATTAAAAACACCTCTTAAAGATTCTCCGAGATAAAGTTGACAATTTCACTTCATATGAAAATTTAAAGTGGTCCAAAAAAAAACTTGAAAATCCACTTTTCTTACATTAATCAAAAATTAATTACATATGTTTAATACTTTATCTCAAATGACTTCTAGTTATCTTTAAATTAATTTAAAAAAAAGGATTATACGCTATCTATACCGAATATCTTTTAAAATTTCCCCAAACAAATATTTATGAAAAACAAATTGAGTATTCAATCATTTAATTAAATTAAATAATTAATAAAATATAGTCAACTAACACGGGTAATTAACTTATGTCAAAACTAATATCACAAAAAGTATAAGGTTCATCGCAAATAATGGCGTTATAGATCAAGTAAAGAAGGACAGAATAAGGGGAAATACTTCCACAAATATAGAACTAAAATGCCAGAGGTATAGCGTTTGTCTAGAATACCAGAGGCAGTGGATTCGATTCCCAACCTAGATGTGCATGAATTTTCATATCAAGCATTTGATGTCAAAGAATGTTATCAATGTTCAGACATATTACTTAAATGTCAAATTAAATAAACGCTTCCGCCACTTCCGTTGGTATAATATAACTCAATGACAACTTTACTAACAATGGATAAATAGACGCTAGTTTAAAAAAAAAAAAATTTAAAAAATATGTAAATAGTAAGTAAATAAATTAATAATACATTGATCTCAAGATAGTGAGAAATCATATGCATTCCACTATCTTAGCATTTGTTAGCCCAGAGACAGAACGAGAGTCTAGAATGCCAGAGGTCGTGGGTTCAAGCATTTGATGTCAAAGAATATTTTTGTTATTATTAATTTCTCAATACAGAGGCATTAGTCAAAATAGGTCTTGAATGATGTCAGATATAACAATAGCACACGTCTGGGGAGTGTTTCTTAAACAAACCGAAAAAACATCCATACTTCCTTCAACCTTAGAATGCCAGAGGTCGTGGGTTCAAGCATTTGATGTCAAAGAATATTTTTGTTATTATTAATTTCTCAATACAGAGGCATTAGTCAAAATAGGTCTTGAATGATGTCAGATATAACAATAGCACACGTCTGGGGAGTGTTTCTTAAACAAACCGAAAAAACATCCATACTTCCTTCAACCTTCGAAATTATATTACTGCCACGGCACTCAGGTGTGCTTAGTGGTTCGAGAGGATAATTAACTGGTTATTTAATAGCAAATTATTTGGTTAATTAATCAGTAAAATAAATTTTCAAAAGATAATTAACCAAACATTTTTCTATAATAATAATAATAATAATAATAATAAATTTATTTGTTTTAAGATTTTACAATCTTTTACAAAGAATTCCTATACATTAAACAGCAAAAAAAATAAATAAATAAATAATTAAATAAATAAATAAAATAAATATAAAAAAATCACGAGAAAAAAAACCCAAAAGAACAGAAAACTTAAAGCAAGAATCAAAATGAAAGAAAAAAAAAAAAAAACTATAAGTAAAAGTAAACAATCATATTAATTTATAATGGAAAAAATAAATAAATTCTGAAACTAAAATGACAAATTTGTTCATTCGTTTAAAAGAAAAGACCTTATCATGAGAATTGTTTGCAGAAAATAAAAAACTTTTTTTATATGTGAAATAGTTTCACCGTATAACAAGCCTTCCAAGTCCCAAGCCGTAGAATTGAGTTTGATGAAAAAACCATCACGCTCAAAGTTATAAACGGGACAAACAAACAACAGATGATGTAAGGTTTCTAGAACATTTAAATTGCAAAGAGTGCATGTGGCAGTCAAATTAATGACATAACTGATTTTTCTGAAAACAACACGCAAAATTTGTTTATTCGAGGAACGGAGTTGTGCAAATACTCGAATAAAAGATAGAGGACAGTTAAAAGATAAATAGTTCCGAAATCCATCTGTGGTTATAAGATCCCTAAATTTTTCTATATTATTTTATCTACATGCAAAAATGGCGTATTGATTCCAAGATTCTTCAAGGTATAATAAAAAAAAAATGCATGAAATAAGTTTCTATTAAAAAAAACATTTTTACAAACAAGCTTTTCTACAACTTTACTTCTTATGTGTTTTTCGATTTTTCAATATTAAGAGAGATATACCTAATTTTGTGTTTCCCCCTCCCTCTAAAGCCTCCTTTCTCCTTGTCGATTCTTGTCATGCTTACCATAAAAATGCATTGTCTTCGGAACTGAACCAACATGTAAAAATTCAACTTCGTAGTGGATCTAATTCAGCTTGCAAGATTTGACTCGAACATACATACATACATAAGTACATTGCAAGTTAAATAAAAGCTTGTAAAATAGATACCATTAAAAACTTATTTGGTTAATTGTCTGGTAATTTTCCAGCAGTATATTGGTAAATTAAGTAAAATATATACTTTACTGGTAAAATCGTATCACTTGGGTGTGCATAGTCTCATACGTATATCACAATGTAGTTTTGCATGGAAAATTTCAGTATTTCTCTAAAAAATTGTGGAATTTCCTATAAATTCAAATTTTTAGATACATATTTCAATACTCTTGTTTATTTTTTGTGAAGCTCGTTGAAAAATTTCAAAGTTAAGATTGAAAGTAATTCAGAAGGAAAATATAAGGCATATTTTTGGTAACTCAAACTCAGTAACAGATATTTCATTCCACTTGGGAATGAGAAGGGTCAACAAGAAGTCCCCCATCGAAACGACGATTACCTGTATATAGAGGTCATGTTAATATTATATACTAGATGGTGTGTTTATATACAATAGGTACCACGAATAATAAAATAAATAATTTTATTATTTGATATACATATTATTAAATTAATATTGATAAGATTTTTAATATTTAAACGTATAATTATAATTGTCAATTACACACACATAAACACAGTAATAACATATTTCACTTGTAATTAATAAGAATGTAATTCTATTCTTCTTACTGCTATATTTTTAAAGGGTATTTCAAGAAACATGCAAGAGTTCATCTCTAGGCACTAACACAACACGATCAAGTAGTGGAAAAGTAGTAGTGGTAGCGTTGTGGAGGTCGAAGCCTGGTAAGTAGAACTTTCTCGGCTTTTTTTACCGACCCCAAAGGCCAAGCAATTTGTTACTTCCGACAAGCATAGCCGGTTACTTCCGTTCTTGTCCATATGTCGTCAGTTTAGTCAATTTACCGCACCATTAATTTTTGTTTTTTGATTAATTTAATTGAACAAACTGTTTCCGTTGGGAATCGAACCAGCAACCTCCCAGTTCCGAACAGAGTGCCTTAACCAACTGAACCACTCGGATTGGTTTTGATCAACACGATCAAAAGTTACAGAATCCATTCGGTTACCGAAAAAATGTTCAAAACAGAAGTTAATCTTTAAATTGATCTAACGTTTTTTCGAAAAAAAGGACCAGTTCGGTTATGATTGACTATAGAAATTAGAAAAATGTACACCAGTCTTCTTATCCGCCATCTCTGGTATTTCATTGACTCAATAAAACCTATTTTGACAAAATGGAAACCCGACTTCTAAAATCAAATATTCTATAACAAAAGATGCACTAAAAAGTAAAAAAATAATTGCATATTCTTGTGCCAATTTTAGTTCACCAAAGCAAAAATTTTTAAATATATATGTACAATTATTGTTATTTTTGGAGGCGGTGTCAGCATAGAGAAATTCACATAACTTTTGGACACCGCCTCCAAAAATAACAATAATTGTACATATATATTTAAAAATTTTTGCTTTGGTGAACTAAATTGGCACAAGAATATGCAATTATTTTTTTACTTTTTAGTGCATCTTTTGTTCTAGAATATTTGATTTTAGAAGTCGGGTTTCCATTTTGTCAAAATAGGTTTTATTTCTCGCTTTTTAGTGACTTTGAAGTTCTATAACTGATTTTATTTGTCTAAATATGGGTAGACCTACTAAACGACCAACTAATTTGTAGTGAATTTTTTTATAACACTTTTTTTTTAACCGTTTTTTTTTTTTTTTTTTTAATTTTTAGTGCATTTTTTTATAACAGATTTTCAGTTGTTTTTACAAGCATTTTGTTTTTTTTTTGTAAAAATTTTTTTTTTTAGGCTCGGTTTTTTTTTTGTAAAAAATTTTCTTGAAGTCGGTTTTTAAAAAAATTTTTTTATTTTCCCATTATAAATGAATGAGTATACCCTTTCAAAAAAAAAAAAAAAAATTTTGCAGAAATCGGTTATCACATATAAAATGAGGATTTCCCGGAGATCCCCTCATCAAAATGCGATTTGGTGGCAGTGGGACCAATGGGAAACCAAACCCTTTAAAACAAAAAAATTCAAAATCGGTTCATAAATGACGGAGTTCTGAGGTGACACACATAAAAATAAAAATAAAAAAAATACAGACGAATTGAGAACCATCCTCCTTTTTTGAAGTCGGGTTAAAAATAGACCAGAATCACTATAAAGGTTGTTAAAAAAAATTCTTGCATTCTTTATTAGACTGGTAAACTGTAATTGCCTTCACGCTGTCATTATCTATTGACAATCTACATAGTTTTGCGCTGGCAGTCAAAGATGCCCGACCGTCAAACAGTTTGTGTAGAAATTTTTTTTAGCTTTATCTATAAAACGGCGAAGAAAAAGAGATTAGGAGCCAGAGAGGGGCTTTTAAAGAGAGACACGTTTTCTTATATTAGTTTGTTGGATGAGGCACGCGTATCTACCAAAATATTTCCAAAATTACATTCTTATGACGAACGCTGGCTACGAAGAATTTAGTATTTAGTAGAAATTAGTATGCTCAATTCACTACCAACTGAAGCAAGATTGTCAAATATTTTCGTTTTCATCAAACCAGCCCAAAATATTTGACTTATTGACAATTAGTCAATCAATTTATCGTATGAAGGAAGATCTTTTTCAAAGCTTGCGTTCGATGGCCATGGCCATATCAAACCCTACGCATTTTTGTTCTATGAAAATGATTAAATTAAAAAGTTTTATCCAGGAGAGTTTACTACAATCGACTCGCTCTGCTCGCAAGGCTGGTACCGCGTCACATAAATAGCATTGCATGAATTGTAAAAAAAGTTTATGGGGGGTGTTTTTCTTCAAGTTCCTTAGAGTTTGTATAGATCAGTCAGCTTCACTTCTAGCTATATAGTATAGTGGACTCTCGTACTAATAGCTAATTAATTTATGATTAGCTAATGTTTGTTTTATTTCGCTAGGTATTTTTTAATATCTACAGTTACTTATGTTATCAAAAAAAAAAGATGATTTGCGATTTGTAAATAATTTCCATGTAAATAAATATTGATATAATTTCAAACGAAAATTTTCAAAAAGAATTGTGTAATTTATAAAACTGATTAGCAACAATGTCACAAATAATTTATAAGCACTTGAATCTACTTCAACTTACAAGGTTTAATCAATTCTTTTAGTTTAAAATGAAAATGGAAAAATTGTTATCGTTAATTCGGCTTCATTAAACAGTTGATAAGAAAACCTGCTTACATATCATATAGTCTAATCAAGTGAATTATATAATAGATTATAGTTTTCCACGAGATTGAAAGATGATAAAAAAATAAGGTTATTGCTCGAAGGTTGTTTATTTTTGATTCCAATCTCTTGACCTACGGGATGCGCCAGAGTTACTATATTCGTATTCACATTTAAACCACACCAAATGTACTTGGCAGCACCTATGTCTACATTCACCTAGGCCAACAAATGCTATTGTATTCTGCGTGAAAATGGATAATATTAAATCATACTTTTTTTGTGAATGCTTAGCTCACCAGGCTAAATTTTAGTCCCATAAAAAACAGTGGATGTCCGGATCGGTGATTACCAACGGCCAATAATTTTATATGTGGGATCTTTCGTGAATTTCGGTGGTATCATGAAATCAAACACATTGAATGACGCCATTGAAACTACCCATCAATTTGATATAAGCTTTCTTATACCCCCACAAGGCTGCTCTTCACTGGAACTAGTAGAAAGTAAGAAAACGATGAAGACCCACGGAGACGTGACGAAGGCGCGTAAAAAAAGAAATAGACTGGATCGGCAAAAATAGGTAAAAAGTAAGGAGGATTGTTGCAAAGCGGAGGAATTAAATCAAGAAATCATACTCCGCGTATTATATAAGATTACCTACTGAAAGTGTTTTAAATATACGCTTAGCACATAACATTTTAAATCTCTGCGTGTGAGGCACGCACCAAATTAGCAACAAGAAACATATCTCTGAATCCATATCCCAGAGATAGTTATGATTAGCTAATTCATACTGATGATGACTACACTGTAATCGAAATACGTATTTATAAAAATACAAACAAATGTTCTAGGAATTTTAAATGTAATTTCAAAAAACCTAGAGTTCTCTTTGATTATTTTAATAATCTTTATACTTAGACCTTTTTTACCGACAAAATAAACTTTTATTACACATAATACGGGCACAAATATACATTTAGGGCATTTCTTTTTTCTACGGGAGTATAGAAGACATACTATTCCATGGATTCAAGGATATCTGAGATTAAAGGCATGCCATAAGAATAAATTTGTGTACATATACTGACATTTTTCATGAAATATAAGTCACTTTTACTAATCGAGGATAAAATTTATATTATAAATAAAAAGTATTCATTATTATAAATTTTATTTTTAACAAACTTGAATATTACTGTCATGTCAGCAACTAGATTTCAAGGGTCAATATATAAATTAACTACTGACATTGATAATGACGTCAATAGCAAGTTCTTGTACGAGATTCTTATTTGCATTATTATTTTCATTGAAGAATAGAATAAAATAATGTAATAAATATTAATACACCATATTTTTGTATTAATAAATAAATATTTCGATTTATTTTTAGCATTTTAACTATCATATCTTGTTGATTTTAGAGCAGATATTGTTTTTTTATGTTTTACTAAGAATAATTTTGTAGACAACTTCTTGACAACTCCAATTTTCAAATCAGATTTAGAACAGAATGTTTCCGAAACACTTAGTCTAAAATGTCTACGATATTACACCGTTTAAAAAGTAGGTTTGGGGCACAGCTTTGACAGGCAGACATTTTTTAAATCGGTACAATTAATATTATCATTATATTAACCAGGGTAGAAACTCCGACAAATTTATAAAGCATAATATTTCGAAAACAGATAAAAATGTGTAAGGCAACATTTAAGTTTCATCGCACTGAATAATAATAATTAGAAAGAGGGGTACCGCAAACGGGTCCCTAGCACCTAGTCCAAGGGGTCCTCTGTGCCCTCCTAGAGAACAACCTGTCATCCGAAGGCGAGACGTCTCCGGGTAAGAGGTGCTATTTTAAGCAGATGAAGCTATACGAGACCAGACGCTACACAGAAGGCTCCCAGTATTGATGTAGCCAGGGTTTCGGATCCAAATATTCTATGCCTGACACCTTGCAGGAGCAAATGACATGTATGGAGGTTTCATCGTCCTCCATACAGGCCCTACAAGTGGGATCATCAGATATCCCCAAGTTATGATGGTAGTTCAATCGATGGTGTCCTATCAAGAGCCCCACCACCTTCTCAACTGCATTCAATTGAGTTTCAACCGAGCACAGTCGAATGGCCTAGCTGTGCGTATGCCCAACTTGGACTATCGCATGCCCTGCGCAAAGTCTCAGTAATCGAGATGAGCTTATCGCAGCCACCCCTTGATTCGGTAAATTACGGAGCATCTAGGTCTAGGAATGATAGGCTCAGGTGAAAGGGGCGTTTGAGATGACCCCTCTCATGCCAACAAGTCCGCTACTTCGTCCCCTTTAACGCCAGAGTGACCCGGTACCCAGATCATTTATAGCACTGATAGCTAGCGAGTAAAACGGCTGTGACATACAATAGTTTCTAATTTGAATACATAACCTTTAAAGGTTACATCAACTTAAAAATATTAAGTATCACACTAATCACACTAATTAAGCATTCAAATTTTGAAGGTATTTTTATAACCATCCTCGATCGAGATTAAAATTCTCTGACTTTTCCAGAATCTGAGAGTTCTTTGACATTTCATGGTTTGTCAGGTCGTTTGCCACACTATATGTTTCAGGTTTTATTATGAGAGGTAAGGTTGAAACATTTATTCCATTGTGATACTGAAAATGGATTGACCCATCCTTGCAACTACTCCTTAAACCATCTGGAACTGTTCAAGTACAGCAAGCAATAGTGCTTTAAACCAGTACACTTTATCTCAAAGCGGTCAAAGAATGGCTGACCCAAAATGGTGAGTATTTTTATAAAAACTGCAGAGTAGGTGGGTGAATCGTGATCTCTTGCTCTTCTTCACTTTGGTAACTTCTCTAATAGCCGTGGGGCACAGGCAGTCTCAGACATTCTGCATGTCTACCACCCAGCCAGTGTCCTGTGGTGGCTGATATAACGTTGTCTGTAGACAATCTTCGTAAAGAAAAGCCCTACATGTATAATGACACAAAAGTGCAAATCGAGCATGTTTAAAATTATTATTATTTAATTAATCAAAGAATATACAAATAAATATAATAGACATGTTAATGTTGTTGTGAAACTGGTGAAGGAAAGTAGAGGTGGTGAGTTTGTCCTATACTAAATGCATTGATATCTCATCTATTGCCAAATCTAAATAATTAAAAATTTTGCAATGAAATCGTTTCAAATAATTTAATTTTTGTAAAAAACATATATATTTGTAAAAAAAAACATATTGTTTAAAACTTAAATCCTAAATTTCATTTTTTCGAAAAGTTTTAATAAATTAAAAATATTTTTTATGTATTTCAAAAAAGTTGCATGGTGATAAAACTAGATAAAATTAAATAAAACTAGATAAAAATAAATATAAGTAAATATATAATTAGATAAAAATAAATAACACTAAAAATAAAACTAGATTTAGAACATTTTTCGATCCACAAATTGAATTATCTCAGAAACAAGAAATAAGATTAATTTGAAATTTGGTCCAGGTATTTATAAGACTTCCATAACACTGGCATATTTGGTTGTCGAGATATAGATTATTGTATGCATGTTTTTACCGACGAGCCCATTTAACCTATGTAAAAACATCTCTTAAAAATCGAAACTTTAACATTTTTTTACTCAAAAACTAAAAACAGGATCAACTTCAAATTTTGACAGAATATTCTTTATTATTGAAATAATAAGCTGTCAAATTTTGAAAAACCTGTCATTAAATTGAATTTTGTTCACAACAACCTTAAGGAAATATCTGTTTTACAATTTTTCAATTATAAATTGTAACTCTAATTTATCATATATTTTAATAGAAACTACAGTAGGGCCTCGCTAATCCGGACTCCCGCTTGTTCGGTGATCGCTGTAATCCGGCCGGGCAATGGGGTTCGCCACGTAAACATTCAACATTAACATTAAAAGACAAATTGCGGATTATAGAAATGTTAGATAAAAGTGACAGCTACCCTGTCATTGCTCGGAAGTTTGGTATAGGCAGGTCAACTGTAGGCGACTTAAAGAAGAACAAAGATAAAATCTAAGATTAAACATGTGTTTTATTACCATTAAATATGGCATACTATAATCCGGACGCCTCGATAATTCGGAAAGGGTATTGTTTTTGCCTCTACGGATTAACGAGGCCCTACTGTATTTGAAATTCGAGGCATTCAGAATTCTAAAGATTGGAGGACAAAGTACAAAAGCATACAATCACCTTAATTAAATCACCGAACACAAATACTGTATATACATAAACGGCAATAACGGCATTATGTTATATTGAGATTATCTTTTTGGGGTCCAAAATCGATATTAAGTTTTAATCGGTCCTTTATATGCTTATTTGAAAATCCTTGATACCAAATGAAAAATTTTTAGCCATTAGACTAATTACTGCTATTCATACTAAACTTGAATAATACTAAAATAATTTATGTAAATTTTTTAAAATAAAATTATTGTTACATTATGATTGATAAGTTGATTGTTTAGAAATTAAAAGTTGCATATTATTCAATAATAAAAACAATAATTATATAGTAATTATAATAATATTATTAGTTAAAGCGAATCATATAATTTATTTTATTCAACTACACATTCAACATAGTAAATTTTTGAATTAATGAAGCTATTAATACGTAAGAAATAAATTTTTCTATAATTTGGTTTATCATTTTTTCTGTTACTCTAATATTTATAGAAATATTTATAATTTTAGATTGAAAATTAAAATCCAAAATATCTCTGTATAGTCAGAATTAATTATCAGAGTTTTAGAAAAAAATTATGACAAATAATGAATTGTAGTAAAGTTGATTTTCTACAACTTTACTACTTATAAATTTTACGAATTTTCGAATATTAAGCGAGATATTATGTATTTTGAGTTTTCTTTCTTCTTTTCCTAAGCCTCCCTTTTTCCCTCACCGATTCTATTCATTAAGGACTGTTGCCTTTTAAATACCAAAAGCAAAAATAATGGCAATGATTTTGACTTTAATGGCAAGGTAATTTTAAGCCATTAACGTTCAAATATGATTTCGGGCATTGGGCTGGCTTGAAAAACGCGTAATATGGAAATCCAGTTTTCGCGCAGCTAGGGCCGTATACATTATCGCCAAACAATTCGTAGCGCCTATATGCCCAATATCATATTTAAACATTAATGGCATAAAATTACCTAACCAATATAGCCAAAACCATGGTTATTTCCATGATTATTTCATTTTAATGTTGTAGTATATGTATATATATATATATATATATATATATATATATATATATATATATACTATATATATATATATACTATATATATATATATATATATATATAGTATATACTATATATATATACTACAACATTAAAATGAAATAATCGTGGAAATAACATGGTTATTTCCATGGTTATATATATATATATATATATATATATATATATGTATATATATGTATATATATATATATATATATATATATATATATATATATATATACATATATATATATGTATATATATATACATTATAAAAAAGCATTTAATGTAAATTAAAAGAATAAATATAATATAATTTAAAAATACAATAATGTTACAATAAGTTTACAAAAAATACATAGAGCTTGAGTAAACGCCTACTTTAAATAAAAACACGGTTTTTCCGTTACACGGTGTATATATAGATAAAAATTGAGATCAATTTCCAAAAGAAGAGAAGTGATGTATTTTTTCTGAGGAAATTCGCTAAGTAATTTTATTTTTAGATATGTATTTAAATTTAAATACATATTTTTTCAATAAATCATAGTGATTATTACTTCAATAATAATTGTTTTGTGTATTAAGGCATTGTTTCAATGGCAAAATATAGATTCATCATCATTGTATTTTTATATTATTTTATTTATACAATTTTTAGTATTATTAATAATATACACAAATATTGAAAAAAAATTTATTACTTATTATTGTGCAATATATAATTAATGTTTCTATTAATTACTAATATATTATGTTGCACATACAACGCCAAAAGTCGAGAAAAATTTTATAATTGATTTGTTCGTTATTTATTTGGATTTTGGAAAAATGTTTCGAATAAAAATTGTTAGAATAGTTATAATGAACAACTTTTATCCGAAGCATTTTTCATAAACCGAATAAATAGGGCACAAATCAATTATAAAATTTATAAATTTTAGCTTGACTTTTGACGTTGACTGTACATACCTATATGTATTATTATGTTCAACACCTTACCCACCGCACACCCTAATTCAATTTTTTTTCGGTTTTTCCGTTGTTCTGAAAAATGGTGTAGAGACTAATTTATCATAGGTATAGAAAACGCTAATTGAGATTATATACAAAGGTCTAGATCCACCATAAAATATATGGAAAAGTTATGGTATGACTCAGAAGTCATTTTGCCGTTTCATATGGAAGTTTCTGAAGGACAAGCGAACAGTGTCGTCACCCAATAATTTCTTTAGAAATATATTCATTCGTTTTCAAAGCACTATCATCGCTAGAAAATTTTAAAACCGAATAGGTTAGGCACAAATCGAATTCAAAAGACTGTCTAATATTGTGTGACATAATAAGTTAATATCTATGTTTAGATAATTTGTGCCGAATTCATTCAATTTTCGAAACAACTTGATTTTAAGTTTTGCTCTTTTTAGGGGTGGGAGAGCGTGTCGACACAAAGCGTTATCAGAGCATTATTCGTTTACCACTCGTTGAGTGCAGACTACTGATCTCTATATAAATGGAGAGATTATACCATGTTACGCCATTTGCCTGAATTGAAGCGCTCAACTAGCCAAGGTACTAAATTTTGATACAGTGCGCATGCGCGGCGTTTATGTGCATAAGTATGCGTGCTGTCACATGTGTTTCCACTACACACATAAAGTCTTTAGTCAAGCAAGCACAATGAAGCATAATTTAGTACCTTGGCTAGTTGAAACAGCGATGTCTACTCTTCAATTTTGTATGTTATTTTACGTTTAGGCCCATAAGGATACTCTGTCCAGTTAAATAGAGGTCAGTGGTGCAGTCCCATAAATTACAATATTTGTTGCACTGGTTCAAATTGAATCTTTATATACGAGTATATAACAACTGAAGTCTGAAAATAACAACTAACTGAATAAACTTCTGTAAGGCTCTGTATATACCGAGTTCATAATTACAGAGGTTTGAGCTGATAGTGACAAAACTATGCTGTTTATGAAAAAAAGTTGTTTATATTTAAAAAAGAAATAGTTATTGTCATTAACTTTATTTTCTGTCTTACCGTTTCAAAGATTCTTTTTCCCATACCGGAGAAATGCACGGACCGATTATGCTCATTTACGAATTTTAGCTCATTATCTCTTGTCTATTTTGAGTTCTCGTGTTGACGAAAGGACAAGCGGATATGCAGAAATGGAGTTATATGTCAAGATAAGCTAAAACTTTCGATATTTATCTCGAATTAATAGCTCTCAGAGTCGCTATGTTGAATAATACACGGGCACCGCCAGGTATAATCTTACGAGTTGTAATAAAGATATTACCATTAATTTGAAATATTTAATAAATATTTGAAAATAATAATTTTATCATTTTTTTTTATAATTTATAAATTTACTTAAATTTCAATTAGCACATAATTTGAATTCGTTAGACATTATGTTACAATCACGTGTATTGAATCGCCTGATGAAAATCGATCACGTGTAAAATGAATTGAATGATAATAATTCTAATAATGAGCTTAAATTACTCATCATTGTAATTAATAAATATACTAAAGCACTTAACATTGGTTGCTTCTACTTAATTTTAACTATGTGTGATTCTCACAGATTAAATGCATGTAATTAAGAATCATTCGAACAAAACATATAATTTTCTGCTGGACTAATTGTTAGTTAAAAACTGTTTATATCATATATATTATATTCAAGTGGAAAAAAATATATTTGTAAAAGTAAGTCACACATTCTAAGCGTAAATATTTCTATGATAAACAGAGTTTTCTGAAATTCATTCAAGAAAACTATACCACGGTGTATAGCTGGAAAAAAGAAACAAAAAAGTTAAATAAAGTTTTTCGATTTGACACTTAGTTTTTGAGATATAATTAATTAAACATTAATAATAAAATCAACTATTCACATTTGAATTTTTGGGTGTTGCTACACTGCTTCACCAATCACAGAGTGCATAGTGTAAGGAGGTGGGACCAGAGTAGTGGAGTAGGGCGGCCGACAATCAGAGTTCTCAAAGTTTAGCGACACCCACAAAATGGTTGAATTTATTAATGTTTAATTAATTATATCCCAAAAACTAAGCGTCAAATTGAAAAACTTTATTAAACTTTTTTGTTTGTTTTTTCCAGCTCTACACCGTGGTATAGTTTTCTTGAATGAATTTTAGAACTCCCTGTATACAATAAGACTTAGAATGTTCCAACGAGTTAAAAAATTTTCCGAAAGAGTATACATACACACACAATCCCACCAATGGCTCCCAAAATTGGTTTTCTCCTACCAAAAATTCCTGTATTTGATATCAGCGGACCTCAGTATACATACACACACACACTCACACACACACAATCTCACCAATGGCCCCCAAAAATTGGTTTTCTCCCACTAATAATTGTTTTTTTTTTTGTATCAGGGGACCTAGTATACATACACACATACAATCTCCCCAATGGTCCCCAAAAATTGGTTTTCTCCTATCAAAAATTGTTTTTTTTATCAGCGGACCTCAAAACCTAAAGATTCGATAAAATATCGATTTACAACATCGAAAAAAATACAAAATACACAAGCATAGCCGGTTACTTCACTCTTGTCCTTTTTTTTTAATAATTGACAAACTGCCGAGGTCGGGATTCGAACCCATAACCTTCCAGTTCCAATTACACACAACGCCTTTACAAGAGTGGCTACTTGACTGTTTTCTACGTATACAGTGGTTATAGTTATTAACTATCAGATATAGATACATCTCGTAAGATCGTATCATATATCTATATCATATTACAACGTCCTCGGCCTTTGGACATACACATAGGACATTTACCCCGTATCCCCCCTGTCATTAAGTACATACATTGTATATGCATAACATGACTAATAATTGTTCATTTTTCTTAATCACTATTTATTTAAACTATTGTTATTATTTAAATATGATGAAAATTCGTGTCCTTGTAAATAGATTAATTCAATATCACATATTATTAGCATGTGCTTTGTACCTTGAAATAACAATGTGACAAATGACAAACATCTACATTGTTGTACAATTTGTTTTTTTGTTTTTGTTTCAGTTCCTATGTTAGAAAAAGAATGACGTCAGGATTTTGTTTAGAAATAATAATGTTGTTTTTTGTCTATTGATGTATTCACCTTAAACAATAGTTTTCCATTTATTAAAAATTTATTTTTATTATTGATAAATAGATGATCATCATCACTGTCATGTGACGGCGAGTTTCCGCATCCCAGGAAATTTGTTTTAATGATCAAAGGAAATGTAATTCTGTTCATACCAGTTTTGACTAAAATGGTTTTAATTTTAATATTAGAGGACATAACGGCTTTATCGTCGGTGGGACCAACATTTTTGCCGCATGTATTAATACCGACCGAGACCGCAATGCGTGTAACGGCTCCATTTAATTTTAAAATATCGGTGTTGCCGACGGCAAGATCACAGTGTGTGGAGCCCTTCAATATTTAATAAATATTCAGAAACTGACAAGCCCATTGATTCCTCTATTAGTGAAATTACATGGTTATGGTTCTGGGGTAGGTTTTTGGTAAAGACAAAACTCGATTCATAGACTATATTTGTGAAGAGTGAATAAATCTGATAAATAAATAAATACTTGATGAAAAGTATTAAAAAAAATGCGTTACACAGAAGCTGCGTCTGAAGAAAGAATTTAATTTTCAATCTTAAACCGTCAATATTTCTGTAAATATTAGTATCAGAAAAAATGATAAGAAACAAAATTACAGTAAAACTTAGTGCCTACAACTTTACTTCTTATAAATTTTTCGATTTTTCAAATATTAAGGGAGATATGTCAAATTTTGTGTTTCCTCCTTCCTTTAAACTCCCCTTTCCCCTTGTCCGTTTTTACCCATTAACGAACTTAACCTTTTGAATACCAAAAGCGCCTCAAATACCAAATTTTATTTCGATAAAATGAAAACAGTGACCGCTTTCACGGTGTTTTTTTGCAAATATTTCGTTTTCCATGGGTCAAATCGTGTTTACAGATATTATAAAACTTAAGAACAAAAAATTTCTCAATAATTTATGTTCTGAGCATTTTTTCGGTTCGCTAAGCGTTTTTTGAGATATCTTTCGGAGGATGGGAATGCTTATTGAGATCACGCCGTCAGTGGATGTAGCCAGAAATGGCGTGACCTCCATAAGCATTGCAATTAATTCTTATTTTCTGCACGATATCTTAGAAACGATTGGTGATTAAAAAAATAATCAAAACATAAATTATACAGAATTTTATGCTGTACAAGAGTTTTATAATAACTTCAAACACGATTTGACGCATAACAAATAAGATACTGCAAAAAACTGATTTTCGCGACATTTCTCCTTGAATATCTTAGGATGTGGACACGTGATTATATGGGACTTTTGACCAAATGTTTAAAATGTCAAACGAAAGTTCTATGCAAATTTCCAGCTTATTATCTTTCATTCCGAGATTAACAGGCTTAGAAACATGTAAATTATTTAATAGATGAACCATTTGAAATCCTTTTTAAAATATGTACACTCCCGTTCAAAAAAAAAATATGAACAGACCTGAAATGTTAATTATATTACATTTCATAAAACTCCTCACTTTTGTAACTCTCTGTATAATGTATAATTTTATTTATTTATAAACAAAGATAAGTAGTATACTTTTTAAGTGTGTAAAAAAGAAATGAATGTATAAACTCAATTTATATTGTTTATTTGTATATACGGTGTCAGCGACAGAGTGAGAATTTAAATAATAAATGTAAAGTTAATACATGTTAAGTTTTGTATCTTACTCTTACGTGTAAAAATTAAATAAAATGTTGTATCTGCTACTACAAGAATAATCAAAATTGTGAGAGACTGATTCGCTTTAAGTCTGTTCATTTTTTTTGAACGGGAGTGTAAATTAAAAATTGAAAAACAATTTTAGTCTGTTTAATTAAATAAATTGGCTGCATCATATCTTATAAAGTAAATTTTTTTATAACCATATGGCCTTCAATTTTCATAGTTGATATATCTATGTTTAAACAACATAATTGTCATATAAAATAGAAAAGAAAAACTATTGGACGTTGTACGAGATAAAAAATATATAGGGTGTCTCAAAAAATATACTTTTTAGATAAGTCCGATACTTTAGACGAGCAACATTTATAAATTTATTTATTTGTAATCGAGATTCTCGAAGACAGTTTTAACAATTTTGATAAAATTTTCAGATTAGGAGTTTCAAGGGCAAAAAGTCGATCAAACTAGGTTTACTCTCTGAAAATAGCGTGAGTTTTTAGAAAGTAAGAAATTTGCAAGACGTTGTTGTGATGATAGATTGTAGCGGCTATCCTGGACGAGACACACTTCGACCATAAGGTCCATTGTGATGCCTAAGGATGTGTGGATGTGAGTGGAATGGAAGGAATTTTGTGTGTAGACTTTTGTGGGCGGTTAATTGACTAAACTGTCGGCGTATGGACAAGAACGAAGTAACCGGTTATGCTTGAGAAGGTTTTCTGCAGTTTCCTTCACGAACTCCAGATGAATATCAGCATAGTTCCTATGATAGTCGGCTGCAGCCGCATATCCTACCAATTCCTAGTCTATACACAAAAATTCCTTCCACTCCACTCACGTCCTCACATCCTTAGGCATCACAATGGACCTTATTGAAACAGTCTTTTTGAAACAGTCTATATATTAAATACAATAAATTCATAAATTTGTTGATACAATTACATAGTCAATAGTTACATCGTCATGAAATAAGTATATGTTGCGCAGTTACAAAATTTAACAATGATTATTAAAATTATTCATCTTATTAGACTAAACACCGTCCCCAAGGGTGGATTAAGTTAATTAGCCGAACTAGAAAGTTATAAAAATGCCGCCCCCTTTTTTAAGGTAAATTTTCATGCTGACGCTCAACGATGTCGTCGAAATGAACCACGTGACCAGTTTTGACACCATGTCGAAAACGCTAGAAATTGGAATGAAACTAACTTTTTCTTTTGACGTCATTCGTTATTAGCTAGAGAATTGATTTATTTATTTTCACTATTTTTCAGTGATTCAAGAATTTGTATCAGAGGCTTGTACGCTTTAAGTTGAAGGAGCTACTTCAACTTAGCGAATTTCCTTAGAATACATTAATCACTCTCTAGTGGTCGAATTTTATCAATAAATGACATACATCGAGTGGAATGGGGGGAGGGGGAGGTATAAAGAAAGAAAAAAACACAAAATATAAAATATCTTTCTTCATATTAGAACAATCGCAAAATGCGTAAGGAATAAAGTTATCACCTTATCATTTTTGCTCAAACTCTAATGTGTATAAAGATATTAAGGAAATCTTAAACCGTCAATATTTCTGTAAATATTAGTGTAACAGAAAAAATCATAAGAAACAAAATTACAGTAAAACTTAGTACCTACAACTTTACTTCTTATAAACTTTTCGATTTTTCAAATATTAAGGGAGATATGTCAAATTTTGTGTTTCCCCCTCCCTTTCCCCTTGTCCGATTTTACCCATTAACGAACTTGACCTTTTGAATACCAAAAGCGCCTCAAATACCAAATCTCATTCCGATAAAATGAAAACTGTGACCGCAGATGTCCATAGATATATATATATATATATATATATAAATTTTACAGATGGTGATTTTTGACATCTACTAGGTAGGATCGACGGACATTTGAAGAAATTTTTGCGAAATTTTGACTTCGGTACGGGACCAATAGCTCTATTTCCTTTCAGGAAATTCGCTAATTATAGTGTATAAACGTTCAAAATTTACCGCTCTAGGCAGCAGGCTACCTTATCTACCCGGTAAATTTGCCACTGACCGTCTCACAAAAAGTGTTATATCAATGGGAAACATCTAATTTAGAACATTTCTTTTTAGAACAAGATTCTTCATAAAAACTATTATATTTAATGCACATACCGATTTGAAATATACATAATGCCCGAAACGGAGAAACGAAATTTAAATAAAACTACTACGTAAAATATTCTGCCGACTTTCTGCAAGCGATACTGCAAGCGATAATTTTTTAATTTATTTATATAACATAAATTATTTAAATTTATTTATATGCAAATATGTTTAAGCATCTTTTACTAACTAGATTTACAACCAAAAAAAAAACAACAACAAAAAAGATTTTAGATGAATAAATTTCGCATATTTAAAACTAACATGCTAAATATCAAGAAAGTTTTCTATTTGTTTAAAAAAAATATTAAAGATTTTTAATCAACGTACAACGTTATTCGCATTTCAATGAATACATAATTAATTGCCAACCTTGTATGTTAAACAGGTGTTAGGTTTAAGGAAAACTTGGTCACTGGGCTTCGGCAACCACAAATATTCGCACCAGTTTTTGTCTATGGCATCATATTGAATGAAGCCAGATGGATATATGGCTGTCACAACTAGGCAGAGAGAAGTTCTGGCTGTTTCTATAACTATGAGAAGTTAAGAAAAAAAGTGTCTGTGTGCCATTATGTATTCCCGTAAGAAGTTATACTTCATTTTAAATAATTAACCCGACTTCAAAAAGGAGGATGGTTCTCAATTCGTCTGTATTTTTTTTTTTATGTGTGTGACCTCAGAACTCCGTCATTTATGAACCGATTTTGAATATTTTTGTTTTAAAGGGTTGGTTTCCCATTGGTCCCATTGGCACCAAATCGCATTCTGATGAGGGGATCCCCGGGAAATCGAGAAAAATCCTCATTTTATATGTGATAACCGATTTCTGCGAAATTTTTTTATTTTTTGAAAGGGTATACTCATTCATAAGGGGAAAAGAAGAAAATTTTTTTTAAAACCGACTTCAAAAAAATTTTTACGAAAAAAAAACAAAATGCATGTAAAAAAAACTGAAAATCTGTTAATTTAAAAAAAAAAAAAAACGGATAAAAAAAAATGTGTTATAAAAAAATGCACTAAAAGTTAGCAGGTCGTTTAGTTGGTCTACCCATATTTAGACAAATAAAATCAGTTATAGAACTTCAAAGTCTCTAAAAAGCGAGAAATAAAACCTATTTTGACAAAATGGAAACTCGACTTCAAAAATCAAATATTCTATAACAAAAAATGCATTGAAAAGTAAAAAAATAATTGTATATTCTTGTGCCAAATTTAGTTCACCAAAACAAAAATTTTTAAATATATATGTACAATTATTGTTATTTTTGGAGGCGGTGTCCAAATTTTATGTGAATTTCTCTATGCTGACACCGATTCCAAAAATAACAATAATTGTACATACATATTTAAAAATTTTTGCTTAGGTGAACTAAAATTGGCACACAAGAATATGCAATTATTGTTTTACTTTTTAGTGCATTTTTTGTTATAGAATATTTGATTTTTAAAGTCGGGTTTCCATTTTGTCAAAAAAGGTTTTATTTATTCAAAAAATATTAAATAAGGTCAACACTACTATTAAGACACAAAAGTTTAACAAAATGATATAGTAGTAAAAAACTACAATTGAAAAATTATATATTGTATCTAAAACCAATGATTCTATCATGGTAGAACAGAACCAGCGTCACTTCTGTTAAAATAATAGTTTGAAAGACTGGCATTAAATGCATTATTTATATTAGAATCAGAGTTAGTCAAATTTATCAAGACCAGACCAGATTTACCAATATATACATTTCATATACAAAGTTGACGAGTCCATAAAAAGATATCATTGATAATGAGGCTCGTAATTTTAATATTCGCGTATTTTCAGAAACATGGACCATTAATGATGAAGACATTCCTGTACCTAATTTCAACTTTATAGTCAAATTAAAATATTTTTATGTATGAGCTGGCGTTGAATGTAGCTATTTACCAAAATAATAACGATATTTCGTTATATTGTCTTGTATTTCAATATGTAAAAATCATAGCACAAACAAAACTATTGTCCACTAAAGCGTAGTGTCACTTATGTGACAGACTTACTTATTGTCTATTTCGCTAAGCATCTAATAATGTATGTATATTTAAATTTCTGTCTTTCTACTGTATGTTTAAAAATGTTTAAATAAATTTGAAGAAAAAAATGGAATTTTGAAATTTCTAGAAACAAGATAATCTAAAATATATTCTCGTGTTATCAATCAAATTCATTAATACAAAAAAATGTAGGATTATTAATTATTGAATAATAACAGATTAATTAATTAACATAAATTTTGAAAGACGTAATTAAGAGCATTGACTGCTTACCGGTTTGTTATTCAAGATATATTAAAAATTCAAGAAGATTAATAAAAAAAAATAAAGATTGTATAATTAATATTCTATACGTATTTTGATTCGTACACATGACCTAAATCTTGTGCATAACGTCACTTAAGGTAAGTACCATGCATACTACACAAGGATACCGAACTCCATGTAAACAAATAATTGACAAAAATAAGATGTCAGTAGTGTCGCTTTTATGCCGGAAACAGTGGAGAGAGTATAAGGCGCGAGTTTTAATTGAAAATCATTACGCATTTATGTAGTATTATAAAAATTATTTGCAGCCAGAGTATTTTTTCAATAAATACTTCCTTTCATAGTATAAAATAAAGTCCCCCAGCCGCGTCTGCCTGTTGGCGATAAACTCAAAAAGTTCTCGAGGAAGGTTTTAGTATATAATTTGTCAAGTTTTTGTATACATTGGTCCTTACATATTATAAAAAAAATTCATGAGGAAGGTATAGGTGTATAATTTATCAGTGCATAGTAAAAGATGTTCGTTGCTTAGCGTAGCTTGACTAAGTGCTGTGTGTTATACATTGCCTGCCAGGAGTGGGAGGGATGTAGACATTTTATACATTTTTATACATTTTATTGATTACCATATGATATAATAATAGCTTTTGATTTCCATTGATAGATGGCAGTGAAACTATATTCCTACACATTAGTTCATTAAACTTACAATAGATGGCAAGATATCAGTGGTGTATATAATTGGTGTAGAAAATATTATCTTCTTCACACACTTAATCCGTTAATTGGTCAGTCAACTCAAATATTCTTTCAGGTCAGATCATATCCTCAGTCAAATCATATAAAAGACAAAACTTTTTTAATATCATTGTGAGACACGCACCAAATTAGCAACTAACAACACATCTCTGAATCCATATCCCAAAGATAGTTACGATTAGCTAATTCATACTGATGATGACTACATTGTAGTCGAAATACGTATTTATAAAATACAAATGAATGTTCTAGGAATAGGGACAAAATTTGAAATATAATTTCCTGATAATAATAAAAAATTTACGATTACAGATTATAATGTTAATTATTTCATGTCTCAAAGTTATTCCTACTGATATACCAGTGATACTTTTACTGAAATAATGTTTACCCCTTTCGGATGAAAACCCAATACAAATGTTTAATCACATATGTATTCTGAGGAGAACCGAAGAAAAAAAATTAAAATTTTTAAGCTGTCATAATTAATCTCCAATTCAAGTCATTTTCGGAAAAGGTTGAACGAGTCCAAAAATCTTCAGACAGTGGCGAATTTATCGGACAGGCAAGGTAGGGCGTTTACGTGGTTGACAGTTTAGGACGACAAGAATTAATCGAATTTCCAATAAATCAATTCTAATTAACAATGATTGGCGTCAAGCGAAGAAGTTGCTTTCATTCCAATTTCTAGTGTTTTAGAGAATGGCATCAAACTGTCCCACGTGACTGATCATGTTGCCCATTTCGACACACGGCGCCAACGTCGATCATTATCATGAAAATGTACTTTAAACGGAGTAACTAGGGTGGTGAATTGTCTTAATCTGCCCCTGGCTGCAGATATACAAAGAAAATTTCATTTTAAAATAAATGTAATATGAAAACTATATGAACTATGAAACTATCTAACCAAATTTTCCATAGTTGAGAATTTTTCCGGTAAATAAAGATTTGTAATGTACGTAAAAAATATAAACATAAAAGCCAGTCCTGGAACAACTACTCTGATTTAGACTATTAAAAATAACTTTTCTGTAATAAGTCTATTGAAATAAACCTCAATGATGAATTGAATAAGATGTTGGTATGCATTTAAAGCAGTCCATAATTATAAATTACGATAATTATACTCGGAGAAATATTGTCAAATTGATTTATTTAAAAAGCTGCTGAACGTAAAAAAAAAAAAAAAAAGGCTTTGTATTCTTTCATGAACACGTTTATGAAATACTAGCTGAAAAATCCGGCATTGCACTGGGTTCCGGGGTTCAATAATTTTGAGAATGCATAAGAATTTATGTCAAATTATTATTATTTTCTAAATTTTTGACAGTTCAAAATATCATTTTTTTATGGATATTTTAAATTTATTGACAAATAATTTATTTGCAAAATTCTGTGAAATGTAGAAACCATAAACTATATTAGATATTTAGCCGTCGGAAAACGTTACGTTGCACGGGGTTCAATAGTTTTGAGAGTGCATAAGAAACGTCAAATAATTCTTTTTTTCTAAATTTTTGACAGTTCAAAATATCATTTTTTTTATTAAATTTATTGATAAATAATTTCTTTGCATAATTTTGTTAATGCAGGCATTTCTATAGAAACCATAAAATATATTAGAGATTTAGCCGTCAGAAAACGTTATAGCCACCAAAAACAGTTATAACTTTGGAACGGTTTGGACTTTTTAACTTCTTGTAAGTTTTTCTATTCTTTCCAAATTCCATTTATTACTTTTAATAACTGATTAAGTTTCAGTACTGTCAGATTAAAATTTTCTAAATGGTATAAAATTTATAATAGGCAGGTTAATAGGCGCTAAACGAAATACAATTCAAAAGCATAATTGTTCCTTTTTTCTCCCTTTTAATTTGTAGAAAATGAACAGCGAGTCTATAACATCTTGTATAATATTTTAACGAATCCAATTAAGTGTTTTGAGTAATTCCAATTAAGTGTTTTGAGTAAGTGGACAACTTTAATGACATAAACGGCAATCACTTGAATAAATCGTGATAAATTTTATAATTAATTTTAATTGTAATAAATAATAGGTAATAAATATAACGAATGTCCCCGAGTGTTTTATGAATTAATTGCTGTAGTTATGAGTCATTTCGAAAGTTTCAATTTTTTTGGGTTTTTGCTGAAACTTACATGCACTCCCGTTTATAAAAATTGAACCAGTTGAAATATTCTAAGTGTTACTGTATGTAATGTTATACATATATTTAACTCAGGCAAAAACCCCCTAAACTCGGCCTGTCCCACGACCGTGCTCTAGATAATATATATATATATATATATATATATATACACCGTCTGATTTGGACAGCTTTGCCAATAGAGAATCCATGTTAAATATAATTTACTATGTAACTACACAATGCTTCATAAAGAAATAAAAATAGTGGGGGTACTCAGACAGAAACCCCCTAAACTCGGCCATTATCTTCTTCAAAAAAATTTTTTTACTAAAAAAACCTACCCAAAAAAAAAACACAATGCTTGTAAAAAAAATTGAAAATCTGTTATAAAAAAATGCACTAAAATTAAAAAAAACGGATAACAAAAAAATTTGTTATAAAAAAATGCACTAAAAATTAGTTTGTCGTTTAGTAGGTCTACCCATATTTAGACAAATAAAATCAGTTATAGAACTTCAAAGTCACTAAAAAGCGAGAAATAAAACCTATTTTGACAAAATGGAAACCCGACTTCAAAAATCAAATATTCTATAACAAAAAATGCACTAAAAAGTAAAAAAATAATTGCATATTCTTATGCCAATTTTAGTTCACCTAAGCAAAAATTTTTAAATATATATGTACAATTATTGTTATTTTTGGAGGCGGTGTCCAAATTTTATGTGAATTTCTTTATGCTGACACCGACTCCAAAAATAACAATAATTGTACATATATATTTAAAAATTTTTGCTTAGGTGAACTAAAATTGGCACAAGAATATGCAATTATTTTTTTTACTTCTGAGTGCATTTTTTGCTATAGAATATTTGATTTTTGAGGTCGGGTTTCCATTTTGTCAAAATCGGTTCACAAATGACATGAAATGGAATTCTGAGGTGACACACAAAAAAAAAAAAAAATACAGACGAATTGAAAACCATCCTCTTTTTTGAAGTCGGGTTAAAAATATACCACTTTCAGTCAACTGGTATATTTAACCCATGCAAAAAGTTCCAACTTTGATATTAAATATCTCTTTTATTACATGAGAAAAAACTTTCAAATCTATCAATTCTCAAGAGGACGGTTATTGTTAACATCTACTCAAAATTTTATTACATTCTGCAGAAAAGTGAGTTGAGTTTACGGACTTATGTGGCGCAATTAATAGAAACGAATTAAAACTTTAATATTTGTATACTACAAATATGAGATAGCAGAATTATCAATACTTTAAAAATTAAACATGTTAATTCCTTTTAATCAGTTGTAAGTGTCGTCTTATCAGAACAATAATAAGTGAGACAGGTTTTTTATTTTTAATCAATTCATATGTTAAAAAATTTTTGTATTTTACAACATGTTTTATGCTATATGACTCAATTATAATTTTGAAAAAATTCTTAAGATAAGAGCTATGTAGACTAAGGAAATTTTCTTAGAGAAAGGAATCATTATGAATATCAAATTAATTAACCATGTGGTTGTAATATCCATTATAATGGGTTTTATATTTAAATTGCTGATAGTTACAAGAATTTTTTGAGTTAAACTTCTTTAGAATCTAATCTGATCAGAGTGTATTTTCAGCATATAACGAATGATGTTAGAACATTCGACTGATGTACAGTGCTTGGGAGATATTTTGTAAAAAATATGTGCCATACAGTGAAAGACTAAATTTATATAAATATATGAATGCTTCGAGGAACTGAACCACCTGGCACTGAATAACACAGTCAGGCTGATCTGGGTACCGGGTCAATCTGGCGTTAAAGAGAACGAAGTAGCGGACACGTTGGCACGAGAAGGGTCATCTCAAACGTCTCTTTCACCTTAGCCTATCTAAGGGGTTGCTGCGACAAGCACATTTCGATTACTGGAACTTTGTGCTGGGCATGCGACAGGCCAAGTTGTACATAAGCACAGCTAGGCCATTCGATTGTATTCGGTTGAAACTCAATAGAATGCAGTTGAGAGGGGTGGTGGGGCTCTTGACAGGACACTGTCGATTGAACTACCACCTTTATAACCTTGGGATCTCGGATGATTCCACTTGTAGGACGTATGGAGGACGATGAAACCTCCATACATGTTATATGCACCTGCAAAAACCTGCAGGGTGTCAGGTATAGATGTTTGGATCCGAAACCTTGGATCCATCAATCCTAGGAGCAATCCCGGCGGAGAAGTTGTGGGCCTTCTGAGTGGCGTCTGGCCTCGACAGAATCCTATAGCTTCATCTGTTCCTATAAATCACATAAAACTGTTGTTATAATTAATAACATTGTTAATTACAACGAATTACAACAATAACTTCGTGACAAATGTTTTTGTGGCAAAGGTGTTTCTCTTAATACTGTACCAAAAATTCGCCGAGAATCATTGACATCAATCTCTTCATAGACATTAGAAACATGAAAAGTAGTACATAATTTTGTGCCTTTAGAAATACTTTTTTTTTCTAAATATATCTAATTGCACTTCTTGGAAGCTGCTCATCAATTTTTTCACTGACATTGTATGTAGTTATTTCTTTATAGTTACAATTAAAGTTGACTTTTTACATGTATATCCGTATGTTTACGAGTTTTGACAGAACCATAACTTAAAATAAAAAACACGAGACGGCGCAGAGATCGCCCAACAAAAATACTTTACTAGTGTTTTAAGTAATTTAATAAATTGTATTTGAACACATTATTTTAAAAACTACACGGTGAATTCTTTTGAAATTGATACAGGATGTCTACAACATTAGCAGCTAGCGTTTAATCGAAGGATTTTATTAAATCCCAAATAGGGATTTATTTCAAACAATGGTTTTAATTTTGATAAAATTATTTTCTACATAAAAACTATTTTTTAAAATCAATAAGAATTATAAAAAACATCATAGTTTATAATATTTTTAAAATGACGGTCGAAAGGTCATCAAGCATCACATGATAAGTAATCTCCTGGCTGATTGTCGTAATCACATTGGTTTAAGATAAATTTTCAAAGAGTCTTAAAAGCAATGAATTTCTTATTCAAAACACACCGCACTAACAATCTTCATAACAAAAAATTATATCAAAGTATTTATTGATAACTGACCACTTTGGTCACGACGTCTGGTGACCAAAAATTTCGTTACGCAGGAGCTGCTTCAACTTAGCGAATTTCCTTAGAATACATAAATCACTTTCTATCGGTCACAATTTTAGTCTGATCAAAATGAAATGTCGTATATAATTTTAGTATTTGCAAGGCCAATTTTATTAATAAATGACATACGTCAAGGGGAAAGGGGGGCATAAAGAAAGAAGAAAACACAAAATATCTCTTAATATTAGAACAATCGAAAAATGCATAAGAAATAAAGTTGTAGAAAATCATGTTTGCTACAATTCATGACCTTATCATTTTTGCTCAAGGAATTTAATTTTCAATCATAAACCGCCAATATTTCTGTAAATATTAGTGAAACAGAAAAAATGATAGGAAACAAAATTACAGTAAAACTTAGTTCCTACAACTTTACTTCTTCAAAATTTTTCGATTTTTCGAATATTAAGGCAGATATGTCCAATTTTGTATTTCCCAAACTATAAGAAGTTCAAAATTCCAGTTTCATCAGAGTTATAGCCGACCCAGATCTCTAATATAGTTTCTAGTTTCTATAGAAATAACTGCATTAACAAAATTTTGGTAATCAATTATTTGTCAATAAATTTTAAAATATAACAAAAAAATTCGGTATTTGCAACTGTCAAAATTTAGAAAAAAATAATTATTTGACATAAATTAATGAAAATAAATATTCTGAATGTAAACAATAAATGGATTACTCTTTCGTTGCACACAATAGTCAGTCAAATTTTTAAGACTCTTAGGTCAGTTGTCAATATATTTTTATATATTTTAAATTCATGTATTTCTATGATTCTATATAAATTCAGGTGTTATGTTTCTATATACTCGTACCATTATGGTTCCTCCCTCTGAGAAAATTATATAGGGTGGTGCATAACTAACGTTATGATTTAATTAGTGAATAAATTTTTTGTTTACGTAATTTTTTTTTTTCAGAATTAACTTAGGAAATTTATGATGGAAAGACTCAAAAGCACAGAACAAAAAACCAAAGTTGTTCAATTTTATTTTGAAAGTCAGCATTCGATTATTCAGACACAAAGATCATATCGGAATTTCTTTCATGTTCCGACAATTAGATTATTCCGACAATTACCGATTGGTTCAGCGTTTTCGTCAACATGGGCCTGTCTATGATCTTCCGCGTGCTGGAAGACCTCGTGCAGTTCGAAATAATGTGAACATTGCTCGGGTGCAAGCAAATGTTGAGGAAAATCCCAAAACTTCCACCAGGCGACGTTCTCAGCGGTCTTTGAAAAGAATTTTACATACGTAACACCTTTTCCCACATAAGATTCAATTGGTTCACGAGTTAAAACCAAATGATTCACAAATACGCATTCATTAAATAAATCATAACGTTACGTATGCGCCACACTTTATAATATATGTATATAAGGGTATATTAAGTTTAGTTCCGACTTTGTAACTTCCGCCCGGCTGTCTGTCTGTAAACACAATAAGACAAAAACGAAAAAAGATAACGAACTAAAATTTTGTGTGTGTTCTAAAGCTAAAAAAGTAAGATCAAGTTCATGAATGGAGAAAATCGGATCGCGCTTCTCTTCGCAAGGGGGGAGAAATCTATCATTAAAATCGGTACCATCATTGAAACAAGATATATATAGAAAAACAAACTTTAAGACAAAAATTGTTCCTTTTTTAAAAATAAACAACTTTTGTACGAAACCTTTTTTTCATAAATTCAGTATATACCGGGTATTTAAGCAATTAACTCAGTTAGTTGTCATTTTCACTTGTTTAATAAACTGTTTAAACAAACATCAAATTTGATGCGGAAATAATTTAATAAAGATTTATAATTATACCCAAATATTATTATATAATTTTTTTAATCGTCCTAAAAATTTTCCCGCACGGTTATACCGCAATAAATACTATTATATCACACACTGCAAGGTCAAAATTATATAATTCGGCGTCAGTTTTTGATATATCTCATTAAAATAATAAACTGATTTCTTCGAATTTTTAATAAAACATTTTAATATCAAATATTAAATAATTTGAGTAGTGTTTTTGAAATAGTCACAATTTAAATTTTTAATTAAATGGTTACACATAAATTTTATTATTTCCTATATAAATTTAAATTTTAATAGCATCATTTTTTTCAAAAACATAAATTGTTACTTTTTATACTGGATACCATAGGCCAGGGGTGGCCAATTTTAGTGTGTATAAAATCTAATTTTTATCTTAAAAATTTGTTGCGATCGCTTGTACTAATTGTTTGAAGATACATATGAAAAAGTTGTTATAAAAATGCACAAAATGTCTGATAGTTTGATTTTGAGATATAACTTTCGCGATTTTTTCAGGAAAATTTATCATGGAAGAACGATATAAGATTTTTAGACTTATTTTTTGTCATACTAAAACACCCTGTATATCTACTTACGTAAAAAACAATATAGTTATTTAACGGGTCAAATTTAATTCCAAGTCGCTACAGATGGAGACAGATTTGGAATTTATTTTATTGCCATAACATTAATGAGAAGACTGAGTTTACCTTCACATGGATCTAACCAAGGAATCATAATAAGGTGTATATCCTGACAAAGATAAAATAATGAGTCTTCAGTATGGGAATTAGTCAGGACAAAACGTTGTGTAGTATTCGTTAACTTTAAGTATGAAATGCCGATTCACACAGGTATAAAGATCCGAAATAAAATTAAAAAAATATTCGCTACATTTGATGATATTGGGATATTTAACTCGGTTGACGTATTTCCAAAAATTTTCTGGCTTAAATCACACTTAAATCTTTTTTAAAAGGAAAAGATGAATTCAACAATTTCTTTATTTTTCAAAATTTTGAAATCTTATCTCAAATTCTTCTTGTTGGCTACCCCTGCTATAGGCCACAAAAGTAGTGCTTTTTCAACATTTTTTAGTTGATCTGTACCTTATTCATTCGGTTTTTGGAAAAATGTATCGAATACAAGTTGTTAATATATTAATAATGAACAATTTTTACCCAAAACATTATATTTTTTTTTAAATTTATTGACAAATAGTTTATTTCCAAAATTGTTAATGCAGGTATTTCTGTAGAAATTATAAACTATATTATAGATCAGGGTTGGCTAAAACTTTAGAACGATCAGAAAACAGCTATAACTTTGAAACGGTTTGGAATTTTTAACTACTAATAGTTCTTCTGAAGGAAAATTTACCTTGGGTCTTCTCTTATCATTGTTTCACTATCTCCTACAGTTTTCTCCAAACAATTCGGACAAACAAACAACATATTACCTTTTTATACGTAGAAGATTAATCTGCACACTAAACTTGGTTTCTTTTTTAACCACCAGACGTTGTGACCAAAGTGGGGCTATTTATAAATAGCTGATAATAAAGTGATCAGTTAGACCTTTTCATTTCATTTCAGATTACGATTTTTTTTGTTTCGGGCAGAATGTAAGCAATATTTCACGTTTTAGTTCATCTTATTGTAGAGTTTGACAATCAGCCCGAAACAAAAACAAATCGTTATTTAAAATGAAAAGGTCTATAGCGATTCGGTTATGAAAATTATCTCCGTCAGATGTGTTTTTTCGAAATGTCGAAAAAATGCTTTGTTATTCACATTTTTTTCTAGGAACATCGTCTGGGAAACCCTGGAACTAAGGCTTTGCCTTATTTTAAGTGATCCAGCATAAGAAGTTTGTAAACTGTGATTAAATATAACCATGGATTTTGTATATAGGACATATCTATCAATTTGCAAATCAGAGGTTACTTTTTAAGTTTCAATTGAAAACATTCCATGGCAAATGTTACTAGCACTTATGTCACGTGACTCATGAATGAATCAAGCATAATTTAACGTTAATTCAATTAATAAGATTGTAAATAGGTTCGTCTACTTCGTTTATGAATGATAAAAATAGTACAATCAAGTAAGTTAAAAAGTCGCCTGAACCTCGGAATGAAAGGTAATTGGCTGAAAATTTGCAGAGACCTTTTTTTTGACATTCTAAACACTGGCTCAAAAGTCTCTTATAATCACGTGTCCGCTTCATAATATATTCAAGGGAAAAGGTCGCGAAAATCGGGTCCCGAAAACGAGATATTTTGCAAATTTTAAAACTAGTTATTATAAAACTAGTAGAGCATAAAATTCTCTATAAATTATGTCTTGGTCATTTTTTTTATCACTAATCGTTTTTTTGATATCGAGCAGATAAAGGGATTTAATTGAAATGCTTATGGAGATGACGCCATCAATAGATGTGACACAATATATTATAAAAAGTTTGTTACGCAGGAGCTGCGCCAAATTAGCGAATTTCCTTAGAATACATAAAAAATCACTCTCTAGCAGTCACAATTTTAGTCTGATCAAAATGAAATTTCGTATCTGATATTATTTGGGTATTTGCAAGGCCAATTTTATTAATAAATGGCGTAGGTCTAAGGGGAAAGGGGGGAGCATAGAGAAAGAAGAAAACACATCCTTACATAGTATAAAATAAAGTCCCCCAGCCACGTCTGCCTGTCTGTCTATTCGCGATAAACTCAAAAACTACTGGACCGATTTTCATGCTGTTTTCACCAATGGATAGAGTGGTTCTCGAGGAAGGTTTTAGTATATAATTTGTCAAGTTTTTATATACATTGGTCCTTACATATTATAAAAATGATTCATGAGGAAGGTATAGTTGTATAATTTATTGATGTATTGGTGTATAATTTATCGGTCCTTGTCGGGAGAAAATATTATGTTACTTGGTTATAAGGGCGTTATAAAATTTTTAATATAAAAGATCTCTCTTAATATTAGAACAATCGAAAAATGTATAAGAAACAAAGTTGTGGAAAATCATGTTTGCTACAATTCATTACCTTATCATTTTTCTCAAACTCTAATGTGTACGGAGGGAGATAATTACAATTTTAACTTTCAATATTGAATTGTAAATACTTTTGTAAATATTACTGTAACAGAAAAAATGATAAGAAATAAAATTATAGCAAAACTAATTATCTACAATTTTATTTCTTATAAAATTTTCGATTTTTCTGATATTAAGGGAGGTATGCCAAATTATGTGTTTCTCCCTCCCACTAAACCCTTCTTTCCCCTTGCTCGATTTTATCCATTAACGAACTTGACCTTTTGAATACCAAAAGTGCCTCAAATATAAAATTTCATTCCAATCGGAATAAAACTGTGACCGCTAGAGAGTACACAGACAAATAATGAAATTTTTACGAAATTCCATCATCGGTACAAAAACAATAGCTGCATTTCCTTTCAGGAAGTCGCTAAAATGCTTGAAACACATCCTAACTTTTACAAGGGACAGCAAAAGAGTTGTTCTTTTGATCAAAATTTTACAGCTGATTTGTTTCGAATATATTCGGTTTTCGAAAAATTGTTTAGAATAAAAGCTGTTAGTATTTTTTATAATAAACAACTTTTATTCCAAGCATTTTTTCCAAAACTAAATGAAATTTCACCTTATAACCTGTCATTCCGAGATTAAATTTTTATTTGATTGGGTTTAAATAAATTTCGAGAGTTTGTCTGAGAGGGAAATTAATTGAAAAACTTTATAAGTAATATTATAACGCGCCACTTCTTGTCTAACTATACTATATTTCAAATGTTTTTAGGTTGAGAAAACGAAGAATATTCGATGATTGAAAAATATTCCAGATTGAACCCATAAAGAGAAACTAAATGACTAAAAAGTCTGCCGCAATGGTAAGAAAATACGAATCAAGTTAAGTGTAAAGGTATGGTCATGAGAGGAATTATTGGATTTATCTTTGCAAATCATCATTTACAAAAAATGGTTTGTCATCCTTCACAAACAAACAAAATTATACAGATGATTAAAATTAAAGAAAAACAAATTGTTCATTTTGAAAAATTGAGTCCGAAGGTTTGATTCAATACTAAAAACTTTTTAAGTTCTTGGAATTACTTTTTTTTTCCATTTTAAGATTTACAATAAACAAAAATAAATGGCAGGAAATAATTCATTTAAAAGGATAAAATTTTTACCTACTTTTTCAAATTGAACATTCTTTCTTGTTTACTCAGAATTATGCATTTTATTTCAAATTTTTTTTAAAAACTATTTATATAATTTTCTTGAATGTTCTCTGTCGAATGTTCGACTAAAAATATCTAATAAATTAGGCACGATGCGAAGTATATATAGTATAACTTTTTGTATAAAAATTTGTGATTGTCCTATTGACTATTTTTAAACGGTTTTTTTAATTATTGAAATAAAATAATCGCTACAATTTATTGTACAATCATTGTATTATGAGCCACAAAAGTACTAGGAGCGCTCATTTTCCAAAATTTCATAATTGATTTGTGCCTTACTCATTCGGTTTTTGAAAAAATGCTTCGGATAAAAGTTATTCATTGTAAGTATAAAACAACTTTTATTTGAATCATTTTCCTAAAAACAAAATTAATAAGGGACAAATCAACTATAAAATTTTGAAAAATGACCGCTACTTTTGTGGCCCATACAATTGTTTCACTTATCCGAACTAATTGGGCCCGGACCCGATCCGGATAATCATGAAAAAAGATCATTTCTTTGAGAAAAAAAATGTAAATTTTTGGGTAATGATGAAGAATGTAAACAAACTGTCGATTTTCTCAGCTAAAAGTTTAGTTTTTTGCAAATAATGAGCCCTGACAGAGGGTTTCCAAGGCTCACTGCTATAAAAACCATTTTTTACCTCAAAGCAATCCAGACGGTTGGCGTTTGGATACTTGGAATATATCTCTGATATCAGAAACGCATCGAAGATGTATATTCTACAGGAACTTTTTCCTATTAAGTTTCAGGGAAAATGGGCAGCCTGTATTAAGAACAAATTACAATTCTTAATGTAGAAAACTTTTTTCAACGGGTTTTCCGTTTACATAAAGCTATAAATGTTAAATAATTTCAATTTAAAAAACAAAACATTCTAGATTAAGGACCTATTTTAAATTTTGTACACATCCAATTTTTAAAAAAAATGCAATCAAAACCAGAGCAACCTTGACATTATACATAAATTTTAATTTGACGAAATTGAATTTTCGTAAAATAAACAAAAATTAATTGTTTAATCAATAATTACTGATAATAATTCAAAATTAGCAATAATCAAATACTTAGGTGTAATGTAAATATTGATATTTACTACAGGCTACAATAAAAAAATGTGTTTTATTTAATCGAAAAACGTAAAGCATTTATTTATTTTTTTAAATTAGCAACTACGCTTTGAGAATAAATTCGCTCACGAGGTTGGTATTTCAAGGTTTCATTTCGAAATGCAATTCACGTGCTTACACAGTGATTAAACCATTGAACTAATTAAAAACTTTACGCACCTTTTTTCTTTTTCGTTAGGTATTCAGGCTCTTGTATACCAGGTTGATCCCATACTAATATATGACCATTTTTGGCGCGATTTTCACCCTTACGTGTTCCACTCATTTTTTAATTTTATTTCGCGTATATAATAAATAAATAAATCAAAAATTAAATAAACAAAAAAATGAATAACAAAAAAATTTTTTATAAATACTATAAATTACACAACATTTTTTTTAATTTTAATTCTGTACAGGCCGATGCAAAGAGTTTATTCGAAAATTGTAAATATTGAAAGTGTTGATACTGGAATTTAGTAGAAGATTTTCGTTGATAGTTAAATAATTTAAGAAAAATTTTCAATACCGGTAATAGAAAATTATGTAAAATGTAGAAAAAAAATTATATTAATACGAAAAAAATTTTGAATAGGTTATGGTGATATTAAAAAAAATTTAACAAATTTGTTGTCAACACTTTACGAATTATCCATATTGCATTTACAAATCACTTAAGTTTAGTTAATGTTACAATTTTCGATTTTTCTAAATGTAAATTTATTAAAATGTTATACATTTTTAAATATTTTTTTAAAGTAATCACTTTCCGTACTTTATAAGCAACACGAGTTTTATATACATTCAAAAGCGCATGTGGACTGAAATTCTGTAATTTTGTGAATCTTTTTATAAATTAGTGTTCTTTATTTACTTATGGGTATGCTGTATATTGTGTATTCTGTTTTGTATGTACACAAAAGTGTATATTTAAAAAAAATATATGTATTCAGTCGACGAATAGATAAAGCTTATCAGCAGGTAATTGATAGACGTACTACATTGACTGACATAATGGCGTCCAATAGAAAATGACACCAGAGACATGTGACGCAATTAGAATCGAAGCTCATAACTTTAATATATAATATATTATAGGAAAATTGATTTAAAAATCTGCTCTTATTACTGATGTTACAGCTGTAAATCATAATGCTATGAATTTTATTCATGTAATTGTTTACGAATAGATAATAATGGCTTTTTTATTTCAAAGTCATGTGGTCTCTGAAATCATCTATCTGCGTTTAGTAGTAGTCTTAAGGCAATTGCATATTCTATATACATAAATTACACTTGGTTCAACTAACATATGCAACTTAACAAATGACCACATAGATTTGTCGTCAAATTTAACACTATTGTATTTACGCCATCTTTACTAAAAGAGCAGAAGTATGTTCATGCAACTAGTTTTATCAACTGTTCGACCCATTCAATACAAAATTTATCAATGGTGTTCAGTATATAATTTTATCTATTTTCAATAGATGTCACGCTACGTGCTTTACTATATAGTATATTTTAAATACTAAATTTTTTCTTGTTTATTGTTCTCTTGACAAAGAGGTCACAGTAGTTACTTTTAAATTTATTCTCGCAAACGTTCCATATGAGGAACAGTCCTAAAGTTCTCAAATTTTGTCAGTACTAAAGATGATCTATGGATATATCAGCAAGCTTAAAATTTGTGGTCAAAATATGCTTGTATGATCCAGTTCCTCTACTTCTTGAAAGAAACAGGGCTGGGCGAGGTGCTCTAAGCCAAGACCACTCCTCGTTAGACACCAGATGAGGAGCACAGGAGAGCAATATAGATCTTATACGTCACAGTGCACCAAATTGTCCCCATTATCATTCATTCATGCTTGTATTATGTACATTAAACATTGCTTGATATCACGTTCATGAACTATGGGCAATTCCATAATTCATGAACATTAATTATTGAATTGTGGGCAAAGTATGAAATATGACATGATATCAAGCTGAGATTTATCATACATCATACAGCATACTTTGACCACGTGCCTTGGGCTTGATCACATATCCATAAAATATCTTGTAATACAGGTAAAATTTAAGGATTCCATGAGATGCAGGGTGTAATCGTTTTGGGCATTTAGTTTCAACGGTATTGACGTTCGTATTGCCTTATACTATTTGGGAGTTAGTACAATTTGGCACCCACGCTTTTGTGCATTACCTCGATGTATCAAGTGTCGATGGTCAGCGTGGTGTCTGTCGTTTGAACGCAACCATCACGCTTTGTCAGCATACACAGCATTAAGCTGAACACTAAAAACACCGCTTGATGACGTTGAAGGCGTGTAAGCGCTCAAATCATCTCGCATTCTCTTGAAAATCTAAGTTTCTGCAGCATAAACGAATGCGAGAAACACTAGCGCCTCTAGCATATAATTAATATCCGATCTTAAATTGTTTTAAGTAGTATTATGTCAGATAATCAAGAGACGTGATCTTTGCAACTATAAAAGTACCACTGTTATTTGTGTTAAAATCCGCACTTTTTCTTCTGTTATGAGCGTGTGTTCAGCCAAAATTTTTTATTGAACATTCTATAGAATGCAACTCAATCATGACTGAGTTTCCATGTTCTAAGATGCTTTCATGTTTATATCTTAATCACTTGGTTTCTCCAAATATTGGATTTAAATTTTATCCAAATAGGATTTTTGAATTTTCTAACATTATGATATAGATTTAATTTAAAATGACTTTATTTTCTACTTTTAAACTTATATACATGAAGAATAGATATATTTATTCTAATAATATATCTATTCTTCATGCTTATATATTACGTTTAAATTATCAAACAAGGTTATAATTATTTCTAAAACAAATATTTGACAACCTTGTACATCCAAATTAATCGTAATACGTTGTAAATCATATTATTATGAAATGTTATTGATTTTTACTATTTAAGCAATTTTTATTTCCGTTTTTCAAATAATTATACATGACAGATTCGATTGCACCTGTTTTTAATTAATGTTATTCTATGCATGTCCTTTATTTTTTGTTTTATTCGCATGTTAAATTTATCTTTTAATAATTCACTTATGTGTGCGGTTTTTTTATTTTCTGTTTACATCTATCCTTCGTGTTATCTAAGTTATAGGGCTTATTCCGTAATGGTAACATCAATAAATTATAAGTTGGCATCACTTAAAAAGGAGGGGTAGGGATGAATGGATCTGTGTTCCACCATCATAAACATCATCAATCATAAATATTCTGCTGTCAGAATCATGCAATGACTGAGAAACAAAAAATTAAATAAAATTGAATAAAAACAAAAAATTATATTTTATTTTGTTTAATAACAGACTCGGCCTTGCGCACTACCGTGCTCTAGATAAGATTAACTAAGTATAATTTATAAATAAATAATAAAAATGATTCCTCTATCATTACAATAGCATACGTCATACGACTTTTGATGATGTTTATGATGGTGGAACACAGCACCATCCATCTCTACCTCTCCTTTTTAAGTAATGCCAACTTAAAACTTATTGATGCTATCATTACGGAATACACTCATAATCTATATTTATAAGATTTTTTTAGGTTAATGTTTGAACTGTCAATTGAACGATATTGAAATGGCGTAAAACGTTATTTAGAGGTCAGTGCGTAATACACCAGAAATCAAAATGGCACATGCGTATTTATTATCTCTTTTGTTATTTTATTTTTTTCGATTGCGTTATGGAAATAATAATCTATTTTTAACCCGACTTCAAAAAGGAGGATGGTTCACAATTCGTCCGTTTTTTTTTTTTTGTTTTTTTTTTGGCTATAATCACTGATCTATATATTTTGAACAGACTGACAGAAAAACTGATTACATTGGGTCTTTAGATGACTATGAATGATGTTTTAAAATATCACCAACCTTGTAAAACTGACGGTAGTTTCTTGACCTGTTTTTTGTATAAGTCCTTTACTAATGAATACTTATAATTAAGACTTTCTTAATTATTTCGTTTGTTGCACTGCTATTACACAAGTAGCCTTTATTTATGGCATACTTAAGATTTAACACATGTAAACAAACTTTAATTCTAGTTACTTCCTATTTTCTTTGGCTGCATTCAAATATAAAATATTCAGTAAGTTAATTTTTGCATAAATATAAGTGAACTTTGATTTCAGTTGTAATCTCTACTATTATAAAACTAATTGTCTGTTTGTTTGATCCAGCATCACGCAAAAACTACTGGATCGATTTTGATGAAACTTTTTGTGTTTAAAAACTTATGATTAGACTTAAAATGGTATATATTTTATCTCGCTACGATGACCGGAGTCGAAGATGCGTCAATAAACGCAAGCGATGTCGCGGGTATAAGATAGTTTTGTTTACAAAATTAAAGTAAAATTAATGAAGAAAACTTAAAAGTTCTTAAAATTAAGAATCGTTTAAGCACCCGATATCGCGGGTTTAAAATTAAAAACTGTTTTGTCTGTTTAAGAACAGCTCTAAGGGTGCAATACAATTTGTTAGATCAACAATTACTTAAAATTAAGCTTTACTTAAATGATTCGGTGCAAATGTATAAATAGCCAAACGTATAATTTTTAGAGGAAATCTTTAAAAAAACCAGTTGTATTCTTCAAGGCATAAATATTTATTCTAATGGAAAAATATTTATTTAAGAATGCAATATATTATAATAATCATGTGTTTTTATATAACTTAAGAAGGGATTTACTTGATAAAAAAAAAACCATCTCTCATTTCTTGACTCTAAATGTAAACAAACTGTTTGTAAACAAGAAACACCACATGTGTGGAGAAGTGGTTGCACCTGAATGAAAAGTTCCCCGTGACACGCATGATGATATTATATGTGTGTAATAAATAATTGATATGTAATGTATGTATATATCGATCGATGTCTGCTAATAGGTAGTGTAGTATCAATTATCATCATCCATCATCTCATATGTGATACAGACTGCAACAGATATGTAGCAGTAAATTAAAATCTTCAATGATAAGAATCTTATATGATATATGTACTTCATATTAGGTCAGTAGGTCACGGTTACTATAGATACACATACTTGTATGATTATAATACGTAGAATATTGTCTCTTGCCAAATACAATTTTATATCGCGTTGTGTTTTATCGTTATTATTTTATTTTTTATTTTCGTTATCAATAATTTTAGTGAATTTTCGAAGATTTATTGATTTTGTAGCGATTCATCAAGTAGGTTCAAATGAACCTACCTAATAAACGACCATATATATATATATATTTATAGGTTGATCGGAATTATATTTGGTATGTGACGTGCTATCTATATTTGAAAGGCCAAGTTCGTTAATGGGTAAAATCGAACAAGGAAAAGGAGGGGCTTAGTGGGAGGGGGGAAACATAAAATCTTGAATTTTTCTCTTAATATTAGTAAAAAAAATTGGTTACGCGGGTAGCTTAATCACTCTCTAGCGATCACAATTTTAGTCTGATCAAAATGAAATATCGTATCTGATATGATTTTGGTATTTGAAAGTTCAATTTTATTAATAAATGAAATAGGTCTAAGGTGGGGCACAAAGAAAGAAGAAAACACAAAATAGAACATATCTTTCCAAATATTAGAAAAATTTAAAAATGGGTAAGAAGTAAAGTTGTAGAAAATTATGTTTGCTGCAAATCATTACTTGATCATTGTTTCTAAAACTCTAAATGTGTACAGAGATATTTAGGATTTGAACTTCCAATCTTAAATGGTTAATATTGGAGTAACAGAAAAAATAATAAGAAACAATTATACAATTATATTAAAACTAATTTTCTACTTTATTTTTTATGTATTTTTCGATTTTTCCAACATCAAGGGAGATATAGCAATTTTCGTGTTTCCATCTTTCTCTATACCCCATCAAACTTTTCTTAATTTTCGCATTGACTAAGCGTCAGTCTTATGTGTATTTTTTAACACACAATTTTGTTTCGAGTATTGTGGTATAGTTTCATTCTTTGAATAACTATGTTTTAACTCGACCAGTCCAAGTGGCTGAGCGGTCTCAGGCGTTATGTCTGCACAGTATGCCTACTTGGAAACTGGGAGGTTATGGGTTCGAATCCCGACATCGGCAGTTTGTAAATTATTTGGAAAAAAAATAAAAAAAAGGGGCGGTTTATTGACTAAACTGACGGCGTATGGACAAAAACGAAGTAATCGGCTATGCTTGAGAAGGTTTTCTGCAGTTTCCTTCACGAACTCCAAACGAATATCGGCATAGTTCCTATCATAGTCGACTGCAGCCGCATATCCTACCAATTCTTAGTCTATGCACAAAAATTCCTTCCACTCCACTCACATCCTCACATCCTTAGGCATCAAATTGACCTTATGGTCGAAGTATAGCCCGTCCAGGGCAGCCTCTACAATCGTTTTAACTCGAAGTCAATATAAATTCAGTTTATTAAATTAATTTGAATGATATTTATCAGTTTATTAAATTAAATGATTTTAATTTGAATGATATTTAGTCATTTTTGAAAATTTTGGCATTAAATAATGGTTACTTGCTATTTTTGAAGTGGAAATCCCACTTAAATATGTTTAGTTTTCAAGAATTTAATAGCAAATTCATATAAATTGACGTATATATGTACTACTTAAAATATGAAGAAAATTTAAAAATCCAACCAAAATTATTCCATCATAATGCCAATTTAATGATTAAAAAATATGATAATAAGTTTGCGTACGTCAAGACGTTTGTCAAGAATTTTTGCCGAAGAGAACCGAAGACAAATATCTTAAATATGGAGAAAATATAGTTTTGACAGTAAAAATGATTTTTTTAATTTTAGCAAAAAATGAAATCTGGTAATGAATTATAGTAAAGCTGATTTTCTACAACTTTACTACTTATATATTTTTCAATTTTTCTTATATTAAGAGAGACATTCTGCATTTTGTGTTTTCCTTTTTCTCCAAGCCCTATTTATACTTGACCATACCTATTTATACTTGACCGATTCTAATCACTAACGAACTTGGCCTTTCAAATGCCAAAAGAATTTCATTTTGATTGGACTAAAATTGTGACCGTTAGGAAGAACAGTAATTTTTTCGTAGTCGGGTTTTAGTTTTTTAAACTTATTTACTAAAGGTGCATTTTCATGCTGACGTTTGACGCTGGGTTCTAGCGTCAAATTCGGTCACGTGATGAGAATTTAACATGCGCGTCATCTACAAACAATTATAGTGAAAAATTACAGCGTTTAGCGTCAAATTAGACATCAGTATCGAAAGTCGATGTATCGATGTTATCACTAGACTTTATAGGTTACGTGTGTAATAGGGAATATGCATGAAATTTTTTTTCACTTGAATTGAAGCATGTTTACTTGACAAATATCAAGGTAAAATTACTTTTTAAATAACTTTAAAAATAAGCGAGATATGAATGATTGAAATTCCCGATTAGACAAAGAGGGTGACAGCCCTCTTGATATGTTATGTGACGTCATATTACACTTTCACCATTTAAAATACACGTAAAACTCCGTTTTTAGTATTTTTGCAAGAAAGAGACAGATAATAATCTTTAAAAGCTTATAGTTTCCTTGATATTTGTCGGATTTTAATTTCGTTTTTAAATATTATTACAGTATTAACAGTATTTTCATATTCTGAAAATAAATGTGAAAAAAAATTTTCATGCATATTCCCTATTGTGAGTAAAACAAAACTGTATCTGATATTTTTTAATATTTATTAGTATTTATTTTTGTACTCGCTATATTTATAAAATCACCAAGTAACAGCTGATTATTGTTTTGAAAAGATCGATTTTTCTAAATGGCGCGCATGTTAAATTCTCATCACGTGATCGAATTTGACGCTAGAAACTAGCGTCAAGCATCCACATGAAAATGCACCTAGAGCATATTTTTGAACAGACATATTCCATAAGAAGTGACGGAATCATAACACTAATTATTAATCATATGTATTTATTTGTATATACTTAAGCGTCAACAATACGATGTTTGTCCAAATTCCATTTCGGTTACGTAGACAAACTGTTGGAGACTAGCGTATATTATATAGACAAATGTCATTGAATTTTTAATACTGATATGAAAAAATTAACTCGTCAACCAGGAATCGAACCTCGGGCCTCTGGATATCTAGTCCGGCGTGCTTCCGCTACACCAAAGACGACTGTGACGTAACAGCCAACTTTTTCATATCATTCTTATTTTTTGATTTTGACAGTATTATTTCTGTTTCGAGGCCCGAGGTTCGATTCCTGGTTGACGAGTTAATTTTTTCATATCAGTATTTAATTACTAATTATTAAAATAATCGACTTACAAACACAATCTTGTAATTAAATATGTATTAAAAATACTTGAAGCAAACAAACATGCCACAGTTATTTTATGCGTAATAGATTATTTTAGTTTCCGATTCGTGTATAAAACTAAATTTATTCGTTTTGATACAGTTTTAAAAAACAACACTATTATTAACTACTAGCTGAATTCCCCGGCGTTGCCCGTGGAACTTCAAGATTTGCTCCGGCACTTTTGGTGTCGATAGTGTACTACTGAATTATTCAACTTTATTAATTTTTACTGGCATTTCCGCTATCAGAATTAAAATGTTATTAGGCTTCCCAGAACCTCCACCTTTTTACACCTCGTGTTACATTATTGGAGTTTCCCTAATTTTTTTGAAAATATAATATAGCCTATGTCACCCGGGGATAGTGTAGCTTCCCAACGGTGAAAGAATTTTTTAAATCGGTCCAGTAGTTTCGGAGCCAATTCAATGCAAACAAACAATCAAATCTTTCCTCTTTATAATATTAGTATAGATGTGTAAAATGCCAAACATATTAAATATTATTAAAATATGAATAATAATATAATAATTTTATGTAATTTTTTCTTACCATATGTTACCAGTTGCGGATATACCGGGTAGGCAAGCTAGGTAGCCGCCTAGGGTGGCAAATATTCACAGGCAGTAAATATTGAACGTTTACACTATATATAACGCTACTTGGATGATCAAAAATAGAACTTTTCATTTGGAATCATAAAAACAAGGCCTGATACATTCTTGAATAGCTGAGAATTTTTTTTCTTATAATAATATCTTTTGTTTTGTATCAATATGGAGTCATGTGCTCCGGTTTGATGCTAGAGCGTCGATGCTGTTTTTTTGCCGCCAGCGCTTGTTTTGCCAGCGTCGAACTAATTTGACAGTGAAATTATCTCATTTTTCTAAATTAATATAGGAAGAAAAAACTGACTGTACAACAAATCAATCCTAATGAATAACGATTGGAATATAGCGAAGAAGTTGGTTTCATTCCAACTTCTAGCTTTTTCGACGATGACATAAAAAATGGTCACGTGACCCATCCCGACCTTAGAGCGCCTGTATGATATCTACCTTTAAAGAGGGGGCGACAATTTTGCAGCTGCCTATGGCGGCGTATTGTTTTATTCAGCCCCTGTGTGTAAGCTTTTTTTGTATTTTACATTACATTACGGGAAATAAAAACTACTAGGACCGTTCTGAAATCTATATATCGAATATATTAATCGTTTTGTTTGTATAGAGCCGGATTTTCCTAAGCTGGTTTTTTTGCGCCACGTACGGTATAATACGATTCCTATGCCTCAACAGGAAAGTAGTGCCACTGCGCTCCAACAGAGAGCAGCATGTTTCTCCCCAGATAAGTACGTTTGGATAGGGTTGATTGCCTTTGGAAGAGTTATGCGCTGAATGCTTTGTACATTTTTGCTTTATAAATGTTTTTGGTATTTTCACTCGATTTCAGGGCTAAGTATGTAGACCCTCTTTGATGCCATTCAATTCAAACTAACTTTTCTACCTTTGGCCTTAATAGGTATTACTTTGATGTTTTTGGTTGAACACTTTTCTTGTAAAAATCTATACTAATATTATAAATCTGGACAGTTTGTATGTTTGAACGGGGTAATCTAAGGTAATACTAGTCCAATTTGCAGGTAATACTAGTCCGAATGTTATAGTCTATAGAAAAGTTTTTATTTCAAGCATCTGTACTGTATGGCAGCGCCGCTAAAAACCTTACCCTTAAACGTTACGAGATAGAGAAAATCTTTAATTATAAAAATGTTTATCTAATAAAATTAAACAACTTTAGTATGAAATATTTTTTCATACAACAAATACCTTAGGCACAATTTCAGTGCGAGCAGTTCTAGTAAAATATAAAGCGCCCCTCACACCAAAGCGAAAATAATTGCGAAGCGAACTTCGCGGCGAAAAAAATCGCTCCCATTCATTCCCACATCAGCGCGAAACATTCGCTCGGATTTTCTTAGTGCCCCAACACTTCAGTTGTAAGCATGACGTCGTCCGATGAAGAAGAAGCTCTTCTGCTATTAGCTTTATTAGAAGAAAACGAAAAAAAAAAGATAAATACTATTCTCCTAGTAATATAAATAGAACTTCTTTCTATAATAGACCTTTCCATACGTTATTACTTTTCAAAACACCGGTGGAAAATATTTCATGTAATAAATCAACTCTTCAGTTAACAATAGGGCCGAGAAACAAAGTAACCAAAGGAAGCGAATTTAAGGCGATGTAAACTAATACGTGGTCTGCAGCGAACTGGGGTTGTGGAGGGAAAAAAACGTTGCACAAAATGGCGAAACATCGCATCAGTCTGTGTACCCCTACTAGTCGCCAGTTTAAATAGAGGAGAGAGATTTTTTCGCTGCTAATTTATTCGCCGCGAAGTTCGCTTCGTGATTATTTCCGCTTTGGTGTGAAGGACCCTTAATTGTAGATATATTATATGTATACATACGTTACCCATCATACTTCCAAACAGTTATTAAGTTAATGTGTGATAATTTTTAATTAGATAGCATAGCATACCAAAATATCATTTAGATACATACCTGAAACAAAATAGAAAACATAAATATTAGTTAAAGAATTTTAATTATTTTTATTTATAACTACTATCGACAGTAAAAGTGGCGTACTTTTTTTCAACATTTTACAGTTGATTTGCTCCGAAACTATTCGGTTTTTGAAATTTTTTTAAAATTGTTCGTTATAAAAATACTAAATACTTTTATCTGAAACATTTTTTGGAAAATCAAATTGATTACCGCACTAATCAACTGTAAATTTTTGAAAAATGAACGATACTTTTGCTGTTAATAGTACTAGTTTAGGTAATAGATAAACGTAATACATGGTTTGATCATTTTGATGTATTACCTACGTACACCTGACATTGTGGAATTATACTTAATGATAGTATTGGAATATTTTAAAATTCATAAAAAGTAACTTTTCGGTGTTATTTTTATTTATTTATTGTTATTACGTGCGTTTAAAAAAAAAACCTTTGTATTAAGCAACAGTTTAAGTGGTTATATCTAGTCAGTTGCGTCCAAAAAATATAATTACATTTTTCATTAACCCAACCATTCTAATAATATTAGAGGTCAACCTTTGTAGAATTTAATAAAAAACAAATTTTTTGGCTTCTAATTTTAAATTTTAAATGAGTAATACATATTTCCGTAGGAAATTGACTGATTTTCAAAAAGGGTCTCTTTTCTCAGTGAAAATAGAATACTGCGATGAGAAGGCCCTAAATACTAATATTAAGAATTCCTGGTTGAGGAGGGTGTTTGAGATGCCAACAATCAATTTTTAGTAATTTATCAATTACTAAATTAAAAGAAACATAAAAATTTTCTTGATATATATATATATATACATATATATATATATATGTTACAATAAATGTACACTCTTGGGAAATGTACACTTTTACCGTAAAATGTGTACATTTCCCAAAAAGTTTGGTATATGTGAACTGAATATAATGTATATGTACATTTTCCGGCAAATGTGTACTCTTGCCTTCACGTTTTGGTACATGTATACTCTTACCTTCATGTTTTAAGAAAAGTTGGAAAATTTTGGCACGATTACGATAAAAATATGCAAAATTCCAACAGAGAGAGCTAAAACATGATGAAATTAGATGATAAAATATATACCCAACCCAACCAGACCCAACCCAACCAGGAATAACCCAACTCGACCAAACCCAACCAGACCCAACCAAACTTGGCTCAACCCAACCAGACCCAACCCAACTCGACCAAACCAAACTCGACCCAACCCAACCAGACCCAACCCAACTCGGCCCAACCCAACCAGACCCAACCCAACTCGACCCAACCCAACCAGACCCAACCCAACTCGACCCATATCGATATCTCTATTTCGTATTTTGCGATTTCGTATTTTGTATGCTCACATTTACCAAAACGACATGGTCATTGTGAATTCAATGAACATTTCCCTTCATAGAAATTGTAAATGTTAGTTGAATGCACATTACCCAAACGAGGAGGCAAATGTGCACATTTACCGGAAAATGTGTACATTTGCCGCAATATCTACTTTTACCGTAACATATATATATATATATATATATATATATATATATACATATATATATATATATATATATATATATATATATATATATATATATATATATATATATATATATATATATATATATATCAGTAGCTACTCTACCGATCTCAGCTTTAACCTCATCGGAATGAAGTCTAGTACGTGAGTTGCTTTTGGTATTTGAAAGTTCGTTATCGGGCAAAATCGGTTAAGGGAAAAGGGGACCTTAGAGCGACAGGGAAAACAAAATTGGGTATATTTCTATTAATATCAGATTGTCAAATAAGCTCGATTTCCGACTCCTTTAGGTTCAATATCCGTTGAAGGCTGTAAGAAGGATCTAATCGTTGCAGTTCAGTGAGATTATAATTTATAATCAAAATTTTGTTCATGCAGGTATTTCTATAGAAATTAAAATATAGTAGATATATTGGCTTTAACTTGCACACTAAAACTGGTATCTCTTTTGGCCACCAGTGGTCAGGTATCAATACTAATGCTTTATATTATATTCAAGAAAAATATTCAGAAAAAAATATTTAAAATAATTTTTATTCAAGAAAAATATTCAGAAAATTCACATACTAAGAAAATTTGGAACATCGCAATTTTCAGTTTAATAACATTCTTTACAAAATTTTTAATTTTATTACAAATCATGTTGGGAAAACTATTTTAAAAATAATCCACAGTCTTTTCTGGAGAAATTCTTTATAAAATTATTCATTCCATTTTCTCATAATGTATGTTTTTTTTTAAATATATCTAGATAAAACGCACTTTTGTTTTTATAAAAATTTAAAGGCCATTTCCAGGTATGGTAGTAAACAAAACAAAATTATTATATACAAATTTTATTGATCATTAAACCATTTGTATGAGATATCTACTAATCGACCTTACGCAATAGCCCTGGAATAGAAATTAATATGTATTTTTTTTTTCTTTTTATAAAATAATGTCTTTAAATTCAAGAAATTATTGTGTATCCTGTTTGCACATACAATAATGTACAATAACGTTTGCATCATAATACGTGCTTAATTAAATTTTAAAAATAATGAGAACAACCACACAACCTCTATATACAGACTGTTGTAGTCTGTGGGTGTATTCGTTTTGGGCACTTACACGCTGTCAGTCAGCGCTCACGCTACTAAGCGCAATTTATTGGCGTTCGTATTGGCTTACGAACGCTTACACTGTGCACATGTCAGATAAATAAACAAACGCAATACATACCAGTCCAAGTGGCCGAGCGGTCTAAGGCATTTGTCTGCGCAGTATGCCTACTTGGAAACTGGGAGGAATCCCGACATCGGCAGTTTGTCAATTATTAAGTAAAAAAAAAAAGGCCGGTTAATTGACTAAACTGTCGGCGTATGGACAAGAACGAAGTAACCGGCTATGCTTGAGAGGGTTTTCTGAAGTATCCTTCACGAACACCAGATGAATATCGGCATAGTTCCTATCATAGTCGGCTGCAGCCGCATATCCTACCAATTGCTAGTCTATACACAAAAATTCCTTTCACTCCACTCTCATCCTCACATCTTTAGGCATCACAATGGATCTTATGGTCGAAGTGTAGCCCGTCCAGGGCAGCTTCTACAATCTATATATCTAACGATGTACGTTATTCATTTTGGGAGCTAGTAAGATTTGGTGCCCATGCTTTTGCTGCCCTACCTCGATGTATAAAGCGTCTGTGAGCGTGGTGATTATCGCTGAACGCAACCATTAGTACGTTTTGTCAGCATACACAGCGTCAAGTTGAACACTATAAACACAGCTTGATGGCGCTGAAAGCGTGTACGGGCCCAAAACGAATACACCATATCTAGAGCATGGTAGTGCGACAGGCCGAGTTTAAAGGGTTTTTACCTGTGTTATAGACTCTCGAGTCTAGAGTTTGTATTTGGAGATTAGGTAGTAGATTCTCACTTGATATTTAGTCCTACAATGTGAAAAGATAGAATTATAATTCCCCGTGGAGTCAAGTACATTATATATCAATGGTGTGTGTCTGCGAACACCATGCGTTTAAATTAGTATTGTAGTCATGGAGGCTATATAAAGGAGATCTAACTCAAACGGGAAAATTGACAAAATATGGCAACGAAATGGTAGAAGTTATATTTACTTTTTATGCCGCTAGGGTCGCTAGTTTTTGATAGGAACTCATCCGTACCGAAGTGAAATACCGTACGTTTAGCTTACATCTTCGCATAGCAGATCTCCCACGAGTATGAGAGAGTACATATGTATACATTAAGCAATGTTTATGAGAAGGAGGTCTTAATGTATATATATGTACTCTCTCATACTCGTGGGAGATCTGCTATGCGAAGATGTAAACTAAACGTACGGTTTAGTATAATAAATAGAAATGAAGTAGCCTAGTTTTATTTCGAAGTGATTATTTTGAAGTATGAAATAAATAAAAAACTGTTTAAAAAACATTTAAAATGGGAAGAGTATGTGCAGTAGACAATTGTAAAAGTGGTAGTGCTTGTGACAATAAGCAACGGGATCAATTGGTTTTAAAAAACCAGGACTTTTTAAAGTACCAAAAGCGAGTATAAATATTCCAAAATATTTACTTAATTAAATTGTATGACATTATATTAAATATTAATTTTCAGCATTATTATTAATAAATAAAAGTTTGGCATTTAATTTAATATCTGATTCAATAATTTATTTTCATTTTTACAATTCCAGCATTAGAGGTTGCTATTTAATTATTTGATGTTTTTTTTTTTTTTTATGTAATTATTTTGCGAATTTTAACTATCACTTCAACTTCAACTAATTCCTTATTGAAAAATTGAAATTACTTATCATTCATTCAAAAAAATATTTTATTGGAAAAATACTTTGGCTGGAAATAATTCTTATAATACTATAAATGCGTAATATTTTTCAATTAAAACTCGCGCCTTATACTCTCTGTTCTGTTTCCGGTGCCGAAGGAATACTACTAACATCTTATTTTTGCCAATTATTTGTTTACATGGAGTTATGTATCCTTGTTTAGTGTCTATGATTGTAGTTCAGGATATACCGTGCAAGGCAACAAACTGGAATAAACTTTAACTTGAATAAAAAGCCGAAAAACATTTCCCTTAACAAATGGCTGGAGAAGTATATGAACAGAAAATCCATAGTTACAATAGGCTGTGGAAAATCCAAACAAATTATAGCTGGGTGTAATACCACAAGGTCAACCTGGCTTACTAGCAAAAATCGGATAGAATTAAACCTTCGGGTTGGGGTGCATACCGGTTATTGCAGACTCAAAAGGAGCTAAGCCCTCATGAGGATGAAGGATAGTGTGATCTGCCCGGACTGTTAAATGCGGATGATACGGCCTTCCATCTACTGATAAAATGTCCTTACAGAGTCAGATTGAGGGACTTAGCTTTCGGCTCAACCGAAATGGGCGAATCTGAGGTGAAAAAGTGGAGCTTTGTCATGTCATTCGCAAAGATCACGGGTAGGTTCGACAACGAACACAAGGCTAGACGAAACGAACCAGGTGTGGTATTCGGTAGGAGAGGTTGAGGGGATAGGTTCATTAAGGGTCGGTAGAAAAGGCCCAGAACTACTCTACTATTACAACTAAAAGCTGAAAACATGCCCTGTTTATTCCATACTACATTTCAGCTGTACATAGAAGTAACAAATAACATATGAAATATATAGGAACATATAAAAAATGCAATTGTTATGATTAATCTGTATTTAATTTTAGGGTTCTGTAACACAGAAAATACAAAGAAATCACAGGGTAGTTCATTTCCGTTTCAAAAAGTAGATTGACATGGCAATGAACTTCCCGGAAGACTCTATCATGTATTGCATGGATAATTTAACATTGTCTGAAGGTCGGACAAGAACAGGAGTATATTTTGAAAATATATTCCATGAAATTTTCTTATTATTTCAGGTTCAAATAACTTTCAAACTGACATTTTGACATTTCGAACTGTCAAAATTTAGAAAAAATTATTTTTTGGCATATAAATAAAAACAATAATTATTTAAACAAATGGACTACTCTTTCGTTGCCTACAATATTTAGCCATGTTGTTAAGCCCGGTCTTCAGGCCGGTTCTCAATAGTATTAATGAGGATATTTACCATTGGTCGTGTTCAGAATCACTAAGTCCTTAGTAAACTAAGTAAGTTACTAAATATATCAATTTATTTATTTTCCAGGACACTTGACTGATACTAAAAAACTTAGATTGTGACGCATTTTGCATTAAAGTTTTCTAAATTTGTCAACGCTGCTGACAGGTTAGTAAGTGTGTGCTAAGAGACGCACGCTGAACTTAGATGCTCAGAAGTAAATTTGTTTAGACTAGTTGACTTACTTAGTTTACTAAGGACTTAGTTACCAATCCAAGTGGCCGAGCGGTCTAAGCCGTTATGTCTGCGCAGTATACCTACTTGGAAACTCAGAGGATATGGGTTCGAATCCCGACATTGGCAGTTTGTCAATTATTAAAAAAAAAGAAAAAAAAAGGGGCGATTAATTGACTAAACTGTCGGCGTATGGACAAGTACGAAGTAACCGGAAATACTTGAGAAGGTTTTCTGCAAGTTCCTTCACGAACTCTAGATAAATATCTGCATAGTTCCTATCATAGTTGGCTGTATATCCTACCAATTCCTAGCCTATACACAAAAATTCCTTCCACTCCACTCACATCCTCACATCCTTAGGCATCACAATGGACCTTATGGTCGAAGTGTAGCCCGTCCAGGGCAGCCACTTCAATCAATCTATCTATCTAAGGACTTAGTTGTTTTGAACTCGACCATTGTTTCTGAGATTGCTACGTAACCTTTAAGATATCATACTTCCATGCACACACATACACACTCGCCCAAATTGTATTTAAATTACTCATATAGTGACAGATCAAATAGAAATGAAAATTTAGAAAGTTTTCATTTAAAAAATCAGAAAAAAAAATCGTAAACACTGAAACCAAATTAAACCGAAACTTAATGTAAATAGTGTATAACTGTTATGCATGATTGAAAGGTCATTCATGCGAATTAATTATGGATAAATACTATACAATATAAAAAAATATAAGTTTTTTGTTTGTTTAGTTATTGTTATTGATTTATAAATAATCTACTAAACAGCAATCAAATAGCAGCGCCCATAAAATATATTTTGTATTCATACTCATTTTGGTCAAGGTAATTAATTATTATTCCATAAAGTGTAATTAATTTAGATGAGTTTTACCGATTAATTTTTTTTCTCACATTTTAATATGTTGTAGGAAACAATATAAATAAAGAAATAAATTTTTCTTACTATAGACAGATCCTTTGATATTTATATAGGTCACGCTTATAAGCGCAATTTTATTGGTGTTCGTTTTGGCTGATGAACGCTTAAACTGTGCACGTGACAGATAAATAAACGCTTGTACATTATTAGTTATGGGAGTTCGTATGATTTTGCGCTAACGCTTTTGCTGCCCTTTCTCGATCACATATTGACAATAACAATATCGCATGGTCAAAAAAGGATACCGCCAATAAATCGGTTGGGTTAATCACACCTTATTTGGTCAGTCAACTCAAATAATCCTTCAGGTACTGCTTTAGTCAGATCATATAAAAGACAAAACTTTTTTAATATTATTGTGAGACACGCACCAAATTAGTAACGAGCAACACATCTCTGACACCATATCCTAGAGATAGTTACGATTAGCTAATTCAAACTGATGATGATGACTACCTTGTAGGTCGAAATACGTATTTATAAAATACAAATAATTGTTCTAGGAATTGGGGCAAAATTTGAAATTTAATTTCAAAAAACCTACAGATTTCTTTGATTATTTTAATAATCTTTATACATTGTCAAGATACACAGTCAAGAAAATTATTATTTAACTTACCTTGACTTAGGCCATAATGTAACTTAACTCTCTAAACATATAATTATTCGATTTAACTATTATCTATGTCTTAAGTTAAACTGTATGATTTAACTATTTCATTGTATTTATTATTAATTATAAAAAAATTTTCGATTTCCGCATCCTTGAATAAAAAATTATACAATAATAACAAATGTTATATAATTTTTAGTGTTCCGTACTTAGAAGATAGATAGATTGTAGAGGCTGCCCTGAACGGGCTACACTTCGCCCGTAAGGTCCATTGTGATGCCTAAGGATGTAAGGATGTGACTATGATAGGAACTATGCCGATATTCATCTGGAGTTTGTGAAGGAAACTGCAGAAAACCTTCTCAAGCATAGCCGGTTACTTCGTTCTTGTCCATACGCCGACAGTTTAGTCAATTAACCACCCGTTTTTTTTCTTAATAATTGACAAACTGCCGATGTCGGGCAGTTCGAACCCATAACCTGTCAGTTTCCAAGTAGAAAACCTTCTCAAGCATAGCCGGTTTCTTCGTTCTTGTCCATACGCCGACAAATTAGTCAATTAACCACCCGTTTTTTTTCTTAATAATTGACAAACTGCCGATGTCGGGCAGTTCGAACCCATAACCTGTCAGTTTCAAAGTAGACTTACTGCGCAGACATAACGCCTTAGACCGCTTGGCCACTTGGGCTGGTAAAGTCCGTACTTAGAAAAACGGAACACTTATGGAATCACATCTGTTATTGTCTGTCTACCTGTCTCAGACTTTTTTCTTAAAGAATATTTCATGCAAATAACCAGTCCGCGGGGTCAAGCTGTGCCCGGAACTGGGAGAATGCTGGTTCGATTTCCAACGGTGGCAGTTTTTCAGTTTGTCAATATTAATGGAGCGGGTAATTGGCTAAACTGTCAGCGTATAGACAAGAACTAAAGTAACCGGCTATGCTTGTGAAGGTTTTCTGCACTTTCCTTTCACAAACTCCGGATGAATGTTGGCATAATTCCTAGCACAGTCGGCTGCAGTTGTACAACCTACCAATTCCTACTTGTCTACATACAAATTCCTTGGCCTTTAGGGGTCAGTAAAGACCCTTGTCGGGGTTGGTGCAACGCCATTTCAAAAATGTATGTAACTCACATGAATTATATACATTTTTAAATTTTCTTTAACATTTTTTCTGAAAAAATTGCTTATTGTCCAAGCATAGCTTATGCTTGACCGATTGTTTATAGTAGGCTACCTTAATATGTTTAATAGGTTCTCAGAAGGGGCCATAGTGCATATTTAATCAAATTTCCATGGTAACAGTTGTAATATTAATTGTTATAATTACTAGAACATTATAATTAAAAATATTCCTGTAAATATTACAAGTTAAATTTTTGAAAAATTTTTCAAATTTACTAAGACAGAAATTCAAGATTTTAAATATCCCTTCCCTCTCAGCTCGGTAATGTGTACAACTTGACAATTAACTAGAAGAAATGAGCTACAAGAAATTTCGCGTTGTGGATTTTCGTTGACGCTTATGTTTTCTTCATCACAAGGTTAAAAATCACTTAAAGAGTCTGTATCTGAATCATTTTTGTCTAATAATAATTCGCAGATATCTTTTTCAGTATGATTTTGAGCCATTCTTGCAATAAAGTGCCCAAAACAGTACAAAATACCACTTAGATTAAGCTCTAAGCACCAAACGTCCGGTACCCGCTACACATTGTGACGTAATGAGATTAGATTGGCGTGCAAAAGTGTTTTGCCGTGCGTTTCGATATTAAACGGTTTTTTTGTTGTTGTCGTGTCCAAATTGATTCATAATTTCCGTTAAGGGCTAAAAAAATCTGCTTACAAACACAAATATATTATTGCTATTCCCCCGAGTATGATACACAGGGCCGTCTTTAACCAATTGGAGGCCCTGGTCACATTAGGATAATAAGGCCCTTATGACCTTGACATAGCCCTATTATGTTAGAATAGACAAAGAAAGTAGATAAGCAAAGTTCTATTTTAATTTTTATTTCATGTCAGTCACATTAAATGAATAGATATAATATAATCCACAAAAGTAACTCTTTTAACATTCAAAAGTTACTGGTGCTTAAAAATCTATGTTGATTGAAGAGGTATCCTTCTAGATTAGAGATGGGCAAAATCGTTAATCATTTCTTCAAAATCTATGTTTTTGAGCATATCATATTCTATGGACATTAGCGACAAACTGGTTAATCTCTCTTGAAGCATTGTACTTCTTAATTCATTTTTTATTCTTTTCAATTTGGAGAAGGAGCCTTCCCCACTGCAGTTAGTTACCATCATGCTTAAACAGCTCAATCTCAATGCGATTTCTACTTTTTGAAATGTGTCTTCAATTTTGTTTTCTTTCAAAAGATGACTAATAGTATATAATAGTATATTTCCAATATACTATTAGTTCCTTCATTTTCACAATGAACAATTTTCAAGTATTCTGTTAAATGCAGACATTCCATTTCCAACTCTTTCTCGTTAACGTCTTCATGATAGATTTCAGCAAATTCTTTGCGACTTTGTCTCAACTCTTCGGAATTATGTACTTTCTCAATTAAATTGGTTAATTCAAACTTGGCGCTTCACGCTTCGCTTCGTTCGCTTAATTCAAATTTGGCGCGAGTCACTATCGTAAATCTTGATAAAAGACACATACACACAAAATTATATGAAAAACTAGTTCACTGATGATTTTTCATTAAAACACTGTACTTTGCATACCATTAAATTGTATTTTTATATATTTAAATTTATCTAAACATGCTGAAATAGGAAAGTCTGATTTTCGGGCGAGAGTGGAGTAGCTTCGAGCATGCAAAAGCTAATAAGTAAGTAGGTATTGGGCCCTATCGATCGCGGGGCCCTGGGCACGTGTCCAGAGTGCCCAGAGGGAAAGAGGGGCCTGATGATACAAGCTACAGTCTGTATATATGGAGATTGTTAAGTATTCGCAACAAATTTTTTCAAAACAAACTTATGTTATCATTTTTGCCCCTAAAAAAAACATGTTTTGAATATCATATAAATTATCTCTGTGTAGGAGATAAGCCGCACGTTTAATTATATTTTAAGCCCAAGTTCTATTGTATAAACTTAAGTTTTATAAACAATAAATAATACATACTTCTAATTTTATAATCCCATTATTATTATTAATGTTTGATAAAATATAGTAGTTCATACACAAATTTTTACAAGACATCTGGTCACCTGAAACGAATTAACTTTAACATATTTAATGTTAAGCCATTAAAGTAATAAATATTTTTGTTAGTGAGCAATTCAACAAAGCCCGAGTTGTGTAACCAAAAACTGTAACTATAGGGAAAAGTGATACAATGGGCAACCAAAGTAACGTTTTTTTTCCAAAATTATTTAATTTGTGCTTCCTTTTCATTCAATTTTCAGAAAAATGTTTCGAACAAAATTTGTGAGTATGTTTATAACAAATAGATATATAGATAGATATATCTTGGGTTGTAAAAAGTATTGCAATTTGACCTTATGGTCCATTGTTCTGATGGGATTCGCTTCTCCTATATCTTGGTTTTCAAGTTTTTCTGAAGGTTCACATATTCGGGGTGTGATACACGGAATATCTTATATCTGGTTCGTTTCCCAGTTATGGAACTGCCTGTATACCAAACGAATCCTTTCTGGTGATAGGATGGTTCCCCTTCCGTCCACAAGTGAAAGATTTTGAAAAGGAAGAGTGTTTTGGGAAGTACATCTTTACCGTTTCAAAAACGGGATCTGTGAAGATTCATGCTCGCACGATTCTTACATGTCCAACCTGGTTATTATTTTGAAAATTAATTGTTAGTGGAAATAGTCTTTAGACGCTGGATACGTTTTTCGACATATTGCTCTTGAAAATTATGCTAATAGGGAATATGCATGAAAATTTTTTTTCACATTTATTTTCAGAATATGAAAATACTGTTAATACTGTAATAATATTTAAAAACGAAATTAAAATCCGACAAATATCAAGGAAGCTATAAGCTTTTAAAGATTATTATCTGTCTCTTTCTTGCACAAATACTAAAAACGGAGTTTTACGTGTATTTTAAATGGTGAAAGTGTAATATGACGTCACATAACATATCAAGAGGGCTATCATCCTCTTTGTCTAATCGGGAATTTCAATCATTCATATCTCGCTTATTTTTAAAGTTATTTAAAAAGTAATTTTACCTGGATATTTATCAAGTAAACATGCTTCAATTCAAGTGAAATTTTCAAAATTTTCAAAAAATTTCCATGCATATTCCCTATTGCAAAATACATTGTAATGTAATTGGTTTAATTATGACAAAGTATATGTGTTTCACGTGTCTTTGATTCACTGTTCAAATTTAATGTATTCATTACCTGATGACCTTGGAGCCATTATCTTCTAATATTGTTTTAATGGATTAAGTTAAGAAGCATTTTTTTTCCAGAGAATATTACCCGAGGAAATTTCGTGGAAATATTATTGAATAATATTAAAATAATAATATTGAATAATATAATTATACCTTCATTCATTTGAAAAGTTACCACTTAAATATTTTTTAAAATATGTATTTTAGAAAAAAATGTTTCAAACAAAAGTTGGTTGTTTTTATGAGATAAACATTTTTTGTATTTAAAGATTTTCCTTATCTCGCAATATTAAAAAGATAAGTTGTAACACTGCATATATAGATATAGCCTTTCTTATTTGAAAATAGAATTACAAAATTATTTTTTAATAAGTTGACAAATATTAAAATAAATAATTAGTAAAACAATATTTAATTATTTAATATATAAATGCGGTTATATTACATTTTGTATGCGGTTTTTTCTGTTAAGTGAAATTAAATAGCATATAAGCATTTAAGTAAAAAAAAAATTCTGTGAATAATTTTGCATAACTTTGTCATTTAAAAATAATTCTTTTTATTGAGCAATTTTTAATAAAACTGCAGATAAACCGCAATCATTTATAAAACCTCAACGAACAAAATTAATTTAGTCTAAACAAGTGGAAAATAACTGAGTGAATCAAAAACGCGATATATACTGAGTTCAATATCAATGCGTAAACTGTTTACTTTTTACACACGCACAAATGTATAAAAAATTGTAGGTACATTGGTCAAGAGTAATTACAGATTGAGCTGAAATTGCGGCGAAACTAATGATAATTCCCATTCACGAACTTGAGTCCATTTTTTAACCTTAGAAAAGTTCAGCATATTATCTCTTTTCGTTTTTGAGTTCTGCAATCAATATTTACAACCGTTCCAAAATGGGACTAAATTTAAGATACGCTTATATATATATATATATATAGACTGTGCTGAAATGCTTTTCCAATAGAGAATCAATGTTAAATATTATTTATTACTGTCAGGCCGTGTGGTTACTGTGCGGAGTCAGTCACGTTCCAACACAGTCTATATATATATATATATATATATATATATATATATATATATATATATATATATATATATATATATATATATGACTATATACCAGATATACAAATCATTATAACAGAGGACATTAATGATCTCTCAGAAAAAGTTAATGATATGGCTCCGATTAAGGTGCCCTTAGTTTTTACGGTCATGTGCATTAAAAATGTACAAACTAAAATTTTATAAATAAAGAGGTATTTAGGTATATAGACAGATTTTTTTGACAGAATTTGCAGTGTGTCTTTTTTATGGAATAACATTTTAATACTTAAAAAATTAACAATATCCATTGTGAAGTTCTTGTCAAAGATTTCAATCACTTAAGTGGAAGAAATTAACTACTTTATTTTACAAGTTCGTGATAAGTGCTATAGCTATCAAAAGCACTTTATCAAATTAATCTTTGAGAATATCAAGGCGGTGTATGTATATTACAAATCCTTCATCAATCAATCATAAAGTAAAGGACCATTCTCACTACGACAATTTTTGTGACAGTTAATATGTAGACGCATGATGTGTGGGGCGTACATTTTAAAAAATTTTATAGTTAATTTGTCCTGAATATACATTTGAATTTCGGAAAAATGTCTCGAATAAAAATATATTTGGAAAGGGTACCTTTAATTCGAAGCATTCTCGCCGTGAATACTTATGTAGCAAATAGTTATTATTGCTGCTATTAAATGGGGGAATTTTTTAACGTAACAAAATTTATATAGGGTATCAAAGGTTTCCATGTTTCTGGAAAGAAAACTCTACCGACTTTAAAAGTTCCCATATCACTCTTAGGAAAACGTCTAGTGCTTTTTTTTTAGATCAACAGGTCTCATATTTTTTAAATACTTTTTCCACGTTCATTTTGCATAGTCTCAACCAACAACACTTGTCACTGCTAGCTCAGTGTCGACAATTAAATGAGGCATCGGTAAGGAGATTATCATTTTTACCATGTAAGCACTACACCAGTGATTCTCAACCTTTTTTTTGTCGCGGTACAATTTTAACGATTACAAAATTTGACGGTACACAAAGAAAAAGATAAGTATAAAAGTTAACTTATCTATAATACACTGTGTAAAATATTTTATGATAATAATTTTGAATGTAAATTAAAATAATATGTACTACAAAAACAACAGTACGTTTATTAAGGGATTAATTACAAGTTAAATAATAAGAAGAGAGATATTTGAGCTTGATGTTTTTTGATAATTTCATTTATATTTGGTCGTAAAAATGACAATGCTACTCTCATATTGTCTTCTACATTTAACAGTCGCGATCTTTTTTTCGTTTTCATGTTGGTTAATACTTTACTATATACATTTCTAAAATTTGGCGGCACACTTTAAGAATATGGCGGTACACAAAAGTGCCGCGGTACAGTGATTGAGAATTTTTGCGCTACACTTTTATGACAAAGCTATCAAGGCGATTGTGAAAACGAGCCTTTAGTATAAATATATTCAGTATATCAATAAACATGATATTATGATAATCGAAAAACATAATTTTTATTGTGTAATTCCCAAAGGTTATTTAGATTTTTATCGTAAAACCTTTTCCATTTTTAAACAGTTAAAATGAAGATATTCATTTCTTACATGAAAATATTTAAAGCATTATCGATAAACTATCTAATTAAGTATAATTTAATATATAAATTACCTCTGAAAATAATGTTGGTACTAAATGACGCTATATCGGATTCGATAGGATACAAATCTATTTTTGGTGTTTCATATTTAATAAAATAATAGGAGATATATTCTCTACCCTCTTTTCGAAAGTTAATGAGAGAGGTAATCTTTCAAAAATGGTATTTCCTTAAATTTTTTTTCAATTTTCTGATTGTAATAAAGTTTTGTTTCAACTAGTTATTCAATACACACTTGAGCATGTCTTATACCTTCAACTTCCGAAAAACTTGCCGACTGCATTTAATCAATAAACTTTGAGCGAAGAAGTATGTAGTTACGCATGTGATTACGGAAGAAAATCAAACTTTAATAACTTATTCTTAGATTTAGGGCAACGATTGGCTAAGATCTTCATAGACTTGTCTAGAAAGGTTGAGATGATCTTATCACTTAGCAGATCGCTAATACACTGCGCAGATACACTGCCAACTGAGGTATCATCTTAAGATAATCGGCAAGATGATTTTCGCTTCTGTGATGATTTAGCGGAATCATCGGGCAATCTACTATGCAGCTGCAAGACAGTCGCCTGTAAAAGACTGAACTTAGGGTATCTTCCCCTGTTGCCGAAGTGAAGTGAGGTAACATAACCCAGGTAAAATCCTAGTTTTCATCATGGACCTGGGCCTGATCTGGGTATCCTAATAAAGAAGCATAACGTCACAATAGATCTTACAGGCCACTGTACCGGGAAACTTTGCCTCGCCTCCCCCCCCCCTCAATCGTATCTTATTTAAATTGATTAAAAATTTTTCTGCACTCTAACCAATAAGATTTATTGCATCTAAAGCTATGTAGATTTAATAACGGATACATTTTTCAAATGATTCTAATTGTTGACCTACACAGTCTCATAAAAATTACCAATAAGCTTTTAACAACAAACAAATCAAGTGTTTTATTTGCATTGTATATTACAGAGAGACACATTTCAAGGTTAGTTTTCCGGTATTGTTTACATTGTTCGTGAAATGATTTTTTTTAACAATATTAATCACAGTTTTTGCAATAATTTATTAGTTAAAATGCAATACAAAAAATGAATAATTCATATTTTAGATGTAAATAAATAATATAAAAAATTCATCTTGAACAGGCATTTAACTAAAACTCTGCTTGAATATATTTTACAAGTGATCTTTTGTTTTAATTTTTTATAGAATTTGTTAACAATCAGTTGTACCAAAAAAAAAAAAAAACAATTTATTTCTGTTAATTTCCATTTGCATAACCTCTAAGAGATGATTATTAATTGATACACAAATAAATCTGATAGTTTATTAACCTTCAAAATTATTATTGAAATTGAAAAGACAAAAATCAATCATCTTTTAGTTCCATGACTTTTCAAGATCAATTGTGTTTAAATTATCGAGTTAAACAAAAACAAATAGCCATCAAGTTTATTTGTCTTTTATAGTGAGTATATTTTATACCCATGTCATTGATATGTATAGGTAGATAAGATCAAAGACAAATTTTAAACACATTTATAAAATCTAAACATGCAACCTTAGGACTATGAAAATAGACGATGATCATGAAATACAAAATTCTCATTGCTATACAGTAATATCTCGAACTTAAGCGATAGGTGGGATCGAGCGATAACCTGTAAGTCGAATTCTTGTCGGTGTAAAAGTTTGTAGATAAATTCATACAAATTATATGTAATTAGAACCAGAAAAATGTGTAATAAAATCTTAGTTATATAAAAAAATATTACCTATATTATTTATATACTATAGTCAAATTAGCTTTTTTCAGGCCTTGTTGCTTGGAACCGCAATTTTTTATGAATTCAAAATTTTACGGTCCAACTTTTAATAAACCGATTTTATCGGCTCATTTGTTTTCTTTTTTATATAGAATTGAATAATATTGTATGTCATTTCTAAAATTTTTAGTTTTAAAAAAGATATTAAGAAAAAACGCTTTTTTGTTATAAACAAATTAAATTTTGATTCTGTTCCGTCACGAGTCGGACCGTAAAATTGCGGTTCCGAGCAACCTGCCTGAAACCGCTTTTTTGAAGCTAATTTGACTCTAATATTATTGCAAAAACGTAAATCCAAGTTATTTTGACGTGTAGAAGGTTTTCATAAAATCTAACAAAATCGTCTGACGCATCAAGGGTGTCTTCTTCTCACGCAAAACTTCCTCGTAGCATGCTAATAATTTTTATATTTTCTATTTTGTGCTCTTTGTTGGAGTCTATGTTTTCCAAAATTCGTAACTCTTTTTGAATTCACTGGGCTTAAAGAATCAAGTTCTTCAATGTTTTGCTGTTGCTCATACATTTCTCTGAGCTCATCAATTGTTAGCTCCTGATTATGTGAATCCAATAGTTCTTGGACGTCATTACCATGGAGTAGTTGAGAGTTACGCTTACAATCACGACCCTCTTACGCACTGACCTGTAAATAACAGGGCAGATTATCCTACGTTACGTCATTAGGAACTAAGTTTTGCTACAGTGAGCCTGCGCAGCATGTATGTGTGATATGAATGTGTGTTAGTGTATGCGTGACTGTCACATGTGTTTCCACTGCACACATAAAATTTTAGTACCTTGGCTAGTTAAGGCGGTCAAGCAGCGCTACATTGGGCCCGTTATTTCAAGTTTATTGAGGTCAGTTTTTCTACTAATTAGGTTAAAAAAAACTTTTTTTAGTCTGGGCCGCAGGCATAATGTGAAAGTATAAACGTTAATGGCGTATTTATTGTGAGCAATCTGACAAATACGAATGAAGATCTTTTTATCTTAACAATGCCGATGATTGCCGACCTCCTCTTTGCCGATCGTTACAAAAAACGTGACATTATATAATCTGAAATTTCAGGTTACTCCTCATATAAAATCTTGTCTAGTATCGCTAGAGATGTTTTCACATCAAAAACTTTCGACAGAATCTTAAAACATGTGAAATACATTAAAAACAACTTTTGTTGGTATATGAATTAGTACGTACAAAATTACAGAATGTGTTTATTTAACAAAATTATGAGCACCATAAAAATTGAGACATTAAAACATTTAAAATACGTTTTATGTGAACAATAAAACTATTGTCATTTTATTTTTAGACTCAATTGATAATAATAATATGTTTTCTGAATCTACAAAATTTATGAAAATTCATTATCAATTTTATTTTTAGTATTCACGTTTTACTGGGTTTTAAATACAATTTTTTTTTTCATTTGAATCACTGTATTTAGAAAATTGGGTAGGAATATTGTGTATGAGACTAAGCTCGGCAGAAGTCTACGCCAAACTGGTTTGCGTCTGTGAGAATCTACGTAGGGGCTACATAAACCAGAACGTATATATTCTCGCGGGCAGTCAAGTGGCTCTAAAAGATTTGTCTGAAGGAACATCTGAAGGAATTGCCTAGAGGAACTGCTGGAGCTGGGAAAACGGAACAATGTTAAAGTGTATCTGGATTCCAGGTCACAGTGGTTTCAAGGGAAACGAAAAAGAACGAGGTATTCCACCTCGTAGCAAAGCATGAAGGTGGAATACCTTTCATAGACCCAGAACCTATTTTAGGAATTCCAAGATGAGCATGAATTCGGGAAAATACTGTTTCGGAATTCATTCAAGATGCTGTCGATGCACTCAACTTAAACAGGATACAACTTCGGAAAGTTGCCAGAATTATCACCGGACACGATCACTTACGAAAGATGGATCCATTATGTGTAGAATGTGCGGCGAGGAGGAAGAAATATCCAGCCACATCATCTTTAACTGCGAATATCTCGGTTACAGCAGATATTTGGTGCATCTCACCCCGAATATATGAACCTTCAGGAAAACCTGATAGGCAAGCTGCTGGGTATTGTCAAGATATGGGAAAAGCGAATCTCCTCAGACTGAAGTAGAAGGGTGGGGGAGGGGCGCAATATGGGCCATAAGGTCTAAGTACAATTCTTTTTATAGCTAAAGATATGCCTATCTCTCTACGTATCTGAGACTAGGCTCAAGAAGGTAAATTCAAAAATAAGCATTTTTTCAAAAATTTCATACGTTTTCAATTATGTCCAGAGGCGGATTAAATGCCACAGCGCCCTAGGGTAGCACCTCATCAGTGCCCCTCTAGTTGCCATCTTACTAATATTATAAACGTGAAAGTTTGTGAGGATGAATGGATGAATGCAGTTTGTTACTCTTTCACGCAAAAACTACTTAACGGATTTTGAAGAAATTTGTATGAAGGTAGCTTATACCCTAAATTAACACATAGGATACTTTTATCCCGGAAAAGTCACATGTCACATGATCCCGAAGGAGACTTACTCTCTGGGAGGACTTTAGGTAATATTTTTTTCTTCGTTTAAAAACTTCTACGCGCGCTCTTTTGTAACATCGCGCCCCTAGGCACGTGCCTAGTTTGCCTTATGGGTAATCCGCCAATGATTACGTCACTTACTACTCGAAAGCTGAATTAATTTGGCACAAATAAACTGTAAAATTTTGAAAAATGAACACCGATTTACGAATCCGGTATAGTGCCAACTAGGTGATATACAATGAATACTCCATAAAATTGATCCAACAACATTTGTTGTACAACTTAAATAATAGATTATTGTAGCGTTGGACTGTTGATAATTGATTGCATTTGTTGTATCAAACGGATATAGACGATTTGGTCCATTAAACTACTGATTCTATTAAACTTCGATTTAATCTAACTAGTATACATTAATTCAAGATGTGAATTAAAACATTGTTCTCAGGTCAGTGACGTAATTACGAACAGAGGTTTGAACGAAACGTCCTGTCTCAGTGGAAATATATCAATAACTAAATATATTTCAAAGGATATCAAAAAACAAATGACACTATCAACTAACGCAGTTAATTACTTATATATTAGGTATCTACCCAATTCATTATCAATGCGTAGATTGTTAATTTTATTTTTTCACACGAATGGAAGTATAAACATACCAGTCCAAATGGCCGTGCGGACAAACACTCTCTGCTTGGATTGGAAGGATGTGGATTCGCGTCCCAACGGTGGTAGTTTGTTAATTAAAATGAATGGAGCAGTTAATCGGCTAAACTGTCGGCGTATGGACAAGAACGAGATTCAAATCCCATCCGATTTTTTTGCATATCCACGGTTTGAATATGCCCCTGAAGAACGATATAGATTTTGCCATACGACAATCTGGTCTCAATTTTAATATCTTCACTGGTCTTATTTAATATCTTCAGTTATTTTGAACAAAAAAGATATAATTTTTCGTAAACTTGACCGTTTTCGAGTTATCAACAACTTACTGTGTGAAAAAACGCAAAAACGGCCGATTTCAAGGCTAAAAAAGTAAAACGTTTGTAAATCATACGGTTAAATGGGTATAAATGCGCTTCTCTTTTATATGCGTTTTACGAATGAGAGGTGGTTACCTCTGATTCGTAAAGACAGATTACCTCTGCCCTTAGCGAATGGGTGCTATGAACAGGAAATGGAGAGACATAACAGGTTGCAGACAAGCCAAATCAATGATAGTTGATTACAATACAGCAAGATCAACTCGCTTATTGGCAAAAACCAGAAAGAGATAATCCTTCTGGATAGGTTTCTTACCGGGTTAAAAGGCTTAAAAAGACTCTAGATGAGTACTTCAGGGTTAAAAGGTATCTATCTCTCATAAGGTTGGAGGACAGAGTTAAAATGTGATACTTAACCTTTCGTTCGACCGAATCTGAGGTAAAACAGCTAAAGTGGAGCTCTGTCCTGTAATTCGCAAAGAAGACGGGTAGGTTCGACAATGAACATAACGTTAGAGGCAACGAATCAGATGTTTTAGAGGATAGAGAAGTTGAGGAGATGAGTTTTTTAGGTGTCGGTAAAAAAGGCCTCGTAAGACCTACTTGCCAGGCCTGAGCCTCCCCTTCACCACTACTACTACTCTTACTAGCCTTTATTCACTTATAAAGGCTAGAGAGTATAAAAATGAACTACTAAAAGATTATAAAATAAAAGAATTGATGATTACACAAAATGTAATTATTATTATAAAATTTCTAATTATTGTTGTCATTCACCTTCGTAAATAGTATAATTTTAATTGTAATTAAAATGAAAGTATTGTGTAAAAAAAAGTGGTATTTACGTTCATACCTACTACAGATATTGAACTTTCTAAAGAAAATTCAATTGAATTTGTCATTGTACTCCTATAGAGATGATACCTTTAACTTATCATCATTGCCATAAAAGTGTCGATTGGGGGACATATTGAAACCAGACAATTCGAATAGCTAAGGGAACTGGTGTCATGAAATTTTAAATGATTTCCTCGTGCAACGCAAGTTATTATTAATGAAGTTTTACAATTGGCGTTTGTTCCTTAGGACTATGACATCTGGTGGCAATAATTAGAAACTGAGTAGTCGGTTTCAACTGTAATAGTTACATATGCGTTGCTAGCTAGGTTACGTTACGAAATAAACATAAAATTATTATTAAATGTTAATGAAACTCATCTGTTTTTATGAAGAATATATTTCATTGTTTAAATGTAACCTTACTTCAGCCGCCATTTTGGAATATGACGTCATGAGAAACTTTACCTATATTAAGGATAGAAAATTCGAGTGTGCTATTCCAACCTCGGAAATTATTGTATCAAATACAATCCCCTGCAATAAAATTGAAAAATTGTACCAAAAATTTTCATATGTTTTTGTTGGTGTCTGTATTGTAATAATAACGAAAAATATTAAATATATACCAGTAGTAATTGATTTATGCCTTATTTATCGGATTTCGGAAAAATGCTTCGAATAAAAGTTGTTACTATAGTTATAATGAACAACTATTATTTGAAGCATTTTTTCAAAAACCGAATAAATAAGGCACAAATCAATTATAAAATTTTGAAATGATAGCTCGACTTTTGACTTAATTTGTACAAATCATATAAAATGAGCGGTACTTTTGTGGTGGCCCTTAGTACAAATATAAAGCTTTGAAAAAGAAACACCACTTTCAGGTCGATTATACACGTTAATAAATGATCTGTACACATCCAACAACGGCCGCATTTCAATACTCTTTGTCATCATCAATTTATAGATAGATATAGTTGTTACCTAATTGAATAATTACAAACTTCAAAAGATTGGCTCAAATATTTTAATTAAATGAGACGACACACTCACATAATATAAAACTCAATTATCAATTTATATTATTCCACTATTTATTAAACTGATGGATGATTGATCAATCGTAGGAAGTATCGCATAATTTGATATTAGATGCGACAATTGTTCGTAACAATTAATTCTGTCTCACTCTTACTACTATTAACTTTGATTTGAATAGAATATTTACCAAAGAGAATGTATACAGGTTGACAATCATAACAGTGTTATGAAATTTCTTGACTTTTCTATGGATAATTCCAAACTATAGTAATATGGGCCACAAAAGTTGATGTCATTTTTTTAAATTTTATAATGGATTTGTACCTTATTGATTCAGTTTTCGAAAAAATGTTTCGGATAAAAGTTGTTCAATATAAATATAGTAACAACTTTTATTAGAAAATTTATTTCGAAAACCGAATGAATAAGGCACAAATCAACTATAAAATTTAAAAAAAATTACATCAACTTTTGTGGCCAAGTGTACACTCAAGCTAAAGAGTCTATCCATATAAACAGACAAAATTGCGTGATAATAGCACATTATTTTAAATTTTATAATAGATTTGTGCCTTATTGATTCAGTTTTCGAAAAAATGCTTCGGATAAAAGTTGTTCAATATAGTAACAATTTTTTTTCAAAAATTTATTTCGAAAACCGAAAGAATAAGGCACAAATCAACTAGAAAATTTAAAAAAGAATTACATGAACTTTTGTGGCCAAGTGTACACTCAAGCTAAAGAGTCTATCCATATAAACAGACAAAATTGCGTGATAATAGCACATTATTTTAAATTGAAATTGTGTGATCATAGCACATGGTCCAATATGATTGGTCGTTTTGATAACTTGAACCTTTTAAAAATAAATTCATACAAGTCTCAAGTTAATTCGTATTGTTGTTTACTGCTATCATTTTTTTGATTTTTATCATTTCTATTGTTTATTTGATTCTTTTTAAATATTTATTTGTAGTTTGTATTGTTATATTTGTTCTTGATATTATTTTTATTATTTCCATTCGTTTTATTCATATTTATAACAAAATAATATAAATAAAAAACGAAAACGATAGAACGAATCCTTTCTGTATGTTCACGTGGTCAGTGAATGTATTTGTTGACAACGATGGATCCTCTAGCTTGAGTGTATTATACGTGATAATTCCAACAATTTTTTAAGTTTTCAAAAATTTTTCTTAAGGTTGATCGGACACATGTTTAGGTAAAATCGGCAATGTGTAGATAAAAATCTGAATTTTTATTAATTAAAATGTTATTAATTGCTAACCATACGTATAAAATAATTTTTTGAAAAAAATCTGACGAAGGGTTTTCATGTAATTAATCATTAAAATTGGAATTTTAACATGTGAATAGCAAATGCTGAATGAACGCATACATTTTCGATAATGTTGCTCCACCTTCTATAGATTAAACAGTAAAAAACTTCTACTTTTATAAATTAAAGCTCGTACATTACATTAAAATTAAAAAAATAATAATCTGACGAAGAGTTTTGTAAATATCTTAATTAAAAAGATAAAAAATTAACGAAAACTTTCGTCAAATCGTCAAAATACGATTATTTAATATTTTTAGTAATTAAATAATTACATAAATCCGATTTCTAGTGATGTTAGTTGCTATCAAAATTTAAATAATTAATTTACAGATTAAAATTTTTAATTTTTGTTAAAAACTGTGTTACTGTTTATTATGAAATGTACTGTACTGTCCGGTCAACCTTAAGATTCTTTTTATTCAACATTTAAATATTTACTTTTTTTCAATTCACATGAAATTTGAAATTTGTTCATATATTCATAGCAAAAGTAATTAAAAATGATTTTTAAATTTGAATCGTTGATGAATTTTTTTCATCTGTAAAATTTTAGCATCCCTAAAATTTTGACGCCCTCTAAAACTATGCCGCCCTAGACCCCACCACTGCACTCTGCAGTGGTGAAGAATAGGGTGTACGATATGTTTATATCCTACTTCCTTGTTATTGGTAGATGAGGTAGATTGTAAAGGCTGTCCTGGACGGGCTGCACTTCAACCATAAGGTCCATTGTGATCCCTTAGTTGGCTGCAGCTGACTATGATAGGAACTATGCCGATATCATTTCGATGTACATTAAGCATGATAGGCTCTTAAAATATTATTCTGAAGATATTATTTTCATCATCCGGATATATGTAGCGTTGATTTTTCAACTGGTTTCAACTAGTTGTAATAAAATTAGATAGTTTATCATATATTTAATGCCACTTTTTCTTTTATTACTTACATTTACAAATGTTAAATATCTATTAGCCAAACAAAATCACATTATGATTGTTATACCACCTTCTTAAAAAGTAATTTAAATATTTAAACTCTTTAAGAATGAATCATCGCTCAATACAACTACTGTATTAACCATAATGTTGTCAGTAATCATATACAGAATGGTTTACCAAAAATTTATTTATTTTTGTGGTAGATAATTTTGTAAACATTTGTAAGGTGTATTCATCCACATCCACCTTTGCCTCTGTGGGAATCGCCTTCATATTTTGTGCACACACATACTCTGTTTTAACAGTTGAAATAACCTAACGAGATTCTTGGCAATTTTGAACTGTTTTCGAGAAATCGAGCCTGAACATTCAGAAAACTAAATTTTTGTTTCCAAGTTCAAGTTCCAGTTTAAACTGAACTTGTGAACTTTATAATGGTCTCTCTTCAAACAAAATTTGCCTGTCGAAATTCTAGTTGGAAACATACGAGATCTGCCCGAAAACTGAAAAGTATCCCACCTGCTTTTATATCTTCCCGCTAGAGTGTTCGAGCGAACTCTGCGAGGCATTAACGTCAGCAGTAAAGCCTCACGAACTTATCGGTTGTTCGCCGACACCTACAGGACGTATAGTTCTTGCGCAGTGTATATTTGTTTACAAAGCCTTTTTTGCGTTCGTCGGATTATGTTATTGTTAAAAATGACTGAAAGATCAGATCAACGAATTTGCATCAAATTTTGTTTCAAACTCAGAAAAACTAGTTCGGAAACGATTCAAATGATGCAGAAGGCCTTTGGGGATGAGTGTATGTGCAAAACACGAATAAAAGAGTGATATAATCGTTTCAAATGTCACCGGATAATATCGAGCTCGTGCGATTTGCGATTGAAGATCGACGTTTGACTGTGCTCGAATTAGAAGATGATCTTGGAATACCAAAAATTACAATTTGGGAAATTTTAAACTCAAATTTAGAAAGTGGAAGTGGTGGGATCGGTGGGAATTCTCATCGAATTTTGTGCAGCAGTTTTTAACTAAACACAATATCGCACTGCTTCGCCAACCTCCGTACAGTCCCGACATAGCCCCCTGTGACTTTTGGGTGTACCCGAATTTGAAAAAACCGCTCACAGGACACCGATTTGACGACAAAAAAACGGTTGAAGATAATGCGACGAGGGCACTCAAGGCAATTCCAAAAACTGAATCCAGGACTGCTTGAAAGTAGAAACACCACTGGGAATGTGTTATTCAAAAAATGGGGACTACTTTAAAGGATGCCACTCGCCCGATGACGAAAAATAACATCAGCGCGGAGATGTGAAGCTAGGTCGGTTACTTTTCAGACAGACCTCGTATATAAAACTCTTTACGTCATGAAACTTAAATTATAAAAAATATATTGAGTTTTTTGTAGCCTTTTTTAGTAGACCATCCTGTATATCTAAACCATGTATGTATTCACGTGCTGTCACGTGAACAATTTACAAGAAATATTTTCTATATCTGATAATAATCAAGGTCACTATTTATTACGGTTTTACCACTTTATTATCGAGTTTATAATTTGAATATATATAATCAATATTTGTATAGTACATTAGAAAGTGAAAATTTTAATGAAGCAGAGTCTGAAACATGTGAATGAACGATCTAATTCAAGGCAGAAATCTTAACTTCTGTCGTATCCGTATCTTCATATTTGTAACCAGAGAAATTAGCTTTAGCCGAAGTAGGCCATTTTATGCCTGCGATTTCCAAACATTTATATGTCGGCGATCAATATTTTCAAGCTTTGCAAAGTCGGGAATAAACTTAATATATCCTTGTATATTTACATATTCCGGGTATAAAAATAAACATTGGTATTTTATACCAACGACCTTTAAACTATGAAGATTTGTACAAAAGAACATATTTATTTACCATTTGATTTGTAAAACTTGTGACTTCATTTAAATTAATTATCATATTATTATTAGGTATTATTAAATTATTATATTAATCGTATCTATTTATTATTTATTGTAATTATTACTTATAAAGTGACAAAAAAATTCACACAAAGATCTTTCATAATTCACAACAATTTATTTTATGTCAATATTATCATTTTTCATTTATTTGTAAATCTTTACATAACAAAATAATAATAAAAAATAGTTTATTTCCGTGATTTTAGATTTTTAATAACTCCGAGAATTTTTTATTTTATACAACGTAATAGGGAATATGCATGAAAATTTTTTTCACTTGAATTGAAGCATGTTTACTTGATAAATATCAAGGTAAAATTATTTTTTAAATAACTTTAAAAATAAGCGAGATATGAATGATTGAAATTCCCGATTAGACAAAGAGGGTGATAGCCCTCTTGATATGTTATGTGACGTCATATTACACTTTCATCGTTTAAAATACATGTAAAACTCCGTTTTTAGTATTTTTGCAAGAAAGAGACTTTAAAAGCTTATAGCTTGCTTGATACTTGTCGGATTTTAATTTCGTTTTTAAATATTATTACAGTATTAACAGTATTTTCATATTCGGAAAATAAATGTGAAAAAAAATTTTCATGCATATTCCCTATTACGGTAATATACTTGACATTTCATTATGACGTAAAATTATTGAAAAAAAGAAGAGACGCACAGTTTTGGTTCCGTGAAAATGTCTGAAAATTATCCACGGATATTTGGACTGTCGCTGGCTGAAAGTATACCCCATGAGCCAGCTACGTAAGGGGCCGTTCATAAATTATGTAAGGCATTTAGGGGAGGGGGACGTTGAATGAATATTATAAGTACCATTGGCAGGGGGGGTAGAAAATCTAATATTACGTAAGATTTTAAATTGAAAATTTTACCCCTTTCGCGCTAAGAAATGGCATTATTGGCATTATCTGTACTTTTTTTCTCTAACTTAGTATTGAATCTTACAAAAATTATACATGCTCTCCCTATTATTCTATTGTTGTTCTCGTTGAACGGGGATTTCCCTATTGCTTGCAATCTTAAAAATATACGTTTAATAATACCCATGATGTAGAGTGGTACGACAATGAAGATATTGATATCGAAAAATTGGAAAAGTCTCAAGAGGAACAAAATGAGTCAGTCATTCCGGTAATTAAATCAATATTAGACTGGTTGCTCAGCCCATGGGTAAATTATTGTTAGAGTTTTGATTTATTTTCTATTTCTTTCAACACCTAAGGTTTTACTGAACTAATTCTGGTCAAAACTGTGATAGGTTAATGAGATTAAAATTATTGCAGTGAATTAATGGATATTTATAGTAGTAAGATTACAATAAAGGATGTTTTCAGAATAAACGGTGTTTTATTTTATAAATATATCCATTTCTTACGAAAATGTCTTATTAAGGGGTAGAGGGAAGTAGTTGTAATCTTATGATGTCTTACGGTAGGGGGGAGGGCACCCAATTAGCTCTCAAAAACTCTTACATAATTTATGAACGGTCCCTAATCACTTTGCGCCGTTTTTAATTTCCTTTAAAATTTCTTTCGGAGCAAGCTTTTCTCTGATATGCGTTTTCTATAATTCGAATCATACCTACGAGACATATGAGAAATTAAAAATTTGTACTGACTTCCGGTACCACTACTTTTGTACGACACTAGGTTTTTCATCATTTTTTTAATGATCTATTAACTAGAAGAAAGTCTGTACTCACCTGTACCGCTCAAAAGTGACGGCATAGGGTTGAGAGTTATTTTCCGATATAGTAGCAGCCTTTCTAAATGTAATTCACGGTGGGTCATTTCACAGGGTAATTTTAGCCATGGGCCTGTAGTCTATAAGGAGACTCAAGGACCGTTGTCAAATTCGCATTTAATTACATTTTTAAACATCTGTTTTAGTTGTTTTTGTACTATAAATTCAGATTAAAATTTTTTACAAGCTACGTCGAATTAATATTGAATACTGTAATTTTTCAGAATTAAATTTAAAAAATATACACAGGTTTTTCCAATCTTGTAAGTACATAAATTATTATTTTAATTTCTTTTCGAAATGATTATTTTTTATTTGGATATTTCCCAATTTGGCCAATTTCCATATTTAAATTGCTTACATATATTCTAAGAAAATATAATAGCAGCGTTATCATTTTTGGCGAAAATACCATCATTGTTTTTAGTATAAACAAAATTCGATTACTATATTAATAAAATTTTAAACTTAAACAATTTTCCATTTTAATTTAAAATAAAAATATATTCAAAGGTTCAAAATTAAAATTTGTGTGAACGCTAATGAATGAATCATTCAAAGCCTGAATGTTTAATCAGTGACCAAAATATGGAGGTTGTGTGGAGTTCACACCATATTTTTATAACATAAGTAAATAAAAGGAACTGGTATTTTTGTTATGAATACAATTAATTAGCTCGTAGAATTTGTAGTTAATCAATTCAAGGTAAGAACATATATTTAAAAAACAATATTATCATGTTTTATTAGTGAAATATACTTATTTATGAGTTTCTTGAAAATGTAACACCGTCAACATATAAGAAAAATCATTGAGGAACAATGAAAAAAAAACTTAAAGAGTAAAAATATCACCACATTCGTCGAGCTATCTCGACTAGTCAAATTTTCCTAGAGAAAGTAATCATAATGATTATCAAATCAAGTTACCATTGTGATATAGTAATATTTATTATTATGTACATTATAGTCACGCCAAGATAAACGCCAAGAAATTCTAAATTGTACAATGAAAACTACACCCCAAAACTAGTGGGTTTCAAAAAAAAATTCATTAAATTCTTCCTTTCACTAAGCTTATTGTCGTATTTCAATTTCATCAAATTCTAAAGAAATATGAGTTTACGAGTGAACTACCTTAAAAAGTCGATTATAGTCCAAGAGAGGACCGAAAAAACGGTGCCCATTGAGTAACTCGATATCGATAAACGCCAAGAAAGTCTAAATTGTACAATGAAAACTACATCTCAAAACTAGTGGGTTTAAAAAAAAAATTTCATTAAATTCTTCTCTTTACAAAGCTTAATGTCATATTTCTATTTCATCAAATTCTAAAGAAAAATGGGTTTACCAGTGAACTATCTTAAGAAGTCGATTATAGTCCAAGAAAGGGCCGAAAATCGGTGCCCATTGAGTAACTCGACATCGATAATCCCCAAGAAATTGTATAATGAAATCTACATCCCAAAACTAGTTAGTTTAAAAAAAAATTTCATTAAATTCTTCACTTCACAAAGCTTAATGTCATATTTCAATTGCATCAAATTCGTAAGAAAAATGAGTTTGCGTGTGAACTACCTTAAAGCGTTCATCTAATGAATATTCTTGTACATATTTGATACACATCCTGAAAAGCTTCGTATCAATAAAATAAAGACAATTAATAAATAATTTCAATAAAGATTAGTATTCAATAAATTATGCATACCAGTTTAAAATATGCCTCATATGTTTGTGGTAGGTAACTTTAATAGATTCATTTATATGCAGCTCATATCTCAGTTCAATGGATACAAATAATTTGTATGACTCATCATTTCTTTGACGCAAAATAAAAAAGAAGAACAATTGAAGTGTAAAATGTAGGGATACTCATATTTTTATTTTACTCTCTTTAAAATCTTTACTACGAATTATGTTTATTGATTATTTATTTTAGAAGGTAATTGTTGGAGGTCTTGATATCATCTAAAATTCTAAATTACTCATCGTTTTTTCCCGAAAAATGTTGAAAAAAAAAAATAATAAATGCATTTATATTACACTTGTGTAAGCATACAACACTGCTAGTAGCCACGGCAAGGTGTCTATATGACAAAGATAGTCATATACATACTACAAAGATGGCAAACTATCTATTTAGTATATATTAGATACTAGCTGCCCTCAGAGGTTTCGAACACTGAAAATGTGACTAAACTACTTGTAGTATTAAAAAATTTTACATACAAAAGTTGTTTGTTTTTATTAGATATACATTTGTAATATTTAATGATTTTCTCTATCTCGCACCATTTTAAAAGTTAGGGTTTTGGCGTAACACAGTTGCCTGAAATTCAAATTGCTAAAAAGAATTTTTCAAATCGGACTGATATAGTTCGTGAGATTAGCGCATTCAGACATAAAAACTCTCCAGAGTTTTAATATTAGTATCATAAGTAGATAAATATACTTTTATGTTTTATTTTTCTGACGTTTTAATGTTTGTGCCGAGGATGCTTAAGAATTTTCACTTCAAAAATCATCATAGTGTTTTAATCGGGCTTCGATAGGTATTAATTTGACACTCTACACGAAGCCCTTGAAATTTGTTTTCATATTCCAATTTACCAACTGAAATTAACCCCCAGAATCAAAATTTAGTATACTTCAAGTGAATCTATAATTGGGCCATCACATTATATCTCTGTATTTAAATTATTACGACGAATAGTCTTAGAGAAAATCACCTGTGACAGGCGGACGGACACCGAAGTGATTTCATAAGTGTTCCGTTTCGCCAAATTTGGTACGGAACCCTAAAAATATTTCTAGTAAATCATTAAAATATAACGTCGGATGTATCTAAAATTTGCAATATTTAAATAACGGATTGAAGATATTTTGGTTATTTCAAAGACTTTTAGCAATGATGACATTTATATTTACGTAAATTAGGTCAAGTGTTTTCTCTATTTATTAAATACATCCGCAAATTTAATTTATGGCCAGGTCACAGAAAGAATATAACACAAAACACAAATAAAATTTCATTCTATATGATTATTGAAAGAATTATTATTAAACATTGTTAACGAGGATATGATTTTATGACTTAAGTAAATAAGTTAAAAAATCTAAAGTATTTGTCCTAAAAAATTCGGTGTCAACAGCCCCACACCATCTATATACATACTCTGTTATGTATATAGAGGTTTTCTAGTAGGTTTCTATAAATTTCTCCATTCTGCACATGTTTACAATAACAGGATCTGGCTGACGCAATTTGCTGAGTGGTTTCACCGAAAATCCCAGTTAAGTACTAAAGCCTGTATATGTATAAAGTCTCAAGCCTCCGGTTGTTCAAAAGCATTATTTTTTCTAAATGTATTTAAACAGCAGAATTTGTTTTTTTAATTCAAAGTTTGAATTTTTATTAGACTTAAAAATAATAAACAAGTTTGGTATCTATTATTATAAGTAGTCTAGTACATTTTATCGTAATTCAATTGCACATGTTTGAAACAAATTTTTCCACGAATATGTATAATAAACAATTTTTTCAATATCTTTCTCATAATTGCAAACAATGAATCAAATTAAAAAAAGACAACCCTGAAATACATTAAAAAATTGCTTATTATGTAATTAAAAATGTATAAATTATTTTAAGAGATTTTGTAATCCTTTATTTGGTTAACAAAACGTCTGGCTTCAAATAAATACAATAATTATGCATAAATCACAAATTATCTGGTAATGTATTCAACCAAAACATATAAAAACTCGAAGTATTTTAAATTTTATTCAGTAATATTATATTCATTTTAGAACTTGGTATCAAATATCGGTATTCAAGAGTAATCCGATTTACTGTCTGTTGAAAAAATTAAAATAAATATTTCAGAACTCCATCAAAAACTAGTCAATCGCACAGACACATAGTACTATAGACCACAATAGTTAATGTCATTTTTTTAAATTTTATAGTTAATTGTCTTAAGTGCCTTATTCATTCGGTTTCTGAAAAAATATTCGAATAAAAGTTGTTACTATATTAATAATGAACAACTTTTATAAGCAAATTTTTTTCGAGAACTGAATGAATTAGGCACAAATCAACTATAAATTTAAATAAAAATATGACATCTACCTTTGTGGTCAAGTGTACAATTGGCTGCATGTTATTTTTTTAAATTTTTTAATTAATTTGTGCCTTATTGATTCGGTTTTCGAAAAAATGCTTCGGATAAAATTTGTTCATTAGAAATATATTAACAACTTTTATTCGAATTTTGTTTTTTCGAAAACCGAATGAATAAGGCTCAAATCGACTATAAAATTTAAAAAAATAACATCAACTTATGCAGTCAATTATATATGGTAGTATACAAGACCAAGTTTGAGGGGCGTGGCCATGTGCACATCGGTATATTTACTACAACAAATAAATATACAGGATGTTCTGAATTTCATTCAGAAAAACTATACCACGGTGTAAAGCTGCAAAAAACAAACAAAAAAGTTTAATACAGTTTTTCGATTTGACGCTTAGTTTTTGAGATATAATTAATTAAACATTATTCATAAATTTAACCAATCACATTTGCATGCTAGAGTAGCGACAATCAGAGTTCTCAATAAGTGTAGCGACACCCGCAAAAATTCAAAAATGCAAATGTGATTGGTTGAATTTATTAATAATGTTAATAATTAAAAGAGCTACATAGCTGAGTTTTCGAATATAGAAAGATTACATTATTTTAACAAAATGACAATAATTTATATAAATAAAAATTAATTATTAGAAAAAAAAGCATTCTCAAATTTCATGAATTAAAAATCTATTATTAGAAGTTCAAGTAAATTTATTTGCATACGCCTACCTAATTTTAAGTACACACTGTAAATATTAAAAATTTCAAGGTGCAATATGAAACGAAATTTTATAATAAATATTGCCATTCTTGCGATAATAATCCAATTTATATTCATTAGAAGATCATGGCACGGTTTTCTCAACTGTTTTTAGTTAAGGATGTACGAGCTCTGAAGCTTCAAAAAGATTAAGGCTTGATTTTTTGTTTACATGTAGTTGAAGTGCATATAAATCAATTATACAAGTTTTCGGGGAGTTACGGGGGTCTTGAATTAATTATTTAATGTTAAAGTTCGAGTTTTAATGCATTGCTCTTATGGAGAAACCCATATTTTTACATATTTTGATAATTTTCACTTGGAATAAAATAAGGTACCATATAAATTTATAGGGTACCAATTTCGAAGTTTACCTTATACAATAAAAATAGAGTTATCGAAATCGGACTACTCTGTAAAAAGTTATCCGTGTTCATACCTAAACAAAAATGTAGGGGTTGACTTGAGAATCTCCTTCGTTTTTTTCGTCGGTTAAAAAAACATTCAAATTGCGCAAAAATATTGAGTGCTTTCAAATAGTGTTTACACACGAAACATTTATATAGATATTTTTATTTAGTGGAAGTGCTGGGAAGTCCTATTTTTTATTCTTTTGTGGCTTAAATTTGGAATTTTTTTTCAAATTTAAATGGGACCATCTTTGAAGTATACCCTATCCAACAAAAACAGAAATATCAAATCGGACTACTCTGTAAAAATTTATACATTAAAAAAAATATACAGGTTGAATTGAGTACCTCCTTCTTTCGTCGGTAAAAATGAATAATAATGGTCGAATTTCAACCACTGGGCGAACACTAGTAATAATAAACAGCTGATATAGTATATGGAAGTATGAAGGTAAAAGCAATAAGCCACATACTATCATAAACAAAAGTGGCGTACATTGATGTTTACGATTGATCTATACAAGCCGAATACATTCGATATCGAAAAAAGTTTAAAGTAAAACTTGTTGAGTATTTTTATAAGGATTTACTTTTGGTTGAAACATTTTGTCCAAGACCAAACGGGTGCGGTATAAATCAATTGTAAAAATTTGAACAACATGCACCACTTAAGATCGTCATAGTAAATTTAACACCCTTTTACCAGCGTATATAATTAAAACAATTATTAAGTACCTATTTTATATGGATCATGATTGGTTGCTATTCCAAGGACAGTACCATAATTAAAAATACGGGAGCTTCCTGTAAAATTTATTATTTTCAGTAATTCAAACAAAATTTTGGGTATTCTTAGGCTTATATACAATATACAAGGTCTTCCAGTTACTATTTTTTTGTGTTGTTTCTAAAGGTAGAAAATTTTTGATTCCATTTTTAAATTTGAATAAGGAAACACATTATTTAATTGACATGGTTTTCATAAAGTTTTCTTATACCGGTTGTTTAGTTTACATCTTCGCATAGCAGATCTCTCACGAGTATGAGAGAGTACATATGTATACATTAAGCAATGTGTATGAGAAGGAGGTCTTATAGGTTTGTTTTCTTACTTAAAGTAAAACTGTTGTGTGCTGAACAACAGAAAAAATCATAAAAACTGATCTGTTCACTTAAAAAAACCCCACTCTCCAAACGTCATCTAACTGAATGCGTATCGTACGACACAAACAACACACAACAGTTTAACTTTAAGTAAGAAAACAAACCTATAAGAACTCCTTCTCATACACATTGCTTAATGTATACATATGTACTCTCTCATACTCGTGGGAGATCTGCTATGTGAAGATGTAAACTAAACAACCGGTATATTATTCAAAAATATACTAAACAAATAGAATATTAAATAATCAAATAGAATACAATAAACTCATTTTATTAATAATTTTGAAAAAAAGCCAAAATATTTTCTGTTATAATATATGTTGTAAATGCGTAGACAAATTGACTATATTTTAAATTATAATACGTCATACTGGGGAGAAGTAAATTCAATACTTTTTACTGGTATTAAGAACACTATGTAATACTAAAATATTCATCGATATATCGAATAGTGACTCGTATTAGGTACACCTATTTAAAAAAAAATAGAATAAGCTTTTATTTTGATACAACATCTCATAACATAAGTAACTAGTGTTATATTTTATTTACTCTTCGTAACACTGGTTTGAGGGTAGTCATAACAATTTTGTTTATGTACAATAAGCGTCAAAAGTTAGCGTTCGTTTTTAGAATTTTTAGAAACAAGAGACATGTTCACCTAAAAAGGGTACTTCAAATAAAAAGTAGTGAGAAAAAAATAATTTAAAAATACAAAATTCGTTACGCAGGAGCTGCTTCAGCTAAGCGAATTTGCTTGGAATATATAAGTCACTCTCTAGCGGTCATAATTTTAGTGTGATCGAAATATCATATCTGATATGATATCTGATATGTATTTGCAAGGCCAATTTTATTACTAAATGGCATAGGTCAAGGGAAAAGGGAGGATATAGAAAGAAGAAAACACAAAATATAAAATATCTCTCTTAGTACTTGAAAAATCGAAAAATATATAAGGAGTAAAGTTGTAGAAAATTATGCTTGCTATAATGCACTTTCCGATCATTTTTCTCAAACTCTAATTATAATTATTTTCTCTAACTCTAACAGAGATATTCAGAATTTTAACTTTCAATCTTAAATTGGAAATATTTCTGTAAATATTAGTATAACAGAAAAAATGATATGAAACAAAATTATAGTAAAACTAATTACCTACAACTTTATTTCTTAAAAAATTTTCGATTTTTCTGTTATTTAGGGAGATATGCCAAATTTTGTGTTTCCCTCTTTCTTTAAACCACCATTTCCCCTTTTCAGATTTTATCCATTAATGAACTTGACCTTTCAAATACCAAAAGCGCCTCAAATATCAATATATATATATATATATATATATATATATATATATATATATATATATATATATATATATATATATATATATATATATTGATATTTGAGGCGCAGTGATTTTTAACATCTAGTAGGTAGTATCGATGGACATTTGAATTCCATCATCGGTACAACAACAATAGCTGCATTTTCATTGGAGGAAATTCGCTAACAACACTGAAAAGTATAAAAATTTCACATTTTATTAGATTATGTTTATGGTTAAGTTTACATAAAACGCACTGAACAAGCTTAAAGTGCATATTTTATCTAAAACTGTTTAGTATAGACTATAGTGACCCTCAAAACAAACTGCATTTAACTATAAATGTTTAGTATAGTGACCCTCAACAAAACAAACTGCATTTTTCTAAAAATGTCTAGTATAGTGACCCTTAAAAGTTCGAAAGGTATCTTCATGAAATTAAATTATATATATACAACTTTCTACAGCAATCCAAGGTTTAAAACAAAAAATATAAACAAACCTTCAATAAAAGTCAAACAATTTTAAATAAAATTTATATTGAGAGGTAGTTTAGTGAATCTTTAATAATTGCATATTAGATTGAAGAACCTGATTTAGGAATTTCATTTAAAAAAATGTAAAATACTTTATATATATATATATATATATATATATATATTGGCCACTAATTTTGATGAATTTATTAAATCTTTCAATTCCGGAGTTATTTTAACATTAAATCTAACATTTTAATTTTTATGATATCTTAGCGAAATTAAATACAAATTAAATGATAATTTTTTTACTTCAATTTTCAAGTAGTTTTTTTTAACTTTCAAGTCCAACAAATTAACTTCTAAGATATCTAAACGAAATTTAATATACTTTTTAATCTTACCACTTTTATATTTTTTTATTATTATCATTAAAATTTACCTGAAATTAAACTCTCCTTAAGCTTCTAATTCCTAAGCTTAGCTTTTGGCTTTCATGGTCAAAATCATAAACATTTTGGATGGGGATCAAACCCACGGCCACTGAAGTTCCAGACCAGTGTTCTACCTCTAAGCCACCAAATGCTGTATAGGTGAAATGCATAAAATTCTTCACTATCTTAATAGCGCTGTTTTGACTATTTGTAATCCATGCCTATCCAAGATGTGTATGATTTTTCATATCGAGCATTCGATATCAAAGAATGCAACCAATGTTCAAACATACTACTTAAATACCAAAGTAAACGCTAGTCACTTCCGTTAGTATAACATAACCATACAGGCAACATTGGAGGACAAGAGCAAAAACAATTAAAAGTCATAATTGTGATTGTTAACCATACTGATATAAAGATTGTTAAGATAATCAAAGAGTACTCTAGGTTTTTTGAAATTAAATTTCCAATTTTGCCCCAAATCCTAGAACAATTAACTATAATTAACGTAACTATCTCCGGGATATAGAGTCACAGATATGTTACTCGTTGCTAATTTGGTGCATGTCTCACCTAAGTTAACCATGCTAATAAAATGTTTCCCCTGAGAGGTAAATAGCTATACCCTCGTATTACTTTATTAAATTTACTACAATTTACAATATTCAAATACACCTACTCTAAAGTTTTCTTACGTAGACAAAATTTCCCACAAAAACAAAAAATTCAACTGATTGCCACCACGCGCGTTGTGTAATAATCGTCATTGAAATTTTATTCAATGTAAATTTTATGGTATTTAAATTTTATTCAAATAAATAATCTTTGTAGAATATTACCTTAAATCAAATTAAAAAAATAATACGCCTAATTAAAAACAGTAACTGCTAGTACCTATCTAATACACATTACAGAAGCATTATTATTTTAGTTCTGTTGTATGTAAATAAATTTTGCCATGGCCCCAAACTAAAAAGTAATGTAACAGAAACATGTGTCATAGTTTTATCACATGTTTATCAGTTATCGCATTGATGATTCTAAATATAAAATTTTTGGCAAAGTATATAAAATAATTCTTTTTTTCATGTAAGTTTAATTTCATTGGAACTCATGTACAGAGTGATTCAAAATATCTATTTTTATGTTACAAGAATCATAGTCTTTATAAAAATAGACAACTTAAAAAAACACCCACAAAATTCGTTCGACGTAGTGAAAAATACATCACTTCTCTTTTGAAGATAGATATTAATTAACTTTAATCGTATTAATCTTCATGGAGACTTGAGACTGCTGAAGTGGCTACAGACGCATATATATATATATATTCCATGTATTTGTATACTCTCCAGCCGTCACAATTTTAGGCCGTTCAAAATGAAATATCAAACCTGATTTGTTTTTGGTATTTGAAAGACCAATTTCGTTAATGAGTAGAATCGATCAAGGTGAAAGGGAAAAGACTTAGAGAAATACGAAAATCTAAAGTATAAAATATCTCTCTCAATATTAAAAAAAGTACTTCTATAAGTTGCAAGATTTAAAGCAAACAAAATACGAAATTGAAGCTTAATAAAACCTTTTAAAAAGTGTATTTCATTTTTGTAATTAATTTTAACAAGTTCAGGATAACGATCCTGAAACATACTATACCTTTTGTTGAGCTAATAGTATAGATATTCATATTTAGCTAATTTTTATACCCGGTATATATATCATGTATACAAGGGCATACAAAGTAGTTTTTTTTATGAACTCAGTATATACCACGCATTTAAGCAATTAATTCAGTTATTTGTTATTTTCACCTGTTTTCCCATTATTTTCTAATGCATATATCGAGTTTTATTTTAATATCAAAATTGTATTTTTTGATATTCGAATTAAAATGAACTATAAACTAATGTTCATGAAAATTGTTGTTTTATCGTTGAACAACATCAAATATTAAAGTTTATCATCTAAATTAACTCCGTCAATAAATTTTAAATAATTTAATTTATGGATTAAAATTATTATAATTGCAATATACAAATGTAGTTAATAGATCCATCGAATTAAACAAAAAATTTACAAAGGCATTTTGCCAATACATATGGAAAAACTTTCTACCTAAATGAATTAGTGAAAATTAATTATATGAAATTACACGGAAGACTAAGACATGTTTCGATAGTTTTTAGGTAATTTAGTCGTTGCAATTCATACTATATCGATTTAGATATGTAAAACACATCATTTTAAATGATCGTATTACAAATGCCCTTTACAGTTATAATTTACATCATAATTTTATTAATAGACATGTTAATCTAAATTTAAATTTAATATATTTTAATTTCGTGTATATATATAAATATATGTATATATATTATATATATATATATATATATATGTACATATATATATGCATATATATATATATATATATATATATATATATATATATATATATATGTATATGGGGTACCCCATTGGGCAGAATTAATTAATTAATTAATACGGTTACTATATGCCCTTATTATTTTACCATTAAATTGCAATAATTTATAAACTATTTCACATGAAATAATTTTAAAGGACTTAGTATGGAAATATGTAAAAAAATAGAATGTTCCATTTAAAAAACATAAGTTGGGATCTGTATCTCGTAATATTGGGGTTTAAAAAAAGAGGTCAATCGCGTAATATAAACTAGGCTAAAAATAATTAAAATGAAATTTTCCGACGTTTTAGAAAATAAAGTGGGTCTAATTTAATAATAGTTTTAAATAGTTGTGTGAAATAATTAATTTAATTTTTTTAATTAATTTTAGAATTAGTGTTATAATTTAACCATGATATAATTTATTTTTTATAATGAGTAAATACTCAATACATATACAGCTTGTATTTTAAAATACACCCAATCTGCAAACAATGTATAGTGTATCTATTACTGTCTATTCACAGTATACCATGATACTCTACTACTCTACAGGCAGACGTCCCCACCAAAGACTGGTCTAATGTCAAATGTCTGTGGTGAGAACGTATCAAACCCGCCTCCGATTTTAACCCCCCTCCGCCTGGAGTTTCATGAAGTAAATTTTGATTTGAAAAGAAAAATTTTCCATGAGCATGGTGTAGGTTTATAATTGAAAGCTGGTTGATGCACAAATTCAATTCATTTCATTTAACATTTTTTCGAAGCAACGTGTAAAAATTGCTGCCCGTATAAGCGAATGGATTATTCAGAAAAATCTGACATAAATCAAGAATATTGAGATAAAAAGATTGAACCAAAATGATCAGGATCTGAATTCAAAATTCTTAAATAACTAATTGTTATAAACATTTTAATTATTTATAGTAGATACACATTTCTTAGTTTTTACATGTGTACACAAAACAGAATATTAGTGTGGTGCGGGTTGACTATTTCAACAATAAACTCAGAAAATCATATGTTTACTAAATATTAATTATTGTTTTTATATCTTTTTTTTTCACGAGACACGAACTGTGCAACTATAAAACTTTTGCACTTGACCAAATTGTTTATTCAAGGAAATTTTCTAGAAAATGAATTATAATTAATATGAGAATGATAATATTTGTCAAATTACATGTTTTGCCTCACTACAAAGAATTTGACTCACTACTTCATCTGAGTAAATAATAATTGCATTAAAGAATGGCGATTAGAATGACACATTGTTTGAGTAAATATTTATAAAATATGTCTTGTCTGTTTAAAACGACATAATAACTATAATTAAATTTTAAAAAAAAATATGAATAATTTGAATATGTATTATGATGACTCAAATATATGCAACAATCCATATCAGTCTCAGATACGAGGTATTTATGCTATACTAACGGAGATGACTAGCGTTTACTTACTTTGGCATTTAAGTAATATGTCTGAACATTGGTAACATTCTTTGACATCAAATATAAAAAATCATACACATCTTGGATCGGTATCAAACTCTGACCAGAGCTCTACCTACGAACTACAAGATTTTATTCTATTTATTTCTCCAAAAAATTCAAAGTATGTACAAAATGTTCAAATTTGTGAATTTTTTTAAATTAAAAATATCTTCTAAAATATCAATTTTATTTCAAAAATTCAGAACACCTTTCTAATTTGAATTTAGCCAAACAATACGAAAAAAGTTTATTCGATTCGAAACTAACCCAATTTTTTCATAGTTAAAAAATTTTGAGTCGGCAATTGCATGATACAATGAGAAAAATTTCTAGTTTGACGACTTCAACTAAGAGAATTTTGCATCATCTAATGGTAGGCAAATTAAAAACGAAATTTTAATGTGATATCTCTTTCGTGTTACAACCGCATAGATCTCTGTGACATAAATCATTGAATTTAAATTCTTCAATTTAAATAATAAAATTATCTTTTTGTATAGAAATAATATTATATTACATGTTTTGATAGCCACAACAGTGATAATTTTTTTTTTTAATTTACATGTTTGTATTATATTCGAAACAAAAATATTTAGATTTTACATTATATAGGATGGCGCATAAGTAAAAAGTCAGCATTCGATTATTCAGACACAAAGATCATATCGAAATTTCTTTCATGTTCGAATTGTACCTAGCGCTCCAAAAATTTACCGATTGGTTCAGCGTTTTCGGCAACATGGGGTTGTCTGCGATCTTCCGCGTGCTGGAAGAACTCTCGCAGTTCGAAATGATGTGAACATTGCTGGGGTGCAAGCAAGTGTTGAGGAATACCCCGAAACTTCCATCAGGTGACGTTCTCAACAGTTTTTAAAGCTAGAGGTAGAGAACAATCCAGAATTGTGGTTCCAACAAGATGGAACCACAGCTCACCCAGCTCGTCCAACTATAGCTCTTCTGCACGAAATTTTAGGCGATCGAATAATATCGCGTTTTACTGATTTTAACTCCCGATTTCTTTCTTTGGGTCTACCTAAAGGGTAAGATGTATGCCAATAAGCCAAGAACCATCCAAGAGCTTAAGGCTAAATGCTCGAGAAGAAGTGAGGGCGCTGAAGCCTGAAATTCTAAGACAAGTTATGGAAAATGCTCTGGAAAGTGTACGTCTGGTCGAAGCAAAGAATGGGAACCATTTGAAAGATAATATCTTCAAAACATACTGTGAACATCTTTCCAAACTGTTATCTAAATTTTAATAAATGCCAACGTTAAATCAAATCAGAAAGACAAAAGTTATTCATTAAATAGATCATAACGTTACTTATGCACCATCCTGTATAATAATAATACCTGTTGTGTATGTTTGAATATAATATCAAAAAGATAATTTGAAAAATCTTACATTACATATAAGAAAATATTTCTTTTTGTTATCTTCCTGAGTATCAAAGTGTTTTAAATACTTTTAATTCCATATCACATATACTCAAGTTATAATAGTTTATAATTATCTTTTTGTTTTTCTAATTTAATGAAATAATGGATCCGTCTGGGCAGATCAGTCGGGCATTGACGCACAAATGGCTCTGACTAACTGAGTAAGGCTTGTACAAATGGACATTGTTACTATTAAAAAACTTCAGTTATCTTTTTCGAAATCCTCTCCTTTTTCAGCAAAAATCATCCATTATGATGTAAAAAGGATGATTAAAAATATTTTCAAGGTGGAAAAAGGACATTCATCCTTAGATAGATAGATTGTAGAGCTGCCCTGGACGGGCTACACTTCGACCATAAGGTCCATTGTGATGCCTAACGATATGGGATGTGAGTGGAGTGGAAGGAACTTTTGTGTATGGACTAGGAATTGGTAGGATATGTGGCTGCAGCCGACACTGATAGGAACTATGCCGATATTCATCTGGAGTTCGTGAAGAAAACTGCAGAAAACCTTCTCAAGCATAGCCGGTTACTTCGTTCTTGTCCATACGCCGACAGTTTAGTCAATTAACCGCCCCTTTTTTTTTTCTTAATAATTGACAAACTGCCGATGTCAATTAATGTGAAATGGGATTCAAACCCATAACCTTCTAGTTTCCAAGTAGGCATACTGCGCAGACATAACGTCTTAGACCGCTCGGCTACTTGGACTGGTAATTTTTTGCATACTAAACGTATTAATATAAATACGTTTACCGAGTACTAAAATCTTCCACTTCATTGGTCACACCCCGAGTTGGTTTGCATGCGTGTTTTTGGGCTGTCGCACTAAAAAGCGTTCTATATATTTCAGATATTATGGCAAAAACAATTGAAATTAAATAAGGTAACTATTGCAACCGAATGAGTACTACAATCTTCCACTTCATACCCCGGGTCGGGTATGAAAAAGCGTTCTATACCTATATTTCAGATATAATGTGGCAAAAACTATTGAAACTTTCAAAAATAGGTGTTTCTGAGACTCCATAGTCTATAACAGAGGCCATCCACATTATTATTTTTTTAACCTCTATTAATTATTTTTAACGATACATTCCAATGATGTGAGTGGAGGGCAAGGAATTTGTTTGCAGACTAAGAATTGGTAGGTTGTGCGGCTGAATTCGTGAAGGAAACTGCAGAAAACCTTCACAAGCACAGCCGGTACCTTTTTTCTTGTCCATACACCAATAGTTTAATCAAATAACCGCCCCATTAATTTTAATTAACAAACTGGCGGATCCGGGATTCGAAATCGTAACCTCCCAGTTCCAAGCATAGACCGCTCGCCCACATGGTTGGTTTATCGAAATTAAATATGGTGATTATTCCACCAGAGTACTACAATCTTTCATTTCATGTTTTTGCGTGTTTTTGGGTCTCAGCACAAAATTTGTATATTAAATGACATTTTAAGTATATTTTAATAAGGACATTAAGGACCTTTTTTATATTTTTTAAGTACATCTTGTAACATTCACCTGCATCAACCATAATATAAAAATACGCTCGTCAGTTCACCACAATTCGTTTTAGAACTGTTTCTTAATATAGGTTAACCATAATCCGTGGATAAATTTTAATTGAAATATTTCTTATAACTTGTCTCCACCTAAATAATTACTTTTTTATGTTTTGGTAAACTTATTAAATGAAGCCTACAACCCCACCCATAATATAATAATACTATCACAAATATTTCGCAAAAATTAATTTGGCAAAGTCATTAAATATTTATAATTTATTAAATTACTTCCAAGGTTAAATAACTTTCTGTCTATGAAATGGTAAATATTTATTATAAATAATAATCCATTTAAATCGTATAAAATTATACAAACTTATTCAACATATAGTTCAAACACTAAAAGAAAAATAACGGGGGAAATCGTTAGTTATTGGGGCTGTCAAGTCAAAAAAAAATTTATTGAAGCTATACTTTCTTTTGGCACGTTATGAGAATCCGATCAGAGTGTATTTTTAACCCGACTTCAAAAAGGAGGATGGTTCTCAATTCGTCTGTATTTTTATTTATTTATTTTTTTATGTGCGTCACCTCAGAACTCCGTCATTTATGAACCGATTTTGAATTTTTTGTTTTAAAGGGTTTGGTTTCCCATTGATCCCATTGGCACCAAATCGCATTCTGATGAGGGAATCCCCGGGAAATCGAGGAAAATCCTCATTTTATATGTGATAACCGATTTTTGCGAAATTTTTTTTTTTGAAAGGGTATACTCATTCATAATGGGAAAATAAGAAAATTTTTTTAAAAACCGACTTCAAAAAAATTTTTTACAAAAAAAAACCGACCCTAAAATAAAAATTTTTACAAAAAAAAAAAACAAAATGCATGTAAACAAAACTGGAAATCTGTTATAAAAAAATGCCTAAAAAATAGTAGCATAAACCATATTTTGACAAAATGGAAACCCGACTTCAAAAATCAAATATTCTATAACAAAAAATGCACTAAAAAGTAAAAAGTAAAAAAATAATTGCATATTCTTGTGCCAATTTTAATTCACCTAAGCAAAAATTTTTAAATATATATGTACAATTATTGTTATTTTTGGAGGCGGTGTCCAAAAGTTATGTGAATTTCTCTATGCTGACACCGCCTCCAAAAATATAGTATCGTCAATGAATTATATATATATATATATATATATATATATATATATATATTTATATATATATATATATATATGTATATATATAATATATATAATATATATACATATAATATATATGTATATACAATATATATATATATATATATATATATAACTGTAATAAAATCATTATATTGAAGAAAAATATTTGTGTGTATACAATATACATTTATGTACGCGCGTTAGAAGTTAAACTAGGAATCCAACCATTAAATGTTTGACACAAGTTTCAATACAACTCTGTCTATATAGAACTTAACATTTATATTTAGATCATTATTAAATTCAATATAGTAATATATGCGCCACAAAAGTCACGTTCTTTCTTTAAAATTTAATGTTGATTTGTGCCTTATTCATTCGATTTTCGGGAAAATATTTCGAATAAAAGTTTGTTAGTATTTTTTCGAAAACCAAATGAATAAGCCATTAATTAAATATAAATTGTTGAAAAAAGATTTTTACTTTTGTGGCTATGTGTACAAGACAGATATTTGATATACAAACATGAAGAATCAATAATATTTTAATAAGAATTAATAATCAATAATCAGTTATTATTTATAGCTCGTGTATATGTAATAAAAACTTCAGTGATAAGAAGCTATTGTGATAACAGAACATTATACCTACTATACCTGAGTTTGTTATAATACCCGATATAACCTGAATTTATGTAAAGAAGTTTTTATAAAAAGTTTTTAAATAAATAATAGTTTTAAAAAACTAAAAAAACACCCTTTTATAGAAAATCCAACTAAAAAATAGAAAATAAAATTTAATAAATTTGGATTAAGAAAAGTGTAAATAAGAAACAAATGTATATTAATGGAAAAAAGCGTGGAGTGCATAGTGTCAATAGTTATTTCATTAATATACATTTGTTTCTTATTTACACTTTTCTTAATCCAAATTTATTAAATTTTATTTTCTATTTTTTAGTTGGATGTTCTATAAAAGCGTGTTTTTTTTAGTTTTTTTAAACTATATTTATTTTTCATTGTTTAGTTGAATTTTCTATAAAAGCGTGTTTTTTAGTTTTTTAAACTATAATTTTTTAAACTATTAATTATTTTTTCAATACTTTTCAATAAGTATTTTTAATCAAGGACTTTTCAGAAGTTTGACTTTTCAGACGGTAAAAGACGACTGCAAGTTGTCTGTAAAAAAAAAAATACAGACGAATTGAGAACCATCCTCTTTTCTGGAGTCGAGTTAAAAAAACAAGTCCAGACTATATAATCTATACTTATATAATAAAGCTGAAGAGTTTTGTTTGTTTGTTTGATTGGACGCGCTAATCTCTGGAACTGCCATTCCGATTTGAAAAATTGTTTTTGCGTTAGATATTCATGAGGAAGGCTATAAGCTATCTAGCAATGCGCTATAATTCTTAGTTAGCCTTGAATATTGATATTTGTTAAGTAAGTAAGTAAGTCGGAAGAAAAAATATATTCAATAGATATAGATATCCATACCAGTCCAAGTAGCCGAGCGGTCTAAGGCGTTATGTCTGTCCAGTCTGCATACTTGGAAACTGGGAGGTTATGGGTTCGAATCCCGACATCGGCAGTTTGTCAATTATTAAGAAAAAAGGGAGCGGTTAATTGACTAAACTGTCGGCGTATGGACAAGAACGAAATAACCGGCTATGCTTGAGACGGTTTTTCTACAGTTTCTTTCACGAACTCCTGATGAATATCGACATAGTTCCTATCATAGTCGACTGCAGCCGCATATCCTACCAATTCCTAGTCTATACACAAAAATTCCTTCCACTCCACTCACATCCTCACATCCTTAGGCATCACAATGGACTTTATGGTCGAAGTGTAGCCCGTCCAGGACAGTGTCTACAATCTATCTATCTATCTAGATATCCATAGGTCGCTGGTTCAAATCCGGCTGGACGGAGAATTAAAAAAAAATAATTTACACATTGGAGTTTGAGCAAAAATGATAAGGTGATGAATTGTAGCAAACATGATTTTCTACAACTTTATTCCTAACGCATTTTTCGATTGTTCTAATATTAAGAGAGATATTTTAAATTTTGTGTTTTCTTCTATCTTTATGCCCCCGTTTCCCTTTGACGTTTGCCAATCATTAAAAAAATTGGCCTTGCAAATACTAAAATTATATCAGATACGACATTTCGTTTTGATCAGACTAAAATTGTGACCGCTAGAGAGTGATTTATGTATTCTAAGTAAATTCGCTAAGTTTAAGCAGCTCCTGCGTAACGAATTTTTTTTATGTTAAAGTTAGGTGATAATTGAAATTCTACTGTACACAGAGTTAATAAAAAAATCTCTAAATAAGGTTAATTTGAATATTACTATATTTATATACAATATTTGAATATTACTATATTTATATATATTTATGATTTTTACAATTAATTGGCAATCACATGTGTGTGCTATTAAATATTTGTTTCGTTCAAATTTAATTAAATAATAAAATTGTGAATTATATTATTCAATATTGTGTTTAAAAATTTGAAAATTTAATTAACTCTTTTTGGAGTTTAAGTTATAAAAAATAGTTAATATATTACGTAATATTTCATACATGAAGTAGGTACTTGGTATTTGTTTAATTTAAAAAAATTAATTTAATTTATATGATTTAAAATCGTTATACTTTCATTAAATTTATTTATACTTTCACTGCTATTGAAATATTTGTGTAGGTACTATATATAAAGATTTTTAACCGATGAAAAAAGAGTAAATAAGTATTTCGTCTGCGTATGTTGACAACTGACCATTTTGGTCACGACGTCTGGGGCAAAATATGAAACCAAATTTAGTATGCAGTATTATTATTTTTACCTATAAAGGAAAAAAATGTCAATTTTTAGTTAATTATTGATGGGAATTTGTTTGACTATAAAGTATACGCCAATTCTCTCATACTATGTCTTACGTAACCTTAATGGAAATTGACATTAGTATTGTATTGTGTACTCTTAAGTATACACAAATAATAAAGTGTAAAAAGACGATTTGTTTGGAGAAAACTTTAGGAGATCGCGAAATAATGATAAAAGAAGACCCATAAATTTTCTTCGACGACTCCAGAAAAAACTATCACAAGTTCAAAATTCTAAACCGTTCCAAAGTTAAAGTCGACCCAGATCTCTAATATAGTTTATAGTTTCTAAAGAAATACATTAACAAAATTTTAGAAATAAATTATTTGTCAAAATAAAAAACTAAAAACTATTTGTCAATGAACATAAAATTAAAAAAATTAACATTTAAAAAAACTGTCATAATTTAGACTAAAATAATTTTTTAACATAAATAAAAACATCCCTAATGAATTAATATTTCGGTAGCACACAATAAACAGCCATGTTTAAAAGCCCCGCCCTCAGATCAGTTTTCAATATGTTTTTTAAAATATTGGTAATGTTATCCACCATAGAAATCGACATTTGTACACGTTGCCGCAAAAGTAACGCTCTTTTTTTTTTAAATTTTAAATTTATTTGATCCATATTTATCGGTTTATGAAAAAATGCTTCGGGAAAAAAGTTGTTCATTATAAATATATTAACAACTTTTATACCGAACATTTTCCCCAAAACCGAATGTATGAAGTACAAATTAACTCAATAATTTTTACAAAATGTTCTTTTTTTCAAGTTCACTGTAAATTATTTAGAAATAAAACTCCACATTGATTAAGCATAATTTATTAAGGTCTAAGAATTTTTTTCTGTGATAATTTTGACAATTTATTTTGAATGAAAACTATATTCGCTAATTGGTCCTGGACGAAAATAATATTCAAAAGTTATTCTTTATTAAAAAAATTTCCAATTTTCAACAGACTTATGTAAAAGTAATTTACCAAGTATGCTGCGTTGGATGACGGTTTTATATTTCTTTCACACTGTAAGACTCCCTTTCACTTTGACAGATTTTCCGGTTCTGTCAGTAGCAGAAACCTGTTGGAGTTAAAAGCTACTGTAGGAATATACCAAGATATCCTGGTATCTTCGATCCTAGTACCTAAGATAACAAGAATGATAAATAAATAAAAAATTTATTATTAAATTTTTAGTAAACCAATATTAGATTATCAAATGATAATTAATGAGAACTCTAGGTTTTTGAAATAAAATTTCAAATTCGCCCTCAAATTTGCCTAGATCAGTTTTTGTATTATAAATACGTATTTCGACTACAAAGTAGTCATCATCAGTATAAACTAGCTAGTCGTAATTTATTCTTTGACAATTAGAGATAGATGGAAAATCGAAATCAATAGACAAAAGTAAAAATAAATAAAAATTAAACAAAATAAATTAAAATATAATAAATTTTATCAAAATTACTCTTATATTGTCTCAGGATATATTATTGGTTGCAATAAATACAGTGCCTTAGTATTACTATTGTGGTCGCCGCTTTTGACCACAAATTACTTTTTTTCCTGTAGTATTTTTTCATGAATTTTAATGGTTCCGACTTTCTACGTTCAGAATTGGAAAAGTTACAACAATTTTATGAAATTTGTGCGAAAATTTTTTTTGTGGGATTAAATTGATATACAAAAATCCCCTCGATTTTTATTAATTACAAATGTAAATTATTATACGGTAGGTTTTGTAATAATTATTTGCTCATTCTTAAAGCTGATAAGAAATCAATTTCTCATTTTCTGTATCAATTCTAAGCCCAGTATTAATATGTGAGATTATATATTTTTTTTAAATGTTACACCTTTATGCATATATGAAACTTAAAATAGGCATTCAATTTACCAATATTAAGGATGTACGAGCACTAAATATAGTCCATTTATAAAATTCTTCAAAATCTTATATAGTACATTCATAAATGTCTACAATAATGTTAATTATTTTTTGTCATAAGTTAATTTAGGTCCGTCATACCGGGCCTAATAAAAAAGATATTTAAGAAAAAACCTGAGATTTCGGGTAATTAAGCTACCGCCGACAGAAATAAAATTTACCCGAAATCTCACTTGTTTTCTTAAATAATCTTTTTTTTAGGCTCGTCATACCCGAATTTTATTGGATCAATCTCTTTATTAATATTTCTATTTTCTATTGCGTAGTTTTTTTTATTCGTCTTATTTTATTCCAAGTGAAAATTATCAAAATATGTTAAAATATGTGTTTCTCCATAAGAGCAATGCATTAAAACTCTAACTTTAACATTAAATAATTAATTCAAGACCCCCGTAACCCCCCCCCCCTCTGAAATAATTTATAATTGATTTATATGCACTTCAACTACATGTAAACAAAAAAGCAAGCCTTAATATTTTTGAAGCTTTTAAATCCTAGTAATGTATTCTATTGACGTACATGTAAAATAAATTTTATCTCAAATCCTTGCACTCAAACTGATATTAATCTGATGCTAATCGTATATTCTACAATACTCATAATAAAATGATCATTCATCAAGATAAGTAAAAAATAAAGCTTAAATACTTAATTAAGCTTTTATAATGCCGTATTGTTTTAATAGCTAATCTAATCCAATAATATTGCAAATTATTGTTCATTTTCTAGATTACAAAATACTTTAAATATTGTCAATTTTTTCCAACTAACTTCCTGCGTTTCCGAATTTTTATTGCTGTCGGCTTTTGATCTAAGACGAAAACTTTAAATTATACTTAAAAACTGTTCTAGGACACTTTCTGAGAAAAGTTTATAAACACAATTCAAAATAATTCAGGATACAGATTTTATCATTTTAATCACTTTAGTGATATTCTAGTGATATTCTGATTAAGTCAACAAAATTATGAAAAAGCTGTAGAGCGCGTTGTATCTGTCAAAAACATTTACTACAAGAATAATCAAAATTGTGATGAGAGACTGATTCGATTCAGGTCGGTTCAATTTTATTGAACGGGAGTGTATAATTGTGTATAATTTAATATGATAAACGCAGAAGTGGCAATAAAAACCGGAAAGAACAGACAAATTGAACTTGTGGTTAACCATTCTACCATTGTCGACCCTTTTCAGATAGCTGGTGTCCTTAACGAATACTTTGTCGAAACCGTTGTTGATATGACAAAGAATTTGGACCTGAAACCAGCTAGTCTAACGTCCCGTGTATCCAATACACTTTATCTAACCCCCGTCATCCCCCAAGACATAGTGTATATTTTAAATAAGATAAAAAATTCTTATTCCGCTGGAGTTGACGAAATACCTACAATTTTATTAAAAAGGGCTCAAATTCTCTCGATTCCACTTTCCCACTTAATTAATCTTTCGTTTAATGAAGGTATATTCCCTGATCAATTAAAGGTGTCAAAAGTCATACCCGTTCCTAAAAACAACAGTGCCAAAACATGCCAAGAGTATAGACCAATATCAATTCTACCCTCTCTATCAAAAATTTTTGAATATGCTTTTTTCGAACGCTTACGCTCCTTTCTAGAAAAAAATAAGATAATAAATCCTCATCAACACGGATTCTGTAAAAATAAGTCAACGGAAACAGCATTAATGTCTTTTATTGATAACATCGTCTCACTCATCGACCAAGGGCTTATGGCAAGTGCAACTTACTGTGATTTTAGCAAAGCTTTTGATACAATTGATCATGGAATTTTGTTATACAAATTAGAAAAATGTGGTATCAGAGGAAAGGCTTTATCGTGGATTGAGTCCTATTTAAATGATAGGCATCAAATGGTTTGCTGCAGCGGTGTATTATCGGAACCAAAACCTCTTCGAATGGGAATTCCACAAGGATCTATTCTAGGATCCGTCTTGTTTATAATTTACATAAACGACCTTCCTTGGATTCAATGCCCTGCACATAATTTTATAATATATGCTGATGACACAACAATATTGTCATCATCCAAAACTAAAGAGGATCTGGACAGAAATATTAAACTTGGAATCACTGCTATTGAGCAATTTTCTGCTAGTAACGGTTTAGTGCTAAATAAGGAAAAGACAAAATTAATGTACTTTTCCCTTAAAAGTGTAAAATTCGAAACCGCAGTACTTACAGCTGTTGATAGCTTTAAATTGCTCGGTTTAAACATAAGCAGTAACCTTAGTTGGGCCGCGCACACTGCCCTCTTATCCTCTAAACTTGCCAGATTGGCTTACCTTCTGAGGAGATTACGTATGGTTTGTAACGATTTATCGGTTTTAATGACTTTTTACTATGCATTTGTTTACCCACAACTAAGATATGGAGTCTTATGTTGGGGAAATTCTTCAACAGCAAAAGACGTCTTCATCAAACAGAAGATGATATTGCGATGCATGTTCAACTTAAAACCGAACACGTCATGTGTCACATTCTTTGTGGATAATGGTATCCTCACTTTACCATCAATTTACATTTATTTGGCAGGAATACATGTGAAAGAGAATTTGTCACAGTATTCGAGGATGGGAGATTCTCATAGCTACACAACTAGAAATAAAGACATGCTTTCCATCCAAAAATACCATCTTACAATTTGTGGGAAGAGTTGGCAAATTTTTAGTAGAAAAATTTACAATAACCTCCCCAAGGAGCTGCTGGAAATGCAAAACAAGAACATGTTTAAAAAGCACTTAAAAATTTTTTTAATTAGAAACGCCTTTTACTCCATAGATGACCTTTTTGTTTAACACTAAATTGATTTTGATATTATTTTATTTGTTGATTTTGTACTAAGTTTTCTATTAATTTCTAATCTTATTTTATACATTGTTGACTATTTTTATTTTTATTTTAAACTGAGTTGATTTTTAAATTGATTGTTTATATTTTATTGTTAAATATTTCATATTTTATTGTTAAAATTTTTATTTTTTTTTTCTATCCAATGTTGACTATTGTTTTTATCTTATACTGAGTTGATTTTTTTAAATTGTATGTTTATATATTATTTTAAATATTTCATATTTTATTGTTAAAATTTTTTTTATTTATTTATTGTTGACTACTGTTTTGTTTTTTAAATATTTTTCTGTTACTGTTTTTTTTGTTAAAATTACTGTTTCAAGTTCGTTGTTTTTATTTCTGTACTTGCTTTTATGCATGTTTATATTTTTGACGTAGCAAGCATATCTATGTATATCATTTGCGAAATAAATATTATTATTATTATTATTATTATTATGTACATTTAATAAATATTATTTCAGACAAATTTGGATCCCAAAATTTTTTATCACCCCTGATACGATAACTAACATCTTTTATATCAGAAGTATAAAAGTAATGTGTTAAAAATACAATTGGCATTGACATTGTTCTATTTCAAATGAACTTGACCTCTTAACGTTTTACTTTTTTTTTGCAATAAAATTATTTATCAAGTGAAACACGGGAAATAGATAGATACTCATTATGCAAATGAAGAATATAAAACAGAAGCTTTTGGTTTCTTTCTATTTGTCGGCTTTCTTTCAAAGCGTCCTTCACACTATTATTTTTATTTAAAACACATACAATTAAGGATGGGCACGGCGCGCTAATTTTTATAATAAATGATCAGATTGCGTGATGTTAATAACATGACTTTGAGTTGGGTTAAGCGAATTATACTTTCAAAAATAAAAATACTGCATAAAAGTATCATCATATTAGTGGTATATAAGAAACATGATTTTTTTGTCCCTAAAATAAACACTTTTCAATTTGCCAACTACTTTTATTAAACTAAACCTCCATGAACTGGGCACCCGTTCCAATATTTGCGAAAAGAAAAAATAGAGCCGTTGTATTTCCGCTTCCAAAATCTTATTAAAACGTATTTCTACGTCTTTTTGATTTAGCGAATTTTTAGCAAGGGTAAAGTTGGGGTTTTGAGGGAGAGAGTAATACAAAATTATAGGAAATTAATTTAACTATAATTTTATTTCTTATAATTTTTTCTCTTTAATTTTTACGATTGAAAATTGAAAAATTAAAATGCTAAATATCTCTGTATGTATTAGAATTTTCGAAAAAATGATCAGATAATGAATTGTAGTAAAGTTGATTTTCTACAACTTTACTTCTTATACGGTTTTCGTTTTTTCTAATATTAAGATAGATATTCTACATTTTGTGTTTTTTTTTTCTCTAAGCCCCCTTTCTCCTTTTACCGATTCTACTTACTAACAAAACTGACCTTTTAAATAACAAAAAAAAAACTGTGACCGCTAGAGAGTATACAAATACACAGAAAATATTTTTAATCATAAGTATAAGTATAGGTGTGTAGCTACTCTAGCGGTCACAGTTTTAATTCGATCGGAATAAAATTTATTGTGTACTCTGCATTTATTCCAGGGAATTCACTAAGTTGCCACAGCTCCTGCATAACGGACTTTTTTTTAACCCGGTATATGTAAAAGGTATATTCAGTTTATTCCTGAATTTATAACACTTGAAAATATTGATCGCAAACAAACATGTTTGGCATAGATGTTCATAAATTGGCCTAACTCGACCATTTCCACCTATTCGTCCGTCCGTCCGTCAGTAAACACGATAACTCAAACACAAAAAGAGATAACGACCTGAAATTTTGTGTATGTGTGTGTGTTCTAGAACTTAAAAGCAAGGTCAAGTTCGTGAATTGGAAAAATCGGACCATATATTTGGGTAAAATGGACAAAAGTGCTCATCTTTGAAACCGTAAGAGATAGAACAAAAATTTTAAAAACAAAAAATGTTCCTTTTTCTTAAATATAAACTTTTATTATACACTTTTTTTTGCATAAATTAAGTATATACCGGGTATTTAAGCAATTAACTCAGTTAATTGTTATTTTCACTTGTTTAATATTTAAAATTTATTAAGATATTTTGTTAATAAAATTTCTCAAAATGCTTTCTGTATGTGAAAGCCTGGGCTTTGGTGTCTTTGTTTTATTTTTAACCCGACTTCAAAAAAGGAGGATGGTTCTCAATTCGTCTGTATTTTTTTTTTTTTGTTTTGTTACCTCAGAACTCCGTCATTTATGAACCGATTTTGAATTTTTTTTTTTTGTTTTAAAGGGTTTGATTCCCGATTGGTCCCATTGTCACCAAATCGCATTCTGATGAGGGGATCTCCGGAAAATCGAGGAAAATCCTCATTTTATATGTGATAACCGATTTCTGCGAAATTTTTTTTTTTTTTGTAAGGGTATACTCATTCATAATGGGAAAATAAGAAAATTTTTTTAAAAACCGACTTCAAAAAAAATTTTTCCTTAAAAAAAAAACCGACCCCAAAAAAAAATTTTACAAAAAAAACCAAATTCCTTTTAAAGAAAACTGAAAATCTGTTATAAAAAAATGCATTAAAAATTTAAAAAAAAAAAAAAAAACGGGTAAAAAAAAAGTGTTAAATTTTAAAAATTCACTAAAAATTAGTTGGTCGTTTAGTAGGTCTACCCATATTTAGACAAATAAAATCAGTTATAGAACTTCAAAGTCACTAAAAAGCGAGAAATAAAACCTATTTTGACAAAATGGAAACCCGACTTCCAAAACCAAATATTCTATAACAAAAGATACACTAAAAAGTAAAAAAATAATTGCATATTCTTGTGCCAATTTTAGTTCACCAAAGCAAAAAATTTTAAATATATATGTACAATTATTGTTATTTTTGGAGGCGGTGTCCAAAAGTTATGTGAATTTGTGTATGCTGACACCGCCTCCAAAAATAACAATAATTGTACATATATATTTAAAAATTTTTGCTTTGGTGAACTAAAATTGGCACAAGAATATGCAATTATTTTTTTACTTTTTAGTGCATCTTTTGTTATAGAATATTTGGTTTTGGAATTCGGGTTTCCATTTTGTCAAAATAGGTTTTATTAATTTTAATTTTATTTTTATATGTTTTTTGTAGTAAAACGAAACTAATTTCTCTTGCTTTTTTTTCATATTCAAGTGAAGCATTATACGTTTGTGTATTAAGGTTGTGTGATGTTAAAACTTTTTTTTTGTTTCTACAAATTGTTGTCTCTAAAAAAGAAATGAGAGCAAGGTAAGATCTATCTCAATAACAATTATTTGCAAATATCTAATTAATATTGGCAATTTGTCATCATTTAGTTACACCTTTGTTCTTAGTTCAGATAAAACAAATTAACAATATATCAATCGTAAACAATTCCCATAAAATCAAATAAACTACCTTGAACTTTTGCTTAGAAAAAAGTTATTACAAAAATATTCTAAGAATTTCTATCTATTTATTATTGGTTGAATTGTATTTACTAATTTTAGAATAATATACACAAGTATAATTCTTATTCAAAATGCTATCTGTTATTGAGGTAATTCCCAGGAAATAATTTGTTTAATTTGGGTATTTACTATTAGAAAATTATATTTTTACTTTGAAAGTACTTTTTATACATATAGTATAAGTGATGGATTTAACGGGTAGGCAAGGTAGGAAACTGCCTAGGCTGCCTAAGCTGTCGAATTTTTTATTTGAAAGCTGGTATTTTTCTTATTTTATTTCTGGAATTTTTCATTTGGAAGCAAGAGCATTGCTGGTTCGAATCCCAGCGGTGGCAGTTCGTCAATTAAATTAATTTAAAAAAATTTAATGGTGTGGTTAACTGACTAAACTATTGGCGTATGTACAAGATCGAAAGTAACCGGCCTATGCTTGTAAAGGTTTCCTGCAGTTTCCGATCATAAACTCCATGTGAATATCGGCATAGTTCGTATCAAAGTCGGCTGCAGTCGCACAAACTACCAATTTCTAGTCTGCAAACAAATTTCTTATACTTTAGGGGTCGGTAAAAAATGCCTAGAAAAGCCTACTTGCCAGGCTTTGACCTCCTCTACACTGCTACTAGTTTTATTTACCGAGTTAATTTTTTACTTTCGTTTCCATTTTCGTTTCCTTGTTCTAGTCTTAGAACATACAGCATCGAGCTAATTTGACAGTGAAATTATCTCATTTTTCTAAATTAATTCATCGAACACTGTATTCATGTGCTTTCATTCTAACTTCCGGTGTTTTCGACGATTGCATCAAAACTGGTCACGTGGACTATTTTGACGACTAGCACTTAAGCGTCAGCATGAAAATCTACCTTAAAGAGAGGACGGCGGCAATTTTTTAACTACCTAGAGCGGCGAATTATCATAATTCGTCCCTGTTCGCAAACCATTTAATTTTACTCAAATTAGATGTCACAATTGTTCAATTAAAATTGAAATTCAACGAAAACCAAGGTTATCGAAAACACAATACCTATCATTAATTTATTTATTTAAATAATACCGTCTCAAAATTATATGTATTATTTTTTTTAAATAAATCTTAAAAATTATACTTTAATTATATTATTTTTTAAATATTGACTTATTAATTATTATTATAAGTACGATTTATGTCACCTAAAGTAAACAAAAAACATAATAAAAAGAAGATAAATCATAAACATAATTTGAAACGAAATCTATCCTTGGAAAAATGACAATAAATTGTATCTTTTCCGTGTGAGAAATATGTTTGGGTAATAAAAACAAAATAAATCTTATTTAAAAATGATATAAATAATCATTTATCATTCATGTTAAGTACCTGACTGACATTAATTACTGTTTAATTTTTAAAATTATTTGAATTAAATCTAAAATTATCTTTTTTTTTTAAATTAAAATTAATTCAGTTTATTTTTTAGTAACATTTCATATTGCAGGAAATTGGAGCCAAATAAAGCTGGATTCTAAAGGTCAAGTTCGTTAATTTGTAAAATCGTGCGATTGGAAAGGGGGTTTAGAGGAAGCGAAAAACACAAAATTTGACTATCTCCCTTAATATTTGAAAAATCGAAAAATTTATCAGGAGTTCAGTTGTAGGTACTATGTTTTACTGTAATTTTGTTTCTTATCATTTTTCTGTGACACTAATATTTACAAAAATATTTACAATTAAAGATTGAAACTTTGAAAGTTAAAATTCTAAATATCTGTTCACATTAGAGTTTGAGAAAAATGATCAAGTAATGAATTGTAGCAAACTTGATTTTCTACAACTTTACTCCTTATACATTTTTCGATTTTTCTAATAATAAGAGAGATATTTAATATTTTGTGTTTGTTTGGCACGAATACACGAAATATATTTTATTGTAAAAAAATTTGATTGGCGTTCATAGTAACTATAAACTATGATCGTTATACCGTTTTTTTTTTTTGGGCTATTAATAAATTTAATTTTTGCAAATACTAAAGTCATATCAGAGATTATATTTCATTTTGATCTCACTAAAATTATGACCGCTAGAGAGTGATTTATGCATTCTAAGGAAATTCGCTAAGTTGATGCAGCTCCTGCGTAACGAATTTTTTTTTAAATGTTTTATGGTTTTTGTCAATCATTCACTATTTAAGAAAAAATTTTAGGGGAAAAAGTGCTTAGGATTTAACAAAGATCCTTGGGGAAAATATTGTTTTTTCCAACTCACCTTGTCAAATTCTTAGTATTTTAGATCTCTTCGCGATTTGTAATAAGTGAAAGTCTTTGAGAAAAAATTTATTAAATATCCCAAAAATTATCTAAACTATTGGTGGTGGGTGGCGCATAAGTAACGTTATGATTTAATTAGTGAATACATTTTTTGTTTACGTTTTTTTTTTCTTTTGTTTTTCATAATTAACTTTGAACAACTTGGGAAATTTATGATGGAAAGACTCATCACAGTACAAAGAACCATAGTTGTTCAATTTTATTTTGAAAGTCAGCATTCGATTATTCAGACACAAAGATCATATCAAAATTTCTTTCATGTTCCGACAATTTACCTATTAGTTCAGCGTTTTCGGCAACATGGGGCTGTGTGTGATCTTCTGCGTGCTGGAAGAACTCGTGCAGTTCGAAATGATGTGAACATTGCTCGGGTGCAAGCAAGTGTTGAGGAAAACCCCGAAACTTCCACCAGGCGACGTTCTGAGCAGTTGGCGATGTCTAGGCGGACTTTACAAAGAATTTTACATACGTTACACCATTTCCCATATAAGATTCAATTGGTTCACGAGTTAAAACCAAATGATGCACAAATACGCATTCATTAAATAAATCATAACGTTACTTATGCGCCTATATAAGTTTTTATCAATAAAGTCTAACAAATTTCACAAAAAACAGTACTTTTGTATAGTTTTATTGAAACTATACAGACTGTGTTGGCAAGCTTTTCCAATAGAGAATCAATGTTAAATATTATTTATTACTGACTGTCCGTGTGGTTACTGTATGTAATGAGAGTCATCACATGTACAGTCAACAACCATACACATGTATGCGTATGGTTGATTGTTTGTCATTTAAGAGTGGGAATTTTGTGATGCACATACTAAAGTTAAGAATTCAATGAACATATTTAACCATTAGATGTGTACTGACTGACTTCATACAGTAACCACACGGACAACTAGTAATAAATAATATTTAACATTGATTCTCTATTGAAAAAGCTTGCCTACACACACGGTATATATAACCAGCCGTAAAAATATGATTTTTGCCGTCAAATCGAAATTAATTTAATGGCATGAATTTGGTATATATATGAAATTTCTACGATGGAAACTACGAATTTCTACGATCTACGATGTTTCTTGCGTCTGCATATTACGATGGAAACAATCGATATATAAAAAAGAAAATATGATATCTATCAAAAATTGGACCTGAGAACTTGAAAAAACGCACATATATACACATATATGAGAATATTACTGTATATACTGGTTCAATTTTTATGAACGGGAGTGTATAAATTAAGGTAAAAACAAAACAATTTAAAAAGTATAATTATTAATAATTATTGAAAAAATAATATAAATTACTATAGCCCACAAAATTAGTGCTCATTTTTCAAAATTTTTTAGTTAATTTGATCCTTATTCATTCGGTTTTTGGAAAAATGTTTCGAATAAAAGTTGTTAATATATTTATAGTGAACAACGTTTATCTGAAGCATTTTTTTTTATCTAAAGCGAATGAATAAGGAACAAATGAAAAATAAAATTTTGAAAAATGTGCGCTACCTTTGTGGCAATGTTCTACTTAAACCTAAAATTACATTAAATTAAAAGTAATTTTTTAATTTAATTAAATGTTATTTTGTCATAGATTTTTTTGTTACGTTATCCTGTGTACAGGCTGGTATCGTCAGTACTAGCCATTGGAACATGACATTTGCAATAGTGTTTATAAGACACACATGCATTTATTTGTAGAGAGAAAAAGACAAAGATCAAATATATTATTATTGTTTCTTAAAAATAGTAACAATAAATGTGTAGGTGTATGCCTTTCTCCTTTTAGCGAATTTCCTCCAAAGGAAATGTAGCTATTGTATTTGTAGAAATTTTGGAATTTCGTAAAAATTTCTTCAAAGGTCCATCGATCCTACCTACTAAATGTTAAAAATACTATCGCTAAAATTTTTATTTATCAACATATCTCTAAGTTTATGTGTCTGTAGACTCTCTAGCGGTCACAGTTTTTTTCCGATTGGAATGAAATTTAGTATTTGAGGCGCTTTTGGTATTCAAAAGGTCATGTTCGTTAATGTGTAAAATCGGGCAAGGGTAAAGGGGGCTTAGAGGGAAGGGGAAACACAAAATTTGACATATCACCCTTAATATACAAAAAATAGAAAACATTGTAAGAAGTAAAGTTGTAGGTACTAAGTTTTTCTGTAATTTTGTTTCTTATCATTTTTCTGTAACAAAAAGATTGAAAGTTAAAATTCTAAATATCTCTGTACACATTACAGTGTGAGAAAACTGATCGGGAAATGAATTATAGCAAACATGATTTTGTACAACTTTACTCCTTATACATTTTTCGATTATTATAATATTAAGAGATATATTGTACATTTTGTGTTTTCTTCTTTCTCTATGCCCTCTTTCCCCTTGACCTATGCCATTTATTAACGAATTTTTGTCAAAATTGTACTTGATTTGTGCCTTTTCATTTGGTTTTCGAAAAAATGCTTCGGATAAATGTTCTTCACTTTAAATTTACTAACAATTTTTATTCGAAACTGTTTACCAAAAACCAAATGAATAAGGTACAAATAAAATAAAAAAATTTAAAAATGATCGCTACTTTACAACGATAAAACTCAATTATATTAAATACTAGCTTATACTCGCGGCTTAGGTCGCGTTAATTTTTATATCACCGACAAAATACATATCATTTCTTAACACTTTTCATCATAAACAACTTGCATCAAAATTGGTTCAGTAGTTTTTGCCTGATGCTCGAACAAACAAACAGACACTTTTATAATAGAGATTTCCATAATAAATATTAAAAAAATGAGGTAGTTGTTTTTAATTTTATAATTGACTAGTAAATTGATTAGACCCTTTAGGCGCATTGCATTAAGTATAAAATAATACCTATTTATAAAACTAACAACATTTTAATGTGTTATATCTAATAAAATTGGTTTAAAATTTTAAAAATAAATTGACAATCAGTTCAAACACTTCCTGATATTGGTTGATCTTATACATTTAGGCCTTGAAGTATATTTGTTTCAATAAAAAAAATTGGATGAATTAATTGTATAAATTTGTTTACATACTAACTTTTTTTTTAAATTCCAAAATTTTCATAAATTAAATCGTTCTAATCGTTTTTTTTCAACATTCAAATATTATCGAATTTCGAGGGTCGTTGATAAATTAAAATGTTCCGAACATAGTTTTAAGATTTTGTTAAGAAAACTGTCCATCAAATTAAAATAAAATCGATCAGTAATTAAACCAAAGAATGTTTACCTTACGATTCGAAAATTACAAACTTCTAGTGTAACATTACGACGAAACGACTTCGGACGGAAAATTATACAGAATTGAGATTACAGACTATTTTAATTAGAAATATCTAGGACCAATTCTATTTTTTTCTAAATTAAATTTCAGAACGTTAAACTTACACTAAACTCTCTGTGACAAAGGGGTATTCGGATAAGATTTTAGTTATTGCAAAAAACACATCTGTCCATAGTTTCGTTCGGTATATTTTTCTGAAGCCTCAGAAATATAAAAATGTATAGATGTAAAATATAAAACACCTTAAGATAACCCGTTTCTAAATTAAGGACTAGAAAAAAGTCGTTTGACCTTGAAAATATATCTGACTTTCACAAAATTAGAGCACATGATTTTAAGTCAAAGTTCAAAGAGAGTCAGTCGAATGAAAAATATCCTAAAAATACAATTTCATAGGAAAAAAATCGATCTTTTATAAAATCCAAATTACGATTTCCTGAGACGAACTATCACTAAAATAAAAGTGAAAATATATTTTTACTAAAAAAAATTTCAAACTCAATTTGAACAATAACCGCAATATATTTATAGAAACAAAAACAATAAACTCAGTGTCATAATTTCATTCACTTTTCTTTATTATTATTTTATATTAAGTTTCAATTTCATTCCACTAATTCTTAAATCAATTGAAAATAAATAAAAACTGTTTGTACTTACGGCATAAACCTTTTTCACCAGGATTTTCCTCCATTACAAATTTATTTTTATCATCCAATTTTTTATCATCAGCCGGGATTCCACCCATAATTATAAGATTTATAAATAAAATTTACTTAAAACAACAAAATAATATCACACAAATAATTTAAATGGAATGTTTGTTTTTTTTTTTTTAAATAAAATTAATAATTAAATAAAAAAAAAAGGTACTAATTTTTAATTGAATTTAAATAGACAACAACAAAATTGTCGTCATAAAATTATATTAATTAAATTCATTTTTAAAATATTTATATTTATATTTACTATACATCGATGGAGAATGAAAAATTTTATTTTCAAAAAAAACCGCGCTTTTTTAACTTATGAAAAACAAATGAATATCGCAAACGCACTGCAATAATGTATTATTATTTATATTGTGTTCGCGTCTGCTGTCGACTTTATTATTTTTTTTTTTTTTTGTAGTTTGTAGTTTCGTATAGTTCGCGTCCCCGTCGTGTTTATGTTTGATTTTAATATACCGGCGTATGTCGGTCACTGACAGACTGCCACAATTGATTCTATTTGAAGAGTATACACCAAATAAAATATGGTATGGTATATGTTTTATGTATGCATGTGAGTGTTAGTTTATAACAGACGTCGATGGGTGTTTTAAAAGAGTGGGGTCGAAAGTCGTCTTAACAATAATTGATTGTTATATGTAGCATTATTATATTTACTATACATGAAACACGTTGAAAAATCTACAGTACAATCACAAATTTTAGAAGAGATGTTTTTAGCGAATTTCCTCCAAAGGAAATGCAGCTATTGTTTTTGCACCAATGTTGGAATTTCGTAAAAATTTCTTCAAATGTCTATCGATCCTACCTATTCGATGTTAAAAATCACTATCGCTAAAATTAGTGTATATGTATATCATATGTACTTTTTTAAAATGTCTGTGGACTCTCTACCGGTCACAGTTTTATTCCGATTGGAATGAAATTTGGTATTTGATTTGCTTTTGGTATTCTAAAGGTCAAGTTTGTTAATGGGTAAAATCGGACGAGGGGAAAGGGGGTTTAGAGGGAGGGGAAAACACAAAATTTGACTATCTTCCTTAATATGCAAAAAATCGAAAAATTTATCAGAAGTTAAGTTGTAGGTACTAAGTTTTACTGTAATTTTGTTTCTTATCATTTTTCTGTTACACTAATATTTACAGAAATATTTACAATTAAAGATTGAAAGTTAAAATTCTAAATATCTCTGTTCACATTAGAGTTTGAGAAAAATGATCAAGTAATGAATTGTAGCAAACTTGATTTTCTACAACTTTACTTCTTATACATTTTTCGATTTTTCTAATATTAAGAGAGATATTTAATATTTTGTGTTTGTTTGACACGAATACACGAAATATATTTTATTGTAAGAATTTTGATTGTCGTTTCCATAGTAACTATAAACTATGATCGTTATACCGTTTTTTTTTTGGGCTATTAATAAATTTAATTTTTGCAAATACTAAAGTCATATCAGATATTATATTTCATTTTTATCACACTAAAATTATGACTGCTAGAGAGTGAATTATGTATTCTAAGGAAATTCGTTAAGTTGACGCAGCTCATGCGTAACGAATTTTATTTTTTAAAGTGGGTATATAAGTCGTCTGAAAAATATTTGATTGTGTTATGTATTATTATTATATTTACCAGGTTGAAATATGTTTACGGTACAAGCATAGACTTTTTTGTCCCTTCCCTGGCGTTGGGAGCATCATCCAGTTTCTTCGAAGCAGAAATTCATGGAATTTAGCTCTCTGCTATAAAAATTGTCACAAAAAAAAATATAAAGACGCTAAAATCTATATAATGTCAGTCATCCAAGCACCCCAGAAGGAAAAAATGGCCCGCACTATAACATCAAGAATTGTACGGTACTGTCTCGATGTCTTAAAAGGCCTGACTTTCCATAACTGTGTCATAAATGTACCGTGTACCGAGTCATGAAAGCGAAGAGGGCAACGAAGTTGCTGATAATATAGCGAATAGGAGTGCAGAAGCATCCTTTTTAGAATTGGAGTGCCCGAGTCCTACTTCAAGAACGCACTAGCGTCTTGGATTAGCAATCGAATGATTCCACCACAAAGAAAGACTCTAGGGCAAAAGGGAGATAAGCTCTCCATAGACCACTCATCGGGGGGACTAAAATGGTCATCTTATTTAGCAGACAGATATTAAGTTCATTACCGAATTTATGTCTGGACATTGCGCACTGAGGTATATCCTCAAGATCCGCAAGGTTGAGTGTTACTTGTCGCTTCTGTGATGATGTGGTGGGCCCACAGCGGGCCTATCTACTATGTAGAGATTTCTTATTACCAAGCAAAGAAGACAACTGAATATTCTTCACATTTTTTTAAACATATTTTTCCCACTTTTTGTTCTCTAAGGTTTAATTTTTCCCGAAATTTCCCGAAGTATGGCTCCATTTCCAAAAACATATGTCTTGCAATAGTATGCGATAAAATGTTCATGCTAAATTTTATCTTCCTTGGTCTTATAGCTAATGAGGTGTGTGAACAATGGCCAGAAAACATCTGATATTTCAGAAAATTATAATTATAATATTATTATTGTACACTTTTTTTTCTTAAATAATAATCATACAAGTATTAATTATTATCTAAATCTATTTTAATCAACGCCATTGTAAATTAATGTTAATTTAATTCCCATACAATCGTTTAGAATTAGTATACTAGGTTTTTTTAACATATTTATTATGTGTGCATGACTTTACATTATATTGGCAAGATTCATTAATATATTTTCATATTAGTGGTCAAGTTTATTTACATCTTATTAATTATTTTTGTGGTACCAGTTTTAATGCAAATTTTGTATGGCTTATTTTTAAAAAAATAGCTGTTTCACTCATCCATGAACATCCTGAAAAATCCTTAAACCTTTCCATAAACCTCTAGAATTATCTCACATCACGGGTGGATTAAGACAATTTCTCGCCCTAGGTAGCTGCAAAATTGCCACCCCCTCCCTTTGAAGATGCATTATCATGCTAACGCTATGGTGTTTGGCGTCGAAATATTCCACGTGACCAGTTTTGATGCAATCGTAGAAAACGCCAGAATTTGAAATGAAACTATTATGTCCTAAATTGTCATTAACGAAACTAATTTAGAAAAATAAGATAATTTCACTGTCAAATTAATTCGACGCTAGATGTTCACAACCTAAAACAAGCGCTGACGGCGGATATCACTGTTCGGTGGAGCAGTGGGCAGATCACTGTTCAAGTCATTCTAGCCATTATATCTATTTATAGATTTAGAACTGATAAATACCAGTCCAAGTGGCCGAGCGGACTAAGGCGTTATGTCTGCACAGTATGCCTACTTGGAAACTGGGAGGTCATGGGTTCGAATCCCGACATCGGCAGTTTGTCAATTAGTAAGAAAAAAAAAGGGGCGGTTAATTGACTAAACTGTCGGCGTATAGACAAGAACGAAGTCACGGCTATGCTTGAGAAGGTTTTCTACAGTTTCTTTCACGAACTCCAGATGAATATCGGCATAGTTCCTATCATAATCGGTTGCAGCCGCATATCCTACCAATTCCTAGTCTATACACAAAAATTCCTTCCACTCCACTCACATCCTCACATCCTTAGGCATCACAATGGACATTATGGTCGAAGTGTAGCCAGTCCAGAGCAGCCTCTACAATCTATTTATAAAAAAAAGCTAAAATTTGGGATTTTTCACTCCAAGATAATTATTTTAACATATCTTTTAACAATCAAAATACCACTTAAGGTGATTGAACTCTCCCCTCTTTGCAAATATTATGAATAGAATAGATTTATTGAATGCAGTGATACAAATCGAGGGAAATTTGTTAAACAAATTTATCCAAAATGAAATTTGCATAAACTAGCAACCCTCGACGTAAAAACACAAAAAACAGTAATGATTATTAACATAATCAAAGAGAACTCTAGGTTTTTTGAAAAAACATTTCAAATTTTTGCCCCAATTTGTAGAACATTTGTTTGTGCTTTATAAATACGTATTTCGACTACAATGTAGTCATCATCAGTATGAATTAGCTAATCGTAACCATCTCTGGGATATGAATTCAGAGATATGTTGCTTGTTGCTAATTTGGTGTGTGCCACACCGTGAGACTGGCTGGGGATTGACATCGTGGCTGGGGAATGAACCCAAGACCTCTGGCATTCCAGGCCAGGGCTTTGACAATTGAGCTACCCTCACAGGATAATTTCTCACTATCTGATGTACCTACATGTATCTCTTTTAATTGCTATTTGGCTATTTACATATATTCAACTGTTTTTTACAGATTCTTGTTGATGTAGTGATCTTGACTTGATGTGATGTAAAGGCCATTTTTTTGCGAATACAACACAATTAAATTAGTTATATAACTTCCTAGTATCAGAAATCAATAACAATTTTATTAATTTCCGATTAATTAATTGATTTCAAACCATAGAAGTTTTTTTCTTATTATTATTTACATTTAAAAAACTCAATAAAAAGGAAACAAAAATCTTAATTGTGATTTGCTGTGATTTCAGTTATTAATAAATCACAATTCAATTTAGGTATATTTGTCAAACTATTTGTAAATGACCACATGCTCAAAATAAATTTAAAACTTCAAAAAGTCCGACTGCCTATAATAGTTATTACTATTATATGAAAATCCTATAATAGTAATATGCTGTTGAAGGATTGCGTTGGAATTTACTGCCGTAAGTTAAACATAACGATAGTAAATTGATGTACCTATCAACCATAACCCATACAAACTTCCAAATTTCTATATTATTTTCCTATATTTAAAGACTTCACGTTCTATTAATAACCACCGGTTATTATTAATTATTTTTGATACATTATTGTCTTATGCCCATATCACCCAATAGGGAATATGCATGAAAATTTTTTTTTCACTTGAATTGAAGCATGTTTACTTGACAAATATCAAGGTAAAATTACTTTTTAAATAACTTTAAAAATAAGCGAGATATGAATGATTGAAATTCCCGATTAGACAAAGAGGGTGATAGCCCTCTTGATATGTTATGTGACGTCATATTACACTTTCACCGTTTAAAATACACGTAAAACTCCGTTTTTAGTATTTTTGCAAGAAAGAGACAGATAATAATTTTTAAAAGCTTATAGCTTCCTTGATATTTGTCGGATTTTAATTTCGTTTTTAAATATTATTACAGTATTAACTGTATTTTCATATTCTGAAAATAAATGTGAAAAAAAATTTTCATGCATATTCCCTATTGGTCATAGGTTGCTGTATACCAAATAGTTAACATACATCATACAATGGCCTAAACTAAATGAAACAGACGTCCTAATCAGTTTTACAAGTAACATGCTACTATTTGCAGACTGTGCGGCAAGGAGGAGGAAACATCTAGCCACATAATCTTTTACTGCGAATCTCTCGGTTAAAGCAAATACAAGATATTCGGTGCATCTCACCCCGCATATATGAACCTTCATGAAAACCTGATAAGTAAGCTCTTGGATATTGTAAAAATATGGGAGAAGCGAATCTCGTCAGACCGAAGTTGAAGGAGGAGTACAATGGGTCATAAGGTCGAAATGCAATACATCTATATACCCCAAGATCGCCAGTCCAAGTGACCGAGCGGTCTAAGGCGTTATGTCTGCGCAGTATGCCTAATTAGAAACTGGGACTTATGGGTTCGAATCCCGACATCGGCACCTTGTCAATTATTAAGAAAAAATAATGGGGTGGTTAATTTACTAAACTGTCAGCGTATGGACTAGAACGAAGTAACCGTCTATGCTTGAGAAGGTTTTCTGCAGTTTCCTTCACAAACTCCTGATGAATATCGGCAGAGTTCCTTTCATAGTCGACTTCAGCCGCATATCCAACCAATTCCTAGTCTATACTCAAAAATTCCTTCCACTCCACTCACATCCTCACATCCTTAGGCATCACAATGGACCTTATGGTCGAAGTGTAGCCCGTCCAGGGCAGCCTCTACAATCTATCTATCTATCTACCCCAAGATATATCTATCTAACATGCTACTATACTGAATTATAATAATATTATTTTAATATCATTATAATTCATAAATTTCCGCTTTATACACATAGATGAGTTATAATTTTACGATGATAATAATCCCTATATAACGATTTAAAAAAATACAGTCTTTATAATAAATGAATAAAACAACAACAAAAAATAGAAATTAGATTTCCAACAGTAAAACTTTATTTTTGTAATATGTTTCGGACAGTTTGAAAATAGTTTTAATGATCCAAACATGTCACTAAAAATAAAATGAAATGATAGAAAAGATAAAATTTGATTTCCTCATTCGTTTACAAAACTCATTACTTATTCTTTTTCTGTCTAGCAATTAATAATATTGATGGGCTGAATAACTCTAAATTGAATTTATTTAATAGAATTCATTAAAATGTGCCAATGATTTTATAAAAATTATTTTTTATGAAGAATTGATCCTTTCACTATTTGATTTATTTTGCACTTATATTTTTAACGACATGAATTGAATTATAGTTATTTATCCTTTAATGATTTATAAACGTCGTCGTATTAAACATTAGAAATTTTCATTGAACCTAAATAGTTAATTCTTATAGTAGGACCGGTGATCGTAAAAAAGGTGCCCATTTAATTAGGGGATGAAACTTTCAGAAAAGAAAGTACATTATATAGTGACTTCAATCACTTGCCTAGGCAACCATGCGAGACCCTGATCCGACAGCGGGGCAACCAACCCCAAATATTTTATCGCGCATAACTTTTTTCAATAATAACAACGAGAAAAACATAGCAATACATTTTTTTTTTTAATTCTATTTCCAACAACTTTACTTTTGTTTGAAACTTTTGTTTATATCTATATATTTATATATATATTAAGGTTAGAGAATTTCTACATCTAGGTAAGAGATGTTTCGTGATGGGTTATCCGGTTTATCGGATAATTTTTGTATATAGTAAATTCATTATCTTTTAATGAAAATACACATCTGTTTGAAATACATTTGAGACAAACGATGCGATGGTGCGTTCGTTTTGTCGAGTTTTGTCGTACAAAACAAAACCTTCTTTGTGATTACATCGTTTTTTATATCTATACTAATATTATAAAGATGGAGAGTTTGTATGATTGAACGCGCTGATAGCAGGAACTTCCAGTCAGATATGAAAAATTCATTTGCGTTACATAGTCCGTTTCATGGAGACTATATGTTTAAGTTTAGTGTCTATGGTCCGTTTATTGAGGAAGGTTATAACCTATAAAAAGTTTGAATTTCATACATCTGTGCCGCGTGACAGCTACGCTAAAAACCTAACTTTTAAACGGTGTAAGATAGAGAAAATTTTTAAATATAAATAAATATGTTCATCTAATATAAACAAAAAACTTTTATATGAAACATTATTTTATACAACAAATAGTTTAGGCACAATTTCAATACGAAGCCCTTGCGGACAGCTTTTGTTTTATACACCTATATGTTGAACAATTGAAGGTTCGGGTTAATCCGTGTTTCCCCAAAACATTAGACCGCATAATCTAGAATACAGTGTAGTATTACTGTGATGCTATTGAAGACAATGGGTACGTTCCACTTAACGCCCGCAACGCCCTCGACCACGACCGCTGAAATTGCCGTTCCACTAACGTAAAAAGGCCGCGGGCGTTGTAGGCGAATGCTATAGGTGGAACGCAAATCTTGAGCGCTGTATGCTCGCAATATGGCGGCATGGTGAAAACGTGCAGCTGTGTGGGTTGTGAGTAAATATTCCGCATGGATTGAAGTAAAATTTAATTCATCATGGCAAGAAATAATTAAAATTGAATGAAACAAAATGTTAAATAATTATTTCTATTAATATTTTTAAAAATATAAAGTTTTATATGTTCCATTTTTTTAGGTTAGGTTAAGAAAAATATATATTTTTCCCCAACAAAAGATATTCGATTGAGAAATATTATTTTATCTGTAAAATTAAGGGACCATTTACCATTTTCGGCTCGTCTCGCATCCTCCACTTCAACCAATGTCAGTTTCAGGATTGTAATTTTTTAAATTCCCGCCACGTTTTAGTGAAAGCCCACTCTGACTCACCAATTTTGTATGGGCGAAGTAGGCGCGACGCGGTCGTGAACAGTGACGTCATCTATGAGCGATCGTTCGTGACGACCGCGGACCTTAGTTGGAACGATACAGAGGGTGTTGCATCAATGAGGAAAATTGATTATTTAATTAAAGTATATAAAATGCTGACTTATAATTAATTATTATTGCAAACGATTTATATGATTAAAGGAAACACAAGTACATATATGATGACAAACAATAAAATTTTTATTGAATATTGCAAAACAATACGAAAAAAAAACCACCTATAAATTAAATCACAATTTGGAGGTGTGATTCACACGTGCAGCCACACAAATCGTAATTATTAATTAAGTAAATAAATTTATTTTACATATCTCATTTTAATTGTATGAATATGTGCGAGTGTATACGTTATTTAGATATCACTTACTCGTATAAAAACTTTTATGAGTATAGGTATAAAGTCTGGTGTGAAATATTCGCTCGTCCTGTGTACTTAATACTATAAGTGTCTAATACTTTAATTAATTATTAAAAAAGTGTGTGTACTTATTTATGTACGCACGTAAGAAATTATACTTCTTAGATAGATTGTAGAGGCTACCTGGACGGCCCTACACTTCGACCATAAGGTCCATTGTGATGCCTAAGGATGTGAGAATGTGAATGGAGTGGAAGAAATTTTTGTGTATGGACTAGGAACTGATAGGATATGCGGCTGCAGCCGACTATGATAGGAACTATGCCGATATTCATCTGGAGTTCGTGAAGGAAACTGTAAAAAACCTTCTCAAGCATAGCCGGTTAAGTCGTTCTTGTCCATTAGCCGACAGTTTAGTCAATTAACCGCCCCTTCTTTTTTTTCTTAATAATTGATAAACTGTCGATGTCGGGATTCGAACCCATAACCTCCCAGTTTCCAAGTAGCCATACTGCGCAGACACAACGCCTTAAACCGCTCGGCCACTTGGACTGGTAATTATACTTCTATTGAGGTACGAAAGGTTACTAAAATTTAATAGTAGTGAAAAACTTCAATAGAAAAATTATATATTGTATCTAAAACCAATGATTCTACATTTTATCATGGTGGAACAGACCCAGCGTCACTTCTTCCGTTAAAATAAGAGTTTGAAAGTCTGACACTAAATCCATTATTTACATTAGAATCGGAGTTAGTGAAATTTATCAAGACCAGGTTAGGGTTATCAATATATACATTTAATATACAAAGTTTACGAGCCCATAAAAATGATATCATTGACGTTGTGGCTCGTAATTCTAATATTATTCTTTTATCAGAAACGTAGAGTAATAATGATGAAGACATTCCTGTACCTAATTTCAACTGTATAGTAAAATTTAAATGTTCTAATGTAAGAGCTGCTGGCAGTGTAGCCTACTTACCAAAATAATAACGATCATTTATCTTTCGTTCTATAATGTATAATATTGTCTTGTCTTGTAGTCACTCTGCTTTGGTTTATGTTTGGTTTAAGCATATAATGTATGCATATATAAATTGTTTACTGCTTGTCTTCCAAATACTGTGTAATAGAGCAGGATAGAAATCAGTGTTATATCGATCGAGCGAGTGCTACATTAGTTGAGTGTTATATCAGCAATTCGTTACATGCTGAAAATACACTCTGATCGAATTCTCATAACGTGCCAAAAAAGTATAAGTAACTTAAAAAATTTGTATCCAATTTGGGTCAAGTTTCAAAAATTCAATTATCTGGTATATAGATCACTCTGGGCAAATCACCGCAGATGATAGACACTCTTAAAGGACATGGAAGATTACAATAATGAATCGGACGAAAAGGACACTCATCAATTAAATTTCGAGTGTCTGACTCAGGCAAATAAAATATATCGGCTCTAAACCATCAGTAGAATGGTTAACCTTTTCGAGAGTGCCAAGCTGCTTAAGGGGAAGGGAGAATACAGTCAAGAGCTGCGAAATAGATCCAAGAATACATATACGAATCTTTGTAAATAAAATAAGAAAATTAAGTTTCTTGAATTTCTGAAAACTGTCGGTGGTAGAATGATTGACTAGATTGTCAGGGAATCCGGATTCAAATCGTAAATCCAAATATATCACAATGGCTACTCTTCAGGATTACAGCCTGTATATATGATATTAGTATGTATTTTCGTAATCAAAATTGGTCTACATTGTTTAAAATTTTACAGCTGATTTGTGTCAAATCTATTCGAATTTCAAAAAATATTTCCATTAAAAGTTGTTCCTTATAAAAAACGTTGACAACTTTTTTCCTACACTCTCCATTTTTTTTATTAAATAGTTACGGCACAAAGAGACTGTAAAAATTTGTCCACTTTTAATCGCGATAGTACTCACATGGAGGTAAAATTTTAATAAAAATATTTAACCTTAAAATAACCGAATTTAAATATAGTGGAAAATTATTTTTTTTAATCTTACGATTATGTTATTTTATTTAGTACAACTAATAAAACAAAAAAATTAATGGAGTGTTTCGAAAAAAATATTGGAATAAAACATTTACTAGCCTTATGACAATATTTAAATCTTTTTTGAAAAGAAACTTGAAAAGTTTTGTATTTCTGTATGAAGTTAGTAAAAAAATACGTGTTGAGCAAAAAATTTAGATGCAAATCACAGTCGATGAAGAACCACAATCGAGGAGAACCAAACATGATAACTATTCAAAACCAAATAAAACTTTGAATCAAGAACAAAAACTTTGAATCAAGAACAAATTTCGTCTTAAAAACAAATTTTTAATAATTCCAAATTCCTTATTCGAAAAATCAATCAAAGATGATATTAAAACATTTTGATTTAATAACAATATTAAAAATATCATATTGATCCAACATAGCATTGTTTCTATGTTGTATTTAGACCGGTTTGTCTACCCAAGTTCAAATACCTTTAAAATAATTCCTAACATTGTTTTGGAAGCATCTGATTCGTTGTAATTGATCGATCCTTTTGATAACATTTATGACAAAAACTAATTTTTAAGTCTTTATCTTCGACATTAACTAAAAAAAATTTAACAATATGTTTTAACCGCTATAAAATATTCCACAATTTTTGCTATTTCTACAATTTTTTTTTGTCAGGCAACTTGTGATACCACACTGTATTGAAGTTTGCTTATGTACAAGAAAATAAAATTCGAATCTACTGTAATCCAGTCTAAAATGCTCCAAAAAACAACAGGGAAATAAACATGCGCTACCCTTTACATGAGACCGGAACCATTGTGAACCTATTCTCAGATAAGTAAATGAACCTATTCTTCAATCTGATTAGTGAATGAATAATTTAAAAATGTGCTAGACTAATACAACATATTCCTGGAATATAGAAAGACTTGTTACAATCTGAAATAGAATATCTATTGAACCCTGTCTGATATACTCTGGGTGTATTCGTTTTGGGTGCTTAAACGCTTTAAGCACCCATATAAGCGCAAATTATATGGGTGTTGGCGTACGAACGTGTACACTACTCTTGAAAATGCCGTTTGTTTCAGGCATTATAAGTACGTGTAAGCATCGGTTGACATCAATAATCAATAATGCGAATAAAAACAGTTTAGCTGTTTTTTCAAGCAATAGAATATTTGTTTGATTGACTTCCAAAGCCCCTAAAATCAAATCAAAACCCCCTAAACTGACAATTTGAAAAAGCATGACGGTAATATAGGTTTTTTCGAATAAAATCTTGTACGGTATGTGGATTTTTTTCTTTATCCAAGGAAAGAACATTCAAAACATTCAAAAAATTAAAATGCAATGGAATAAACTAAAAACTTCCGATGTACATGACATATTTATCTTACAACAATCGCTTATACAGTATTCGTTTTGGGAGTTAGTACGATTTGGTGTTCACGCTTTTGCTGCCCTACCTTGATGGATAAAGCGTCTGTGAGCGTGGTATCTATTGTTGAACTCAACCATTAGCGCGCTTTCCCAGCATACAAAACGTCAAGTTTAACACTAAAAATAACACTTGATGACGCTGAAAGCGTGTAAGCGCCCAAAACAAATACACCCTCTGTAACTGCAAGACATTTTGCAATAATCTATTAGCTGACTTTTTGTTAAAATCAATGAAGCTTTGGTTTTGAAATCATTCTGGATACTGTACTTTTTCAACGTTCCAAATCTAATTAAAAATCTATAGATTTGGGTTAGTGGTCCTGTTCACAAATTGTAATTGTTTGAAATTCGTTAAGAATCTACTTCCACCATTTGAATGGCAAAAATCTCCACATGCTAGAATTATTCCACCCTGTATAAAAATAATAGCAAATCCAAGCCTACATGTTATTTTATGATTGGCTTATGATAAACACACCTGACTTAAATGTTGATTGTAGATCATTGGATATGTTTTGCGAATTATATATGGAAAATACCTCTTTCTTAATTTTATGACAGTAAAATTATTAATCATACAACTGATTATAAAAAATTCCGTCAGATTTTTTTCGTTTATAAATTATATTTCATTGGACAAAATACAGACTAATGTAGTACAAAATTTGATAATAGGCATTCATCATTGAAATTTTTGCAATCGATTTGTGCCGAATCTATTTGGTTTCGAAAAAAAGTTGTTTGTGATACAAATACCAACAACTTTAATTCTAAGTATGTTTCCAGAAATCGAATGGATTTGGTAAAAATGAACTGTTAAATTTTAAAGAATGAATGCCACTTGAGTTGTTATTACATCAGATATAAATCTTTCGTTATTTCCTTTGGCTCAAATAAGTGGAGCCAACAATTATTGTCAGGAAGCGTCGGATTGCCTCCATATTATCTCAAACTGTCTCTATATTATCCATCATAAGCCGTTCACACAATACGAGAAGTCAGAATTGTCATAATTTATCACATCATAGAGGAGGTGGGGGAGGGTTGCATCTTTAACTTACGTAAAACTTTTGAAATTGTATTTGATATATTAACACCGCTGCCCAACTGGAAATCTTGGAAACAAGGAATGTATATAATTCCCTTAAAACATTAAATTGTATTATAGTTAAAAAAAACAGAGGGCGTGTAATTAAGTTACGATTATTCGTGTCACGTATTTTGTGAACGGTCCCCATGCATCACATACTTTGTGAACATTAATTTGTAAGTCCTTTTTTTATCCTGTTCCCTGACGGTAACAAAAATTTCATGATTATTTCCTTAATTTCATACCGTTTCCAGATTTTTCAGGTCGCTCGTCACTCTGTACTTATATAAAGTACACATATAAAATTAATAATTTAAAATTACTTTGTTTTCTTGGATAAACATAAATTAATTTCCTAAATCCATCTATAAATGGATAATCTAGATATACTTACACGCACGATTTTTCTATATTACGTTGAAAAAACATTTTTTTTTTGTGTCATTGAAATAAGTTTTGTTCACGCCTCTATATAAAAGTTTGTTTTATTTATAGTACATGAATATTTATTTAAAGTAAGTAAAATCATCTTTTATCTTAAAAATAAATAAAAAATTGAATAAAACATTCCAAAATAAATATAGTTTTACTTCATTTACTGTTCACTTCTAAAAGATTAATTTTTAAGCTATGACGTACTTTCGTACACACATCGTACAGCCATTTTCGTCATTAGTAGGATTTTCTGAAATAAAATTATCTTCATAAAATATTTAACTTTAATTATAAATCAAAAATTATATTAAAAATTCTACTTTATTAGATTATGAGTCAGATCATAAGTCTTTTATTAATTTAACATTTACTTTGAATTTTATCTATTTCAGCTTTAATAGTTCTATACATTGTCTGTATTTACTGCTGCTAAAATCTTGGATACTCGATTTGCCAAGTTGGAAACATTCAATGTATTACAAATAGAGATTCAATTTTTATGTTACGGCATATAAGATATCGTCACGACTAATTTATCGGCGATATTGAAAGTCGTAAATCCCCGAGGTTCGGAGATTTTAGTAGTTACTTGTGCAAAGTAGATTATTAGAGAAGTCCTTTCGTAAATATATTTGTAGATTATATTAATTATTTTGTTTGAAGCACCAAAAGCACTGAGATAGGTGTAAAGAGAATCATCTTTTATAAATCTAAATTTGGTTATATGATTTTGAAATCACGGCTCCTCTTCATAATCTGTTAGTAATATTCATTGAATTGACAATCAATTTTTAATCCATGAATTTGTTGTGTCATTAAATTGGATTTTATGATTAATAGAACTCTTTTATGATTAACTGACCAACAGGAGCTCTTAGAATTTTTTTGAAAGTTTTATTTGATTTTTTATCTCGCGTATTTAATTTAGAAAAAGAACAAGGTAAAATACACTTGCATGCAGTGGTATTATGCTTTTTACGGTACCAGCTCAAACAGTATCCACTTCAATTTCATCTAAATTGTTTTTTAGATTATTTTTGTGTCTTTGAAGGTGCCCTTTTTGAACTTTCCAAAATAGCGTTTATTCTTAAGAATATCAAAAAAAAAAATTTAGATGAAATTCAAGTGAAAGACCGTTGTAAAGTTGTTAATGAAATTCACAAATCAAATTCTGTATCTAATATCGGTTCTTTTCCAATTTCAGGAATTCAAAAAACCGATAACATTAATATAAATTGTTTTTTAGAAAGTAGATTTCAGATACTAGATTCATCTAGGCAATACTTCTATTCTCCTTCAAATTCAATGAATTTGAACGCAATCATGTAACACCTTTACATGCCCATAGCTGCAACTCCCAATTAAACTGAGTTATACCAAAATCACGTGCCTCTTATTAATTCAAACTTTAAGGATGACGAATTTCAATGCAATTTCAACTCAATGCTTACTTTTCATCATATTGAAAAAATGCATCGAACTTCATCGATATAAAAATATGCATCTAATATCAAAAAAAGCATCGAAAATTTTTTGTTGGATAATTCTTCTCTGGAATTTGTTTAGAAAAGAGCACGATAAATCTACGTAAATTGTGTAAGAAAAATCAATCTATGATCTATCTACAAAAAAAAGAGTTTCTAAAATGAACAAAACAAATTTTGTATATAATTCGAAGTTTATTCATATCGAAAATACTTTTACAATTACGATAAAGATAAATCACATTGAGATTCAGTTTGAAATATTCTGCATAACTTTACATCTCTAACATTATATTTTTAATAACAAAAGAAAAATTACTTGAGAAAACTAATTACCATTTTACAGAATAGTGAATTCAAATCCTAAAAAATTATATTTGTTCTGACAAAAGATAAAATTACATGAGGAAAATAATTATCAATTTACAGAATAGAGAATTCAAATCCGTTAGAAAGAATTACATTTTTTCTAACAAAAGATAAAATTATATGAGGAAAATAATTACACTCTTACAGAATAGTGAATTCAAATCCTAAAAAAAATTATATTTTTACTAACAAAAGAAAATATTATATTAGGAAAACAATTTCAAAGAAAACAAAAAATACCAAACAAGAACTTATAAATTCAATAAACAAAAAGGAAAATTCATCCTGTATATATCATTAATACTATCACAAACAAAAATATTTTTCCGAATAATATTTTCAAAATTAAATAATTAATTCTAGCTTATGCGTATTTTTTATCCGCGACTAACAATTGACTTTTTTTTATAGATTAGAAACAAAAATTATAGTAGATTTCCTAAACTTATTGTTTAAGCTTTCTAAATATAGTTTGCATTCATTTAGCCTGAAATATTTCATTACAATCTTTATCCCCTAATGGACATTGTGATGCCTGAAAAAAAATTAATCAAGATTAATTAAAAAAACCTCAAAATTTTTAAACAGGATGCACAACCAGAACGGTACGATAGATATTATCGTAAATAAAACTACATACAAGTGACTCAATAACAAGACATGAATATGATTTATATGTTTAACGTAAGAGTAATCATAAGAGTAATAATTTCTTGTCCATAAAAACCGTACGCATAAAGGGGTGAGGAGGGGCAATTGCCTAACGGGATGATGTAACAAAGATGCGGAATGGGGTCCGACAAAACGTGACTTCCAACTTTTTTTAAAAAACTTTGGATTTTTTTAATTAGCTGTATTAGAGAAAGATTTATACATGTGATTATTCGATCAATAATCACATAGTCGATTTAGATTATTTAGGACAGCGTCACTAGATACGGCTTCATTATAATTGTAGACGTCTTCATGTGTAAAATTATGATTCAAAAGTATATAAAAGCCGTTAGCTAAAATTATATCTATATTTTCTAGTCATACTCAACACCGCTAAAGTATTTTATAAAATACGTACGCAAAATAGGAGGAGGGAACTATTGAATAACGAGTACGAAGTGCGGATCCCAATAAATGTGACGTGACGTTTTAAATAATTGTATTCCTATCAATTTTATTCCTACTTTTTTTTTAATTTTAGATTTTTTTATTCGTGGTATGCAGGAGAAAATTTTACATTTAATTATTCAATCAATAAGCCAATATTTATACGGGCACATTAGTTGCAAATCGTCATAAGTACTAATAAACAAAGTACCAAATTTTTGTATGTTACTAATAATTCATCGTTGGGAGGGGGGGGGTCAAAAATGTAATGCAGCGTGACGTGGGGAAGGAAGTGGAAAAAAATACGTGAATTTTGCGTGACGTATTTAATGGATGGTCCCTAACCGTAATTGCCTATTAGCGCCAATCTGGTTCATTATTGAACTATTACCCCACGCTTTTAGTTGGACACTTTGGTAACTGAAGTCTCATATGAGACGATCCTCCTTACGTTTACCCTCCATTGGTAAAAGTAAAGCAAGTACTTTATCACTAAAATTCAGCGTCATGACTGAAGATCCAATTGTTTTACGCTTATAGGATGTAAACTCAAAATTTCGGCGATCCAGATCTGTTCCACCAAATTCACGACGAATAGTCACCCTATATAAGCGACATGTGCATTTAGCGATACACTCTCGCAGTTCTTGGACTCTGTTTAAAAAAATATAAACTTAAAGATTTCAGTAAAATATGTTTTAATAAGAGTCGAAAATTCGGTGGACTCATCCTCTAAAATTTTTAAATATCCTAACATATTGAGATAGTTATGGTGCAACTACTGCAAAACTCGTTGGTACATTAATGGGGGCAAAAAATACATATATGTATTCTTTGATGGGGGATATAGCTAGTGTTATCTATCGTTAGATCACGACCGTCATCGATCGAAAATGAAATGTATTTGATAAATTATCTTCAAATATAAGAAAGACGTCATCGTACGATATAAATTGTATCGTTCTGGTGCGTAGCCATAGATATTAAAAATTACTTTTACCTTATGTGAATCAATTACGGATTGTATTTCAATTCGAGAAGTACTCTCGACAATTATACAATCATTAATTGTATCCATTAATCTCGATTCTGTATGATCTGGGCCAGAAGAATTACTTTTTTCTTCCACATTTTTGGATTCAGTGAGTTTTGGTATCTTGAATTGTTTTTTATTAAAAACTTTTGCATGTGGTATCACTTGTTTAGATTTGATTAGTCGTTTTACTTTTGCTGGCTTAACAGTTTCTGAAATGCAAAGAACATTTCGGTTAGAATAATCTTACTCGCAGGAAATCGCGAATCCGTGTTTATACGTTTGACGCGGCACCAAGTGTCCTAATGACGAATTAATTTTGATTGAATTAAAATTTAACTTGGAAACCTGATAAAAACTTACTTTTGGATTCATTTACTTCACTTTGACGACCAGAATTTACCACTGAAGATGATTTTGAATTTTGGACACTACCATCAACAGCATTTTCCTTGTCAGAATTATTAGAAACCGTAAACGAAGGTGTACATTTCGCCATATTAGGCCTGATACTATTCTCATTGTTTTGGCGTGGTGGAACGTATTGTGCCAGATGACTAAAGGGAGGAAGACTGCAGTTTCCAGGTACTTTGAAATTATGTTCAGTTCCTGTTTCGTTTGGAAATTGATAACTAGAAAAGCTTTGTGGTATAGGATGACTTTTAGTTGGTGATGTATCGGCGACTCCTGATGATGATGTGTAACAATTTGGATGTTCAAAGTTATTACTATCTCCACCACAGCCAGGTGGAACATTATTAAAATAAGCACTATCTTGACATAAATGTTCATAAACTGTTGGATTTGTTGAACGATTACCAAGAAATGAGGGTAATAGAAGTATTCGTGTACCAGATAGATTACAATCCAATGGAAATCCTTGATTTTTCGCATCCAAATATCTACGATATTGTAATGCATACAAAATGCTGTCAATCGTTTGGATTGAGTCGTAATTACATAATTCTAATGCTCCTTTGAGTGTGGCCGCGTGTAATTGTGGAAATAAATGGACTAAACGTATTAAGCTTCTATATTGATCGTTGGTCATTAATCCAAAATGTGGTACGAAGTTCTGCGATGAATTATTTACAGTGTTTTGTGCAGGTAGATTGTTCATGAACTGTGTTGAATATGATTCAAATGCTGCTGAAGATGGCAAATTCGTAATGTCGTTGAGTGTATTGTCCATTTTGATCTATTAACAAAGAACATTTTAATGACACATTCATATTACTTTTAATTTGAATTGATTAATCGGCGATTGGTTGGTCAGATCGCGACATTATATGAAATTTTTTTGCCTCGATTGATAACCTTACCTTACTTGATAATAATAATAAGAAAGAGGGGTACCGCATACGGGTCCCTAGCACCTAGGCCAAGGGGTCCTCTGTGCCCTCCTTCAGAACAACCTGTCACCCGAAGGCGAGATGCCTCCGGGTGAGAGGTGCTATTTTAAAGCAGATGAAGCTATAGGATTCTGTTGAGGCCAGACGCCACACAGGAGGCCCACAACTTCTCCGCCGGGATAGCTCCCAGGATTGATGGATCCAAAGTTTCGGACCCAAACATTCTATATCTGACACCCTGCAGGCTTCTGCAGGTGCAAAAAAATATCATCCTACCGGGAAACGTGAAAAGTTTACATATACTAGGTGCAGAAAAAAAAGGAAAGAATCACCTTAGATTATGTTATTAACATGATTACCTTGAAGTGTTTAAAAGATTAGATTGGTTTTATTCGCAGGTTCACCTTATTTTCCAGTCCTAAAATCGATTGGTCACTCACCAATAGAGATTGTTGTATGCACTAACGAAATATAGCTCCGTATCTAATATATGCAATCAATTATACCAATTTATTTAATGACTTATATTACTGAGATAGAAACACATTATTCGTTTTAGCGCCTATAACCACGACATTAAAATGAAACCCTGTGATTCATACTTCATAGTATCAAATAACGTAGACAACAATTTTAGCGGTATGTTGAATTATTGTTCAAGGTATAGAAGGGAAGCGCACATCAGGAATAATTCGTAAATAACAGTTCACTCTCTATAATTTTCATAAATTGCATTAAGGTATTTAAGGAGGTACCTTTTATAGTGATTAACCTAAAATAATTAATTTAATTAAAAACAGATCGATCAATATTTCTATGATCGGTATTCTACGAATCTGAGTAGATTGTCTTGGTAGCTTGTACAAAATAAAACAAGAAAAATTATACATAATAAATATAAAGTAATAAATCTAGTTACCAATTACACAGCTTATGTAAAAACAAATCAATAGAATTTTACTTGAAACCAATTTATTTCAAATTAGTTTTTATATTTTACATTTAACAAGTTACGAAACGTGCTACATATGCGTAATAGGTTCTATTAAATTGGTTTCAACAAGTAATCAAACACAATTCAAAAATTTAAATTCAACCGTTAAAATATATATTTAATGTTAAAAGAAAAATTAATATCGATTTTAATTTTTTTTTATCTAGACCTAATATAAAATATCTATTATGGTGAACTTACAGTAGGTTGTCGAATCGGATTCGCCTCGTTTTTACGTTTAGCTGAGTCATTGATTTCATATGTTCCATTTCTAGTTTCAGGATCTAAATTATTATTTTTCATATGATCCATTTTATTTAACTACTTCAAATTATCTGATAATGAATATTTTTAAGAAATATATTTACTTATCGTTAATTTGCCAAAAACAAAATTTTTTAGATTGTCAATAAATTAATTTTCAACAATCATTAAAACAGATTTAAATTGTTGCGTCATTAAAAAAAAAAAACAAAATGCCTTGGTTACTATCTAAAACAACTAAAAACTATGTAAAAAAAAAACTGCTCGAAACATTAAAAGAAATAAACTTCACAATTAATTTATACCGATAAATTCTGCGAAATATTAATAGTTCGAATAAATAAATAATTTAGACAAAAGGTTGGTGTGAAATACTTACGCTACTTTAGAACTTTTTTTCAATAGGAAAGAACTTTTCATAAAACAAATATAAAGGCAAAGGCCCAGCAAATTACCTATGATCGTATCATAGGTAATTATCTATTATTATTTATTTCAATTATCTATTTCAGTCACATTTTCTGATTTTTGAATATGATGCAGTTTTGGTTACTCTAAAATATCGATTGGACGGAAGGTACTATTTATATTTTCAAAACACACTTTTAACATATAACAAATGAAAATAACAAGCAACTGAGTTAATTATTTAAATATTCTGTATGTTCTAAGTTTATTGTCAGTGAGTGAACTGTTTTTTTTTTACATTTTAAACACGTACAGTTGTATAAAAATATGACTGAAAAAAAGTTTCAAACAAATGTTTGTCTTTTAAAAAGGGATATTTTTTGTATTTGAACATTTCTTCATTATCACGGTTTTCAAGGTAGAAGTTGACCGTATTGAGAGACTTGAGAAAATAGAGTAATTAGAACATTTGATGATAGAGTAAGAGCCCGTGATCGACATTTCTTATTTTATAAAAAGCTGAAAGTTTTTCTGCGCATGTCCCCAACGATCGTTCCTAGATCGGCGACTATGAAGTTTCCATCATCGTGGCTTTGGCCACAATTTTTTTTCTTTTTTCTTCGGGATAATATTAGAAATCGCGTCATTCATTGCCAGACACTTTGTATAGTGGAAACCCCCTGCCAGACACCTTTAAACTTAAATAAATTGTAATTCTACTTTCGTTATAGTATAAAAGCTTAATTTTATATACAATACGTAAATTAAAATAGACCCAATAGCAACATTGTGTAGTGCATCTATCACTGTCTATACACAGTATGCCATGATATGGTGTTACACTCACACGACTGACAATAACGACGATGTATACATGCACGAGTAAGATGCAACTATATATAAAAGATTGTAGTTAGAGAGTGATAAGTATAATATAATAATTATTTATGTTATAATACAATACTGATTGTTTAAGTGTGACAAAGTAAACCATATCATAGTACATTACATATAGACAGCGATAGAGTATTCCAGATTGGGTGTATTTTAAAAAACAAGCTGTATGCTACTTGGATAAATATTAAAAAATGTTTCCTAAAGATGTGTCTGTGGACTCTCTAGCGGTCACAGTTTTCTTCCGATTGGAATGAAATTTGGTATTTGAGCCTTTTTTGGTATTTGAAAGGTCAAGTTCGTTAATGGGTATAACATCGGTCAAGGGGTTAAGGGGGGTTTAGAGGGAGGGAGAAACACAAATTTTAGCATACCCCCCTTTTATATTCGAAATCTCGAAAAATTTATCAAAAGTAAAGTTGTAGAAAAATAATTTTACTATAATTAAGCTACGACTATTTTAACAATTTACTTTTTTCTTTAGTTAAAAACATATACTCAACAGTTGGAAGTCATATTATAAAACTGCAATTATGTGCAATTACATAAAATTTTCATTTATTTTTAAAATCTCTTTTCATAATAAGATAAATATATATAAATAAATATAATAATGAATCTTAATAACAATAAATAATCACAAAATATCTACATAAAATAAGAATTTATTTAATTCTTGTTCAAAATCTGAATCTGTTTTAAATGCATATTCCTCGTTCATTTCATGTAATTCTATTTTTCCATTTTCATACCCCATTATCTATTCAAAAAAATAAAATAAAATGTTATCATTTATTAAAAAATTCACAAGAACCTGAGCTTACCAATTGAGTTTTCTTATCATTTTGTATTGGCAATACTTTCATGGTAGAAATTTTCTCCTTAAATGGTATAGAATATATCGGATAAATATCACTATTTTCTAAATTCCAAATATGTAACGTATTGTTAACATCTAAAGAAAATATACAAAATGGTTTTGATTTTAGCCATTGTATTAATTTAATTGAATTTTCTTTAAGATTTTCTTCAACTCCAAGTAACGTTGTTAAAGATTTGGATGAATAGCGCGAATGTAAACGTATGCTGCCATCTGTACATCCAACTAAAAAGTATGGTTGATTGGAAGGGCAGGGTTCGATACAAGTTGTTTGTGAATTATAACCTGAAAATATAATAAAATTTAGAAAATATATTATTAATATTTAAGTTTAAAAAAATTATTCTTAAAGATTATAAAGGATTCTCATATCCAAGAAATTGCCTTGAAATTTTATTTAATAAATACCTTGGGCAATATCAAATTTAAAAAAAAAAAACCTGCGACTTCATTCAAAGAAGTTTTTAGTTTTTCTTAATTTTGTTAAAAATGTATCTAACGAATTTGTAAAAATGTATTCTTTCGCCATGGTATTTGAATGAAGTATCTAATTTTTAAATTTTCGGCGATTGTGTTTAACAGCGGACAGTCGTTTAACAGTGAAGAACAACTTTAAATCAAATATGAACTTACCAGTATTTGATTCATACAATTTCGGAGTTACTTTAGTTCCTAACGTTAAACAGTGGATAACAAAACCGTAATTGGTTGAAATATACAAATGATTGGGATCTTTACTATCCACTTGTAGATCATAACACTCCAAATCACTGCTAGTATAATTTAAAAAACTGTTTACATTGACTAAAATAGACGGAGATAATCGTATTCGACCCCAATATGCTAATCCTTGAGTGAATTGCACTTGTCCTTGTGATAAATTCGATGTAATTACAATCCAAACCACTAATTGTCCCCGTTTATTCAAAGAACAGACCTACAAATTAAAAAAAATTCAAAGGAGTTCACGGAGTTAATTTTGTTTTTTTAAGGAACTTACCTGGCCTGAGGATGATTTTTCATCATTAGCTAATGATTTAATAGCTACAATTTCGTCGAGCATTGAATCTTTATTATCTTCAGGTTCTTTTACGAATGTAGGTGTTCGTAACGTCCAAACATTATCTAATTCATCTTTAACAGTCTTATGGTACGAGACATGCTCGGTTAAATCCCAAACACTTATACTACCATTTTGTAATCCACCAAATATTAAATTCGTTTTCGAATATTCGAAACAAGCTGCAGTTACGTTATCATTCGAAATTAATAGTTTACTCGGAGCCGATACATCTAATAGATCCCAGATACATATTAATGACCTTGCAAATAATTGTTGATCTTCAGGCATAAATTCATTTAAATTCGAATTATGAACAGTTAAAATAAAAATGTTACCCGATTTCGAATATTCTAGTATTCTCATTGGACGGTTAATTAGAAATTGTAATGAAGTATTTAACGCTTTGTATCCTATACTGAATGGTAATGTCGCTTTAGTACATGCTTCTACAGTATTTTTACTCGAAAGTAACTTAAGAAATACATCCGAAGTTGATCGTAGAAATATATTTAATTTCTCCATATTAGTGGGTTTTTGTTCAGCCTTTACAACCGTATCACTTCCAACTCCATTTAAATAGTAATTACATTCCAAAATATCTTCAATGGAATTTATTTTGCCACAATATTCGCTTGGATGTTGACTCCACACATTTTTCATTTCGATCTCATCAGTTTGAACTTCTTCAGACAGATCCTCGTCATTTGTCTGACAATAAATTTGATGGTTCTCCCCTCGTCCATAATTCAGCATGTACATTTCATAGGGAATCGGTAACATTTCTAATAAATTTGCATTTAACGTATCCAGCGTTATCATGCTTAAAATATCTTTACCACGTTTTCGCATTTTTTTCGAATTTTGTATTTGTTTTTCTAATAATTTAGCATTTTCAAAATTTATATAATTTGTTTTTTGTTTCTTTTGTACAGGTTTCTCGTCAAATCCTTCATCAGAAAATGATGTATCTTGAGTATTTTTCACATACGAATTTTCACGTTCAATTGCTTCCTTGATTCCATTTAATGTTTTTGTTCGTTTCGATTCCCTTAAATCGTAATTACCTGAATCCATTTTTTTCTCTTCTTCAACATGAAGTTGTTTTGAGATAATCGTATCTTTTGTTTTATCCGGCATTTCTTCGGACTCTGAACTGCTTGAATTACTGGAACTACTAATTGATCTGACATCCAATTTTTCATCCGAAGAACTAGATGAGTTTGAAGAATGTGATGATGAATATTGTTCAAAATCTGATTCGTATGAATCGAAATCATCTTCATAATTGTAATCCTCTGAAGGAGGACTCTCATGTGCTTTTATTTTAGGCGCATATTCTTTTTTAACTGGGATAGGTTTCGATTTACCTTGCAAAACCTTTTCTTTGTCATCTATTTGAATAGGATTTTTTAAAATTTTTACTTCACTAGGACTTAAAGTACGACTTTTAGAACGAATTGGTTTTACTAGCTTATCGTTAGTACTTTTAACAGTACGATCTCGTCTTGTGTTGTCTGGTGCTTTGGTATCATTTTTAACATATGAATTCTGTTTAGAGCTTAATTTTGCAGGAGTATATTTTGTGGTTGTAACTCGTGAACTGGTTTTATGCATAGTTTGTCCAACGGTGCTACTTTGTTTTTTTAATTCTTTAATTTGCCGTTCATTCTCAAGTTTTTTGGTATTACTTGAATGTAATGCAGTTGGCCTAGATTTAGGATTCGAAATAACCGATTTTTGAACGTTTTTTAATGTTGAATTTGATAAGGCTGATGGTTTGGTCCCTGCGTTTGACGAAGTTCTTATTAATCTACTTTTACTATCTTTACTAGTTCCGTTTTTATCATTAATCTTAATCTGAGATCTTTCACGACTTAAAGAACGCTTAAGAACCTCTTTATCATCTACAAGTGATTTTTTTACAGTACGCTTAACACTTGTAGATTGTTTCATATTGACCTAACAAATAAACAAATAATTTACATATTTTTGACATTCATTGATTTGTGCTACATTTAATTAGTGAGATACTGGCAGTGAACTTGGACTAGTAACGGGTAAACGGGATATAACAGGAATTTTTGAGTGCTTTTGTGAAAGTTTCTGCTGTGCAAAACATTTGCTGATATAAAAGATATATTACCGCTTTAGTTGATTTATTATGTAAGTAGAATTAAGATTTCTTTTCGAAGTTTGAAGGCATTAATTTATCGTATTTTCATTTACGAATTTTTTATTATGAATTACACGCAAAACTATTTTTAGTGATATACTATACCAATATGATATGTTTACAATTCCCTAAATAGTTGGTACTTATTGAAACACGTAACCTTATTTCATAACGTCATCATTTCGATTTATTCTAAAACAAAATTCTTTGAAAAACTGAAAATTCACTAAAGTTTACTTTAAATGACTCAATTTACATTCCCACTTAATTAAAAATTGTTCTTTGTTTACCTTTTGTTTTTGGTTTGTTTTATACATTAAATTCACAGTCGAATATTGGTTAGAAAATTTTTTAAATAATTTGATTTATAAAAATATTGTAAAAAATGATGGATTACTTGTATAACTTATTTTTATAAAAATGTTTTTATCAAAAAACAATTCAGTACGAATTTTATCCAGTTCGTTTTGTAGAAGTACTTAATCTCTTTTGACCTGATTTATTTTATTATTTTCCGTTGCCTAGGAAATGCATTAATTTATCACGAAATATGATGGAATAAAATAGGACAATAGTTATGATATACATATTTGTTTAAACTTATATCCCAATTCTTTATTGAAATTGATATTAATAAAACCTTATAATATATTATCATTGTCAAATAATAACAAATGAATAAATGAAGGAACTAGCTTTTCAATAATATTAAATCAATATTTGTAATTTAAAACTAGGTAAACTCTATTACTAATCACGAATAAATAATCCAGGAAATTTATCCAAAATAATTCATATCTTCTGCAATTTTTACATCCCGATAATATATAGCATGTTTCGGACTTGCACGGAACAAATTTAAGTGCGTTATTCTTCATAAAGAAATGATTTGCTATCGAGATATTATCCCCAAACAAATATTTTTTTCGTGAATAAAACAGCCATTTAACATTTAGAGTTAGTATCAATATTAATCAAAAAAATGAAAGAAATTCATTTGATGATATTCGAGAATTCTAATTTATATTAACTAAATCTTGAGTTTCTAACACCAAATATACCTAACTACTAGGAATCTAGTTGTGAAAAAAATATCGTTAGAATGGGTTAAAATTTGATTTGTGGTAGGTAGCTAGAAAATAGAATCTTTTGGATTTGATTAAGAAATCAATTCTTTACGTAACGCAGTCAAATATAATTGAAGTTTATTGGGGTTCTCTAATTATTTCCAGTATCTATACTATTATAAAAGTTTAATTGCCTATTTGTTATACGATAATGATTAGACTTAAAAACTGGTAAATAAAGATTATTAAAATAATCAAAGAGAACTCTAGGTTTTTTGAAACAGGCCGTGACACAGGCACCAAATTAGCAACAAGCAACATATCTCTGAATCCATATCCCAGAGATAGTTACGATTAGCTAATTCATACTGATGATGACTACATTGTAGTCGAAATACGTATTTATAAAATACAAACAAATGTTCTAGGAATAGGGGCAAAATTTGAAATATAATTTTAAAAACTGGTATTTCATTTCACTACGATGACGGGAATCAGAGATACGGACTTGCCAGAATAATTTCTATCAAGTAGAACCATCTGTATTGAAAAGGAGCCTAATGTAGTACTCAAAGCGCCTAATTATTTTCAACCAATAATAATAACATATACAGTGGCGCGTAAAAAAGAGCCTAAATTGCGATATAAAATGTTTTAAAGTAGCTCAAGCATATAAAATAGCCTAATTCGGGAAAAGTAGCACAATCTGGCAACCCTGCAGAAATATAACAATAAAATGCAAGCGAAACCGCGGGTATAAGCTAGTAATTATATGTATGGCCGATACCTATAGATTCTTAAAAATTATAGAAGAGCCTAATATCGTTTTTCATAGCAAATTGAATTTTTAGTATCAAATTCATTAAAATCGATAAAAATTTGACTGTGATAACCAAAAAGGACTTTTTTAAATTATATCACACTATCATGTTAAAAAATGCAATTTATTTTAAAATCACAATTAAATATATAGTTATAGAAAAAATAGTCAGGTGATAAATTGTAATCAAGTTTATTTTTCATAATTATGATTTTTTCGATTTGATTTATATTATAGAGAAATTAAAAATTTTTTGTTTCCCCCTCCTTTAAGCTTCCTTTTACCTCAATGAGCTCTATCATTCAATTACCAAAATCAGTCACTCCCATCTACTGAGTTGTAACTACCAGAGCGCGGACGTCGAAGAAATTTTTGTGCAGTCGTAATCGCTACAATGCCAAAAATTAATTTTCTAAAAAAAGGAAAATGGACGATTCGGGTAACCACCTTATTTGAAGGTAAATTAAACGAAATATTTTAAACGTATCAAAATATATTTTATGTATTTACAATTCGGTAATTAAAAAATTTCTTCTTATAAAAAATATCACAGATCTAACTAAAGTAGTTCACTCGTAAACTCACTTTTCTTATGAATTTGGAGTTCAATCTACTTGCAGCAATTTCTAAGTTGTTTACCAAAATGCTACACGAAACTTAGGCCTAAAGTTACGCCACGGGGGCTGGGGCATAAATGGTTAAACTCACTGACCTTTATATAACTAGAAGCAGTGTTGCCAACCCTCCGGAATTTTCCGTAGATCTATGGAATTGTATTATCATCTACAGATGATAATCAAATTATACGGAAAATTATAAATATTTATTGATAGAGAAAATAATAAATGTATTATAATGGAACGTGATTATTATAATAAATAACAAGTTTTTCATCCATTTTGGCAAATCCGTAGATCTACGGAATTTTAAAATCTAGATCTACGGAATTTTCCGGATTTTTTTACGCTAACTTAAAGATTTCAAAAGTATTGAGTTGGCAATGCTGACTGACTAGAGGTCATTGTCAATGGTTAAACTAGATTTAGGGCTTATTCCGTAATGGTAACATCAATAAATTATAAGTTGGCATCACTTAAAAAGGAGGGTAGGGATGGATGGATCTGTGTTCCACCATCATAAACATCATCAATCATAAATCTTCTGCTGTCAGAATCATGCAATGACTGAGAAACAAAAAATTATATTTTATTTTGTTTAATAACAGACTCGGCCTTGCGCACTACCGTGCTCTAGATAAGATTAACTAAGTATAATTTATAAATAAATAATAAAAATGATTCCTCTATCATTACAATAGCATACGTCATACGACTTTTGATGATGTTTATGATGGTGGAACACAGCACCATCCATCTCTACCTCTCCTTTTTAAGTAATGCCAACTTAAAACTTATTGATGCTATCATTACGGAATACACTCTTAATTGGCATAACCATGAAGAATAGATAAATATATAAATATATCTATTCTTCATGGACATAACATATAAGTAAGTTTTATTCTACAGTATTTTATAATTTTTGTTTCGACTGTCACGAGTGAACTAATAGTTAATTATGTACAATGCATTTAACTTAAAATTAAAGAATATAAACATACAACCACTAATAAATACCAATTATAACGTAAATAATAACTACTATTTGGTACACAAACTTTCGGTATTTGCCGAATAATTTCCGTATAATTAACAGGTAACACATCTATGCTATGTTTCCAATATAAATTTGTATTTAATTTTTCTGTTTTATCAGAAAACAATATATTATGTTGTCCATCATACGGACCATATAGGACTAATGGCGGTGTAATTGATTTATTATTTTTACCAAAATAACGATCAATTAACATTAATGTATTTAAACTTTCTTGTTCGAACATTTTTGTGATGTTTTGTCGGACCATAGCTTGTGAATATGACATTGTACTTAAAGCACAATTTCCTTTGTCACCAATGCAGAGTATATGAAAATTTATTGATTTTAAATCTTCTGCCCATTTTTCTTGGCTCCCACCATCTACAAAAACAAACAAAATTATTAAATGTATACGATAGAGATTTCGCAGTAATTATATAAATTCGACAAATCGAATGATTATAATCCCTACAAAAACTGAATGATTTTTGGTATGTTTTGAAAAGGCCATATTAGGCCATGGAGGCGTGGGTTAATTAATATGGCTGACTTTAGGTTGCAAATTTAAAATAAATTCGTGTCTTGTAAATCAGTGACAGTAAATTTAATAATAGTTAATTAATAAATTTAATAATTTTTTAAAATAATATTTTTCACTCTTTGTGTGAAATTTTTTACTGGGCAGGTTCAAATGCTAAAAAAGAAATAGCTGTCTTTGTTTTTAGTGATATGAACTGCAACCTATCTTCGTTAGAATTTTAACAACCAGACGTTGTGATCAAAGTAGCCAGTTCAAAAATAAAAAATTGTGCGGATGAACTATCGATAACACTTTCGGGCGATTTGACGGATAGTTTGTAAGGTATATCCTCTTTGTAGGACTGTTTTGTCGGACTTCAGACGATATTTCGTAACCCGTGCACCGAATCGTCAAATGAACATGATTTTCTTGTTTTTTTGGGTTAAATTTCGTTATTAGAGAAAATCATCCAAATCGAGAACAAAAATTATTTTTCGATTTTTTTTAAGGTTAGCATAGAAAAAATTGAAAAAGTCACAAAAAATATTTAGTCATCGATTTGAATGAAAATTAGTTTATAATGTATACTGAACCCAAAAATCCAGTTGGTTTGATATGTTGATAAATAGTTTCCGAGATATGCCCTCTTTAGTAGGTCAAGATTCTCGCTGTTCTTAGATGCGTTCTTAGCCGTTGGTTAAACTCCTTGGTTTAGTCCGATTTCAATAATTCTCAAGATATCAGCTCCCGAGTACTAAAATTCAAAGTTGCGGATCTGATCTGTTAAAATTAGTGATAGAGCGGTAAAATGAACCTGATTATACAATCTAGAAATCAAATTTATGTTAGAAAATACCCCCCCCCCCAACCTCTTCTTCCCAAAACTTAATGTTTAATTATTTGAGAACCACAATTGCGTCTGTCGCAACGAATATTTGTGATGTGAGGCAATAAACCACCTATTTTATGGCGATAACTTTAATGCGTAATATTTGTCGAAGTTTCAGCGCACAAGTGTGACCCGATCATTAATTGTTCAAATAATCCCAATATATTCACCTGTATAATTTGATATAGTTTTTAGATCAATAAAAGCTACATCCGCCTTATTCTCAGCTAAACAACGAAAAGCTCCTTTATCCCCATCATATAAATTACGATTACATAATTGATTTAATGTTTTCGAATTCGTTTTTAATCCAGGTATACAAGTATTTGAAAAGAATTGACCCAAAGCCTCCTCGTATGGGCAAACATTGTCATCTAATAAATTATGAGTTTTTAATTGATGTAATATTGTATTATACGCTATTCCATTGTATGATGGGAAACAAGCTCTTTTGCCACGAAGATCACCCAAATTTTTGATACCGGATGATGATGCAGGCATAACAACTGCTGTCATATATAAATCATTACTTCGTGATGTTTCGTATAATAAGGTTTTTAAATTGTAGTCGCTACAAGAAAAGAAATTATTTAATGCATGTAAAAAACGTTGAAGGTCAAATTAAAAACTTCCTGATCATCATATTATCTCACGAACGGATGATGAAAACGAATATTCAAGGTCCACTACAATCAGTTGGTTAAGGTAGTCCGGCCGTAATGTATAATAAATTTTATAAAATAATTTTAACAAAAGTTTAATCCTTTGATTTGATCAGTTGAGTTATTGAGCATGCGCAAATTACCCACAAAAGCACAAAAATACTTATAAAACCTGCTCGAATATACTTTATAAAATAAAAATTTCTACCGATGAATCTACCGGTTCTCGTAATTACGTGTTGAATATTTAGTTTTAAAAACATAATTATTTAAATTTTAACTCGCTTAATTTTGAGAGGTCAGGAATAAAAATGCTATCTAGTAGCACAAAAGTACGCGACTGTTAAGCAAATACTACCTAGTTATAGTCTATAAGCAAATGCATGGTTTACCATAAAAGTATATAATTCAGCTAAAGGAAAAACATAAACCATTATAACTCCCTAAAACATACCGACCTGTGCTTTTCGTACCCAACTCAAATCTTGAAAATTTTACCCAATTACGCTCATGGAGGTTTTTCACTTAACCAAGTTTCTCACTTATAGGGGTGCAGAAGCGGTTTTTCTCACACAGGTATAAAAAATACAGGAAACAGTAATAAATATGTAAGTACATTTTTTATTTGAATTTGTTGCTATTCCATAAAATTTAGAAAGCATCATAAATAACAGATAATAAATACGCTCGACTCTCGCTTACAGAGTTATAGGGCAATTGGCAGTCTCAGTTATAGAGATCTTATAGAGGTTCCTGTTTTTCACTTGTATAGGTTTTCGAGGGTAAAAATGACTGGCAATAACTCTCACTTGTAGAGTTTTCTTGCTTATCCAGTTATCCCTCACCCTGGTTTGGCTGTATAAATAACGCAAGAAAATGAATTGCATACAAATTTAAGGATTAATTCTCTCAATTCGTTTATATCGTACGTTCGTAAGAATATTTAATTTCTGCATGATATATATATATGCCCAAAAATGACGTAAATTTGTTTTACCTTGTTGCTGTAAATTGTAAATCAGGATGAACAAAAACTACATCAGCAAAATTCTCTTTCACAGCCTTAAAACAATGCGTTTTATTATTGGCTTTAATACAATCAATATCAGGCTCAACTCCATAAACTGCGGCAGCTTCACGTAACCAATTACATTTGGCATTCTCAACATTGGATGTGGTACAAATACGAAGTGTTCTTGGCGGGTGACAACCACTAAAGCTATTTGCACTTAAAAATCCTGGCGCTTTGGATAAATATGTATCCACAGACATAATTGGATCAATATTTTTAATATCGTAATTTAATGTTTCGATTAAGTTAAATAATGCCGTTTGCCAATTACTTCTGGTACCGTTGTTTTGCGATAATGATGCCACAAATGATTGAATTCTTGAAGCACTTGTCCTAGAAAATTTCCGAAATATTGTCGTAAGCTTGGTGTTAAATTTATTTGAGAGACAGTATTAAGATTTCCGAGGCGACAAAAATAACAATATAAAAATTTTGTGCTTTTGCCAAGACACTTGAAAAATACTAGCAATAATACTTAGATTGTGGCGTCATTTTGCGCAGAAGATTAGAGCATCTTATCTCGTCAAGTTCTACAAAAATCAATTATTAATTTTTGCTGCCCCAGAAATCGAAATCTTGCTGTGGAAATCAATTAAATTTACCTTTTGGATGCTACCACAGACCAAGGTTTTGCCACCCATATACAGGGATTTGTCGAATTAATAGGCATTAGAGATCCGTCCCGACACAGTAGCATATAATTTTGAATATCCGCACCTTGGGCAGCACTACCGGGGACCACACCAAAATGACTTTGTACATCATCCAATCGAGCCCAACTAATTTCTCCACGGCCATCGGTTAAACAAAATAAACTGCCACGTCGACCCCAATATTTATCATTTTGGGAACAGTGGTATGGATCATCGCACAAGGAACACATATTTGGGTATTTCATTTCTGGAAAAATCAGAGCATGTTTGAAAATTTTCTTCGAAAAAATCTGGTGTGAAACCTTTATAAACAAAGCTTTACAAATGGCATATAACATTGAATTCAACATTGGAGTAGAATATGTACACACATACTGGTATTTATTTATTACAATCAAAATTGAATTTGAAAGAAAGTATGTAAATTATTGATTTTAATTCATTTCGTTTACAAAAAAATTGATTGAAATACTTACTTAGTGAAATATCTTCGTTTTTATCCGAAACCCATGGTCCAGCTTTACATATAGCTTCAAAATATTCTGCAGAAGCTTTAAGTCGATTTTCAAGTAATGATAAATTGGGATTACAAGATGGCGGAACCACTGTAGCCTCAAAATAATTTGCTAAAACTTTGGATACATCGGCTTCGATGCCATATCCTGGATGACACAATCGTTTCTTTCCAACGTCATAAATATTACTTATATTTGAATATTTATTGACGACAGCCACAATTTCATATTGAAAATCATCATCGTTGTATTTCAGTTCATTTGTTATCAAAACTTCAGCATGTAAATTTAAAGCTGCTAAGAGATCTTCTGGTGTAAATATTGAAAAATCTGCTTTTTCTTTAGATATTTTTCGTAGACAATCCAACCTGGCGATATAAATAAAAACATTTATTTGAAACTCTTTTAAACTTTTTGAGAATATTTTTTTTCTTACCTATCAATCCCTAGAACACATTCAATTGGACTGTCTTTGGATTCTAATAACGGACAATATAGCCCTGATGTGTTGAAAATACCTCGACCATCCACGGTACATATTCGAACTGAAACAACCATAATTTGATAATTTAAAAATTTGAACTCTCTTCTGAATGTAGTGGAAATCAGGGGCGACGGAAGACCTGGAGTAGGTGGTGCTTAAGCAGATCTTGCAACATGGAGAATTCTCTACGTGGGAGCTTGATCCCAAGTTATGCAAGCCTTTTAACCCAGATGATTTTATGGTTTTTAAAACAAATTAATAACATTGTATGTTGAATCTGACGTTTATTTAATTCTGTAAGAAAATTACCTAAACCTAATTGTGGGCTTGGAGCTTCGGAGTTTAAGCTTGCTTGGGTTTTAATCATTCCCGTAATACAATTCCAGGGCTATTATTATTAGGCTGCTGGATTATTTTTTATAATTGTCTGTGGTTTACTAACACCCTACTCTTCCCCCTCCCCTCCCCCAAGGCTTTCGACAAATTCCCTACCCGCCCTCGACTTGTTATTTCATACTATTAAATCCACTAAATTTAGGTGAAAATCTCCCAATTTGACAACACTGCTGGCAAATTTGTAAATTGTTATGAGTGAAACACGTTGAACTTAGATGCTCAGAAGTAATTTTTTTTAGTCTCAGTGATTTACTTAGTTTACTAAGAACTTAGTTGTTTTGAAAACGTCCATCGTATTAAAAATTTAATTGTTTATTCTTCAAATTTCTACAATTATAGCAATTAATAATACATTAGCATTTGATGAATGATAATAAAAATAATACTATCAATTAGTAATACCATAATGACATCATTATCGCCTAAAAGTTAAGGTGTTATATTTTATTGTTTACATTTGTCTAAAATTTTATAATAATAGGCGTAAGGTACTGCTATTGTAAAGGGGGATGAAAACTCCCATTTCATGTGACTATACCTAGTATGTACACTCCCGTTCAATAAAATTGAACAGATTTTGATTATTGTTGTAAATGTTTTTACTATACTTCCATTTCTTTTTTCACACTTAAAATACATACTACTTATCTTTGTTTATAAATGAATAATAATACAGAGAGTCACAAAAGTGAGGAGTTTTATGAAATGTAAGAAAATTTCAGGGCTGTTCAATTTTATTGAACGGGATTGTACTATCGCCTGGTAAATTGGCGTTCCTTTTTCATATTTTTGCAGTCGATTTGTGTCGAATATATTTTATTTTTGAGTAAATGTTTCGAATAAAAGTTGCTTATTGTAAAAATACTAGAAACTTTTGTTCGAAACATTTTTTCGAAAATGGTTTTGACCCTATATAAACGCCTCAATTGATTTGTATGTTAATCAATGGGCAAAATCGGACCATGATTGGACAAAATGTGTAAAACTGTTCATCTTTGATATCGTAAGAGCCTTCCTTTTTTAAAATTAAACACCTTTTGTTATAAATTTGTTTTAATAAATTCAGTGTATACCGGGTATTTAAGCAATTAACTCAGTTTCTATTTTCACTTGTTTAAAAATGGCTTAAATTTCATTTTAAATATAGATTATCAAGTTATAATTAATGAGAACTCTAGGTTTTTGAAATAAAAAATCAAATTCGCCCCAATAGCTGATCAGTTTTTGTATTATAAATACGTATTTCGATTACAAAGTAGTCATCCTCTGTATAAATTAGCTAGTCGTAATTTACTCTTTGACAATTTAAAAATAAATAGAAAATAAAAATAAATAGACAAAATTAAAAATAAATAAAAAATTACACAAAAATAAAATAAATTTTATTAAAACTATTCTTGTTACTTTCATTAAATTTATTCTTGCTAGAATTACTCTTATTAAAATTACTCTTATATTGCCTCTGGATATGTTATTGGTTGCTAATTTGGTGACTGTTTCACTGTGTAATTCTAGCAAGAATAAACTTAATGAAAGTAATTTTAACAAGAATAATTTTATTTTTATTTTTAAATTGTCAAAGAGTAAATTACGACTAGCTAATTTACACTGAAGATGACTACTTTATAGTCGAAGCACGTATTTATAATACAAAAACTGATCTAGGTATTACAGCAAATTTTAAATTTTATTTCATTTTAAGTACCTTGAACTAATACACTACGCATTTGGTGCACTCATCCTGACTGACCTTGTATAAAAAATATGTCTAGTTTTGTTATTATATAAAAAAATTGTCTAAAATACATTTATAAAAATTATAATATTATGATAATTTCGACCATGAAATATACCAAATAACATATTCAATAATTAATTATACATTAAAATGCATAAAATATTTAGAGAAAGAGCATCTCCATTAATATTTGTATGAATTTTTATGAATTGTTTCACAGTAAAATTCGATACTTTATGGGTTGTTGTTGTGTGTCGTGATATTTCAAGGGCATCTACTTTTAATTCATCTGGTACAGGATAATTACTGTCTAGCATGTAGTATAACGTTTATAGTTTTATACTACACTTGTTCGAAAATATTAATAATTACGTATATCAAAATATTTAATTTACAATCTGTATATTATGATTGAATTGTATTTTTAACCCGACGTCAAAAAGGAGGATGGTTCTCAATTCGTTTGTATTTTTTTTATAGTGTATCTATCGCTGTCTATATGCAGTGACTGTGGTATGGTGTCTTTGTTACATATACATGTAGACACACTCACACGACGGACTACGGACAAGAACGACGATGTATACATGCACTAGTAAGATGCAACTATATATAAATGATTGTTGTTAGAGTGGGGTAAGTATAATAGTTATGTTATACAATACTCATTTTAATGCAGTTTAAGTGTAATAAAGACACCATATCATAATAGACTACATATAGAGTTATAGATAACGATAGATACACTATACATTGTTTGCAGATTGGGTTTAGTTTAAAATACAAGTTGTATACGGCCACGTTTAAGCGTAGGCGCCTACTACTATGTTAACAGGAAGGTTTAAAGGCGGTATATAGACCTCTGTATCTCGGAACCAAAAAACCTATGAAACTCAAACTTAAATTGCACTATCTGACGGTACGTACTAAGTTTCAACATTACAGCTTTAATAGTTTCCAAGTTATTTAACCCCAACTCACTCACTCATCAACGGAACACATCAAATGCCAACATGGATTCCGACCCAAACACTCTACTTGCTCTGCAAGCAATGAATTTGCGCATCACGTTCTAGGAGAGCTTGATAAAAAAAGATACGTTTTATCACTATTTTTTGACCTAAGTTCAGCATTCGATATGGTCAATCATAAGTTTTTGTTAAATAAATTAGAAAGCCTTGGTATAAAAGGACTTCCACTTTCCTGGTTTATGTCCTATTTAGACAATAGAAAAATAATAACGGCTGTTGAAGGTACAAAATCAAGCTCACTCTGTGTCAACATTGGAGTTCCGGCTCAAATCTTGGACCATTATTGTTCTTGACCTACATAAATGACCTTCCGTCCTATATTCTGCACGGAAAATTATTGCTGTATGCAAATGGCACCTCTATGATATTATCTTCAAATAATTTATACATAGTTTAATGAATGAAATGAATAATGTAATTGAATAATTTGCTGATTGGTGCAAAATATGACTAAGACAACATTTTTATTCTACAAAAAAAGAATAATTAGGCTCATGTTTAATCTTGGGTATCGAGAATCATGTGTTAACCATTAAGCGGAATAATTTACTAACATTTTATGGCATATATTGATATATTACTATGAGCTATTTATATTCATTAAAAAAAATTATCAAAAATTACAACTAAGAAATGAAATTCATGATTATAACCATAGACCATAAACATATAGCCTCCATGATTATAACACTCGACATAATAAGGATTTGCATATTACAAACTATAGATTGCAAAAATTGAAAAACTCTCCGGAAATTATTGGAAGTGAATTGTACAATAATCTTCCTGGAGAGTTAAAGAACATAGAAAGTATGCCGAAATTTAAACGTGAGTTGAAAAAGCACATTGTAATGAATTGCCCATAAAGCTTAACTTAATTGGTTTCATTGTTAATTTTTTTTATATTGACTATACCTATGGACTTATGTATCTTTTGGTGGAATAAATAATAATAATAACAATATTCTAGGGTACTTCCAGTTGTCCTAGAAAGGAAGATTGATATTTGGTTGGAACAGAATTCTTAGGCTGAAACCACCCAGTTAAGTCTAAAAATTAGATATTTTTTTACCTTGTAAATTCGAATTTTTACAATATAAAATTATAATATTATTCTTATGGAATATACTTTCTATATGGTAGTTTTATTTGAATATAGTCTAAAGATTATTTCGTTAATGATAAATTTTGATCTGACTTACTGATCATAAGATAATCATCAATTTGTTCTGATTGACATCAAATATCATACTTGCTTAAATTTAATTAAAATGCCAGGTTGCTCGGAACCGCAATTTTTTTTTTTAAATCGATTCATTTTGACGTCCTGAATATGATCCTAAGTTTTTACGTTCCGACTCGTGACGGAACAGGGTCAAAATTGAATTGTTTATAAATAAAAAAGCGTTTTTTTCTGAATATCTTTTTAAAACTAAAAATGGCAAAGAATATTATTAAATTAAATTCTATATTAAATTCTCAATTAAATTATTAAATTCTATATAAGAAAAGGAATGAAACGCAAAAATTTTAATTAAAATAAAAAATCTAAAAATTACTTAAATTTTTTTAACAATGGCCCAAGTATGCATTTTATATGTTAAAAATAATGTGCCAAATTTTAGCCCTTAAAAAAAATTAGGTCCCCGACAGTTAATAAAATACCATAAAAAGGGTACAAATCATGCTACATAAATAAATCTTTTTTTAAATGAAATTTGATGTTTCATATAAATGGATTGTTTTTCTTAAATACAAATTTTTTATATTAAAAGATTTTCTCTATCTCGCATCGTTTAAAACTTAGGTTTATAAACAGATGCATGAAATACAAATTTTTTATAGAAAGCAAAAAGAACTTCAAATCGGACAGTTCAAACATTCAAACTTCAGCATTATAATATTCTTATATATATATATATATACATATATATATATATATATTCAGTGTTGCATTTTTGATATCCCAATGGCTAGTCTTCAGGCTTCACGCTGTATAACATGCCATGTAAAGTCTGTATTAGTAGATATAAAAATTGCATAGAACAACATAATGACGTCTATTATGAATGAATCATGACTTGATATTTATTTATACTAATTAAATATTGATTTTTTTTCTATGAAGAACATGAAGGACAGGAGTCATACATATTTTAATTATCTAATTATTGATTTATAAAGGCTATTTATTTATTCATAGACCATTATCTATCTATCTGCAAATGATTTCTGTATATATTTTAATTAGAATGATTCAATGTATTTCAAAGATAAATCAGATAAATGATTAAATGATGAATTGAAAATTGCGTAAATTTTTTACAGGAAAAATTTATACTTCACGTGAAATAATATCTTTTTATATCCGTTTTTTCTTTTTTTAATTTCATTGTTTTTTCCTTATTCATAATTAATTGACCTTCTATAGGTAAAAATTTCATTGATTCTGTATTATAAAGTTTTAAGGCATAATCTGTATATATATACGCATTAGGTTCTTTTAATTAAACACACGAGTAACAATTTTAACAATTATAATTCATTGAATTTCAACATTGAAGATAATAACAATTAAGTAGTGGTAACAATCAATCTTTACGTCATATAACACAACATTATTACTACAATCGCTTTGAATCGCTTGTTATTTTTATTGTATCGGTATCACATATAAAAAAATACAACTTGTTGGTATCACACAGCCAATGGAGACTATATAAAGGAGATCTAACTCAAACGGGAAAAATGACAAAATATGGCAATGAAATGGTAGACGTTGTATTTACTTTTTATGCCGCTAGGGCCGCTACTTGTTGATAAGAACTCATCCGTACCGAAGTGAAATACCGTACGTTTAGCTTACATCTTCGCATAGCAGATCTCCCACGAGTATGAGAGAGTACATATGTATACATTAAGCAATGAGAAGGAGGTCTTAATGTATACATAATATGTACTCGCTCATACTCGTGGGAGATCTGCTATGCGAAGATGTAAACTAAACGTACGGTATAGTATAATAAATAGAAATGAAGTAGCCAAAAGTAACTAGTTTTATTTCGAAGTGATTATTTTGAAGTATGAAATTTGTTAAAAAATTTATTAAATAAAAAACTGTTTAAAAAACATTTAAAATGGGAAGAGTATGTGCAGTAGACAATTGTAAAAGTGGTAGTGCTTGTGACAATAAGCAACGGGATCAATTGGGTTTAAAAAACCAGGACTTTTTAAAGTACCAAAAGCTAGTATAAATATTCCAAAATTAATTAAATTGTATGACATTATATTAAATATTAATTTTCAGCATTATTATTAATAAATAAAAGTTTAATTTAATATCTGATTCAATAATTGCTTTCATTTTTACAATTCCAGGTTATTACATTACAGGTTACTATTTAATTATTTGATGTTTTTTTTTATATTTTTATGTAATTATTTTGCGAATTTTAACCATCACTTCAACTACAACTAATTCCTTATTGAAAAATTGAAATTACTTATCATTTATTTAAAAAAAAAATTTTATTGGAAAAATACTTTGGCTGGAAATAATTTTTATAATACTATAAATGCGTAATGTTTTTCAATTAAAACTCGCGCCTTATACTCTTTGTTCTGTTTCCGGTGCCGAAGGAACACTACTGACATCTTATTTTTGCCAATTATTTGTTTACATGGAGTTAGGTATCCTTTTTAGTATCTATGTATATAATATTAAGTTCAATAATTTACGTATTGTATATATGGGCCAAGTGATCATTGTTTATAACGCCCGGAAAGTATGAATAATGACTAATCCAATCGGGCACTAGGATTAATAAGATTCTTTTACTACAAAGTCTGGTCATGACTAATGAAAGCGATTGTCGCGCAATTTGATAATTTAAATACTTTTATCAGGAAGCGGGGGAGGGGGGGGTTAGTTTGCAACAAACATTCAAATTAGTAACTAAATAAAACTTAATAAAAAAAATATTTTTTATATTTTAAATTTTCTAAACGTATATTTTGATAGTAATGTACAATCAATTTAATAAAATAGTTTAAAGGATATTAGGGAGAGACAATCGACGGCAAAAGTACTTTAAATAGGAAATAGCAAATAATATGCAAAACTATTGGTAGTGAGTGTACCTTTAATTTAAATCAATAAAACCGTATATCATTTTCTTTTCTATACCATATAGGCATATACTCGTAAGTGATTAGGATAAATTTTTTTATATTTCTATTTAGTTTTTTTTCTCAACAACCGTTTAGTGAATGTTAATAAAATTGTGCAAAATTGTTTCTATGGACTTCAAGCTTTCGTAGCTTTTTTAATGGTAATTGAAATGAATTTAATCTATTGAGTGAACAAATTTCCAGAACACATTTTGAACACAGTTCTTTTTTAATTGCTATAACTTTTGAACGGCTTAGTAGATCGTTTTGAAAATTTCACAGCAGCTTTAACATTAAGTGAAGATCATCTAAATTTTCGTTCGTGTCGTAGCATTTTCAGTACACCTTCCTAACATTTTGCAAAGCAACTACAAAAGAACAATTGTTGAGTAATATTGTTACCGGTGAAATATATGTTCCCAAAAGGTTACGTGCTAAATATTGAGTTTTAAAAGCATAATACAATTTTAATTTTAACTCGGCAAGAAGCCTTTTGTAACTTAAAATACAGATAGTTTTTATTACTTTGTCCAATAGATGAAAAGCACATAAGTCCAGTGAAATTTCAAGAACTATTATCACATAGTCCACTCATTTTGGCCATTTTTCATCCTGTCTGGGCATTAAGAATAATATCCTGTTCATCGGTCTATCACAACATAATATTTTTGTTGGTGTTTCTTTGTAGTACAATCTGTCTCCTCCTTCCACAACATATAAAATTAGTCGATTCAAAAAATTTAATGTAAATTTTTACCTAGAAAGAGGTATGGTATATTTTACTCGCACATGTTAGCAGAATATGTTGTTTGTCGTTTGAATATATCATATGTCAACCTTGATTTCATACAAGTAAACAGATGTGCTTGCAGGTAAGTGTGAAAAATTACTACAATTACAATCAATCAACAGTTTATTAGAGTGTAAATTGATAATCATAAAATTACTTTAGTTTCGTCCCTTTTAAATAGTTACATTTTTTTACCCCGCATATAATATATACCAGGGTATATTAAGTTTAATACCAGGGTTGAAAATAATGAACACAGAAAAAAATTGTTTATTTTTTACAAGAGGAATATTTTTCATCTTGCAATTTTTGTTCTATTTCTGACGGTTTCAAAGATGGACATTTTCCCTTTTCGTTTTTTAATTTTCGAAAATTAAAAGATATTTAATTTGTACTTACATTTCCTGGCTGATGATGAAGAACAAACGAACAATAGTAAACAACTACTTAATAATAAAAATAATTGATGAGATTTCCACATTGCAGCAACAACAACAATAACAAAATATCAACAATAAAAACAATGTCACTAAGAAGACAAACCACCAACAAATAAATATCAAATCACATAAATCAGTCTAATTATAGATAAAGGTTAATTAATTATTATTTTATTAATAAAATTATGAAGACAATTCAAAAACAGGCTTCCTTTCCTCCTACTTCTTGCACGTTTCATTCACGGCAAACAACAAAGTTATTTTAACATTTCTGAAATTATTTTATACAAAAGTCATTTTGAAATTTATTTAAAAGAGGGGTTGTGGACTGTGATTCTCTTGTGTGTGTGTGTTGTTGCTCGTATTTTCCTTCTATCTTATAAATAGATGAATTTGTAATTCCCCATCAACATAGCTGGGCAGTACTTTCAATAAAGTACTTTACAAAAACCCAATGCCCAACACCAAAAATCTTCACTTAACAATTAACATACTATTTCGAGATAAAAACTTTTTGTATACAGGATGGCGCATTTGAATCTATCACCCCTGTTATCTTTTTTGGGATTGGTCTAATTAAAAAAATAAGTTAAACAAAATTTGTTTTGTTGTGCAAGGGCTTTCTAATGGTGACCTTGGTATGACCTTGAACTTGCTATTAAAGATAGGCTAGAAGGTGGAAGGGCGTATCATCCGTCTCGTCACAGTCCGGACAGATCGTACTGTCCTCTAACCTCATGAGAGATAGATGACTTTTGAGCCTGCAGTGGCCGGTAACGTAGTTATAATTGGTACATATTGCCACAAAAAAAAAAAATACAGACGAATTGAGAACCATCCTCCTTTTTGAAGTCGGGTTAAAAAGTAGCGCTCATTTTTCAAAACTTTGTAGTTGACTTGTATCTTATTAATTCTGTTTTTGGGAAAATGTTTCGAATAAAAGTTTTTAGTATATTTATAATGAATAAATTTTAGCCGAAGCTTTTTTTCGAAAACCGAATTGAATAAGGCACAAATCAACTATAAAATTTAAAAAAATGATATTAACTTTTGTGGCCAAGTGTACCTACTTGGTACTCATTACATAAAGTAATTTTTTCAAAACTTGTTTCCAGGAGTTTTTGCCCAGCTCTGCCCATTGGCAAAATTACATTTGAATGATTAATACGTTGAATTATTATAATGGTGTATGCTAAAGGTGTTTAGGTAATTCTTTGAACGTATGAGGAAAAAAATACGCTGTTTTAAATAAATAAAAAACTTCAATGAAGTGGATTTTAAATATCAAATTTTGTTCATAACCAAAGTCCGAAGCATGGTAGGTTTTATAATAACGTTGGTCAATGTACGAATTAAAATCTTCCAAATAATATTTACATGTCGGTGTTTTTGTGAGGTAAAAATCATCAAACAAATTTCTGAAAGTTTTGATTGAGCTTGAGCTTACGGAGCACAGCTATCACAGTAAACCCATTCGTAAGATCTTGATTATTTCAAATTTTCAATGTAAGTTCAGTTACGAGGAGGACGAAGGTTGATTAGATTTATAATAGCATTGGTCAATGTCCAAATTGGAATCTTCCACAAAATACTCAGTATTCAAATTCTTGAGAAAGCTTTAATGTACAAAGAGCACTTTAAACAATAATTCAGGCAAAATGGGCAAAAACTGCCTATCTTTGAAACCGTAAGAGATATAACAAAAGATTAAAAACAAAAATTCTTCTTCTCTTTAAAATAAACAACTTTTGTTTGAAAATTTTTTCCATACACTCGATAGTTTTCTAATAAGTTGTGTTTAAAATTCCGCGGAAAGCGAAAAATACACCGATCTTTAAACCATAAAAGATTTTTCTTAAATTCTGGGACAATTCAAAAATTGTGAACAATTCTTTATGAGTTGTAAACATTTATTTACAACTCAGTATATGCAGGGTATTCAAACAATTAACACAGTTAGTTGTTACATTACTGGTTTCTTTGTTAATTTTTGTTTACGAATTCCATATTTTAATCTTTCAATCACGTTAAAAAACAAGAAACAAAAAATTGTTAAAATTTCCTTGGCAATTTAGCCGCTCTTTAAATAGGCTTGCCAACCACGACCCTGGATATCGGACCAAACTTGTGTGTCTTTGAATGGGAACTTTATTTCGGACCTTGATTATATTTGCTTAATATTAGCTTAGTTCTGTTTTACCTATGATCAATCAATCTTGAACATCGTGCTGTGACAAAATCGTCCTTCGTATGTAAAACAACACAAGACATATTAAAAATTTTTGTTTATTTTTTCAATTTAATTTGACTGGTTTGATGTAATCTCTGTATTTCTAAGAACTCCATATGTCTACAAACTTTTCGCAATACTATGAATGAACTAAACTTTTTTCAAATGTGGTATTGTTCAATTTAACAAATTTTTTTGAACATAATTAGTTTTGTATTGTTTTAACAATGATGAAACGTTTTTGAAATGAATAGTTTTCCATCGGAATCAAAAAAGTCGTTATCTATTATATGTATAAAATTATATGTCCTGGCAGACCGATTCACTGATTCATCAGCGCCCAGTCAAACCACTGGACCTAAAAAACTGAAATTTTGACAGCGCATTCCTATAATGACATAGATAACTGCTAAGAAAGCTGTTTTCTATGTCATATAGGATTTTTTTATATTCCACCCCTAAAGGGGTAAAATGGGATTAAAACGTTCGTATGGAAAATCGTATTCCATGATTATATGCTTAAAACTTGGTAAACTTGGTAATAGGGTGATGATATTTGTATGGAGAAATCATATTCCTTTGGCGGATTAATCTGAAATATTCCTTAAAACTAATAACTAGATACGTGTCTCATAGAAATCCATAATCACTTTCTATAGGCATGTAAGGGGCAATTAAAATTTAAAAAGAAATAAATATTATGCTGGTAGATCCATTTAGAATTATGTTTATATAATCTCTAAAGTAGACAATTACATATTTATTTTACGAAATGCTAAAAGCATCCCTTATGGGGGTGCAAGATGGTGGTAAAGTCTACACGTAGGTACGAAGTCGCGGATAACAGCTAGTGTAGAAAACAAAAGTATTCTGAATTATTTGAACGTTTGACAAACAGAAAATTTGTTATTGCAAAATAAGCTAAGTTATGGCAAATAGATATTGGGTCGTGCAGAGAGAGAAATAGTTATTTTTTTACTATAATGTTTTTGGGTTATTTGAAGACTGGAAACCATTTTAAATTGTTGAATTTTTTCTTAATATAACGGTGATTTTTGACCTTGAAATTCTATTTATAGGAAAAATAATTAAGAAAAAACATAAATTAAAAATTCCCGTTCTTACAGAAAAAATTTATTCTTCGTAAAAAAAAATTATATTTGAAAAAAAAATTTGATGATATTTTCTTTGGAAAATAAAAATTGAAAATACCTAATAAAAACTTTAATAACTAATTCATGTGATGGCTAGCCGCTAGACTAAACACGTGGTCACCTATAATCATTTTATTGCTTACTAGCTGACCCGCCCCGGCTTCGCACGGGTTCTTTATAGAAAATATAAAACAGCCTATGTTACTCCGAGGAGATGTAGCTTTCGGTAAAATTGGTTGAGTAGTTTTAAATCGTAACAAACAAAAAATCAATCATCTTTCCTCGTTATACATAATAGCATTACCCGTCGCGGCTTCGCCCGCAAAAATTTTGTAACGCCCTTATAACCAACTAACATAATATTTTCTCCCGTCAAGGACTGATAAATTGCGTTTAATTTTTGAAATACATTTGTTGTATGCACTGCCACCTATTGGTAAAATTTTTGAAGTACTCATGTTGTGTATACGGCCATCTATAGGAAAATTTTTAAAACGTATATGTTGTATGCATTATGCATAGTATATTTAACACATTGGTTGCTTACTACCATCTATCGAAAGGCGGAGGACTTTTAATAATCTTTTTTTACTTTAAAAAGGTCATAAGACTGCTGTCTGTTGTATGCTTATATATAAATAACAGTCAAAATGTCTACATCCCCATAAGCAATGAACATCCACTGTTAAATTATACACCTTACATCAATAAATTATGCAACTTTACCTTTTTTATAATATCTAAGGACCAATTTATACAAAAACTTGACAAATTATGTACTAAAACCTTCCTCGAGAACCACTCTATCCATTGGTGAAAACAGCATGAAAAGCGGTGCAGTAGTTTTTGAGTAAATCGCGAACAGACAGACAGACGCGGCTGGGGGACTTTATTTTATACTATGCATAGATGTAATTAATTTAGTAAAAATCTTTTGTGATCGCCAAAAAACCTCTATATATAGACTATAGTTTATATATAGAGGTCGTGTGACTGTTTATACCAGCATTTGTTGTCCACATACATTTTAAATTTAAATTTTTTTAAACTTCAATTATTTCTATATTTAATAAAACAAAAACAATATTCAATACCAATACCAATACCATTCGAAAAAATTCGTTACGCAGGAGCTGTTTCAACTTAGCGAATTTCCTTATAAAACTCTCTGGCGATCGTAATTTTAGTGTGATCAAAATGAAATATCATATCTGATATGATTTTGGTACTTGCAAGGCCAATTTTATTAATAAATGGCATAGGTCAACGGGAAAGGGGTGTATAGAGAAAGAAGAAAACACAAAATATAAATTATCTCTCTTAATATTAGAACAATCAAAAAATGTATTAGGGGTAAAGTTGTATCAATCATTTTTCTCAAACTCTAATGTCAACAGAGATATTTAGAATTTTAACTTTCAATCTTAAATTGTAAATATTTCTGTAAAAATTAGTGTAACAGAAAAAATTATAAAAAAGGAAATTATAGTAAATCTAATTTACTACAACTTTACTTCTTATAAATTTTTAGATTTTTCGAATATTAAGACAGATAAAGAAAATTGTGACCGCTAGACCGCTGACCACGGTTATAGACACACACACACACACATATATATATATATATATATATATATATATATATATATATATATATATATATATATATATATATATATATATATATATAAACTTATTGTAACATTATTTTTAAATTATATTATTTTTATTCTTTTAATTTAATTCAAAGTTGAAAAAGTAAAAAACCTACACCAATTGTAGTCTACACTCTACATGATGCTGAGTTGGAAAATTTTTTTAATGTTTTATTTGTCTGTTTAATTTACATAAATAATAAATTTATTAGACAAGTTTTATTTTAGTATCTTAAATCAAGTTTTGTTAAAACTAACTTTTTATTTTTAGTAGCAAAAAAAAGTCCAATTAAAATCAATTTTCAACTCTAATGATAAAGGTTTTGGATAAAAATTTAAAATGTTTCGAAATAGATTAAAAAAAAATGTCTGTAGTCTTCGTCAATGGCTACAAAGAAATAAAAGATTTAACTTTTTTTTAAACTTTATGAACGTCATTAAAGTGAAACAAAAAATTAAATTATAGAAATAGAATTCAGATCAAGGAAAAATGAATTTAATAATCTTAAGAAATCCATCTTTAATTAATAAAATATTTCGAGGACATAAAATTACCACTTGATCTACTGATGAAAAATGCCTTTGAACGACTCAACAGCATAAACTAAGTTGTAATAAACTTTTCTTTAATATTATTAAATATTATTTTCATTTCAGTAAGGGCAATCGCTAAGATAGTACGTTCACGTACTATCGCTACTATAGAGATACTATAGAGAGAGAAAGAGATATGTAGCGTATGGGCAATCCCTATACCCTATTATCTGAAACTTCTACAAAAAATAATAAATAATGAATTAAATATATGAAACATTATATTGTACACTTAACCACAAAAATTGACGTTATATTATCGAATGATAATTAGTGAGAACTCTAGGTTTTTGAAATAAAATTTCAAATTCGTCCCCTTTACCTAGATCAGTTTTTTGTATTATAAATACGTATTTCGACTACAATGTAGTCATCATCAGTATAAATTAGCTAGTCGTACTTTACTCTTTGACAATTAGAGATAGTTATAAAGTTGATCGCGACTTTATAACTATCTCTAATTGTCAAAGAGTAAAGTACGACTAGCTAATTTATACTGATGATGACTACATTGTAGTCGAAATACGTATTTATAATACAAAAAACTGATCTAGGTAAAGGGGACGAATTTGAAATTTTATTACAAAAATTGATGTCATTTTATAATTGTTTTGTGCCTTGTTATTCGGTTTGCGAAAAAAAATTTCTAATAAATGTTGTTACTGTTTCTAATGATCAACTTTTATCCGAAGCATTTTTTCCAAAACCAAATCAATAAGGGCCAAATCAATTATAAAATTTAAAAAAATGACATTAACTTTTGTGATCTACAGTACTATGAGCCACAAACGTTGGCCTCATTTGGCCTGGAAACAATGTCATTCTCCATTGTATCATCTTTTCCACGCAATGGAAAAGATGAATGATTCATCAGTAAATAAAACTTTTCTGATGAAATGATCATTTCGATTCACCTTTTCCATCACAGCTTCACAAAATTCTGCGGTAAAAGTCCTCAGCGAAAATATCATGGGTTTTTCTATATTTAAATCATTTGAAATTGTTGCGCTTCAAAATGTTGGCCACTGTAGAATGGATTAGGCCCAGTTCTTCACCAACTTCTCTTGTCGATTTTTTTATCATCAAGAAATAATTAACTACAAACTGCTATATCCCTCTCTTCATTTTTTTGTGGAGGTTCGTCATCATTCTTTACAATTTTCCGCAATGTACCATTTAATAATTTGCACTTTTTCTGGTATTGTGGAATATTTCATTGTTGAAATACCGTTAAACTAATTCAACCAAATACTTACAAAGCATCCAACATTATGATACAAAGTGTTATGCTATGCACTGTGTTAGATCAGTCTTTGGTGGGGAGACGATCCCAGCTGAGTGCAGTATGGGTGTAACAAATAACGTTATATCATAGCATACTGTGCATAGACAGTGATAGATGCAATGTTGCTATTGGGTCTATTTTAAAACACGTAGTGTATAGGGTGTGCAGCGAATCGGTTACCGTGCATGCAAAAAATCTCATTACGAATATCTCGCTGCCCAATCGGTCATAAAATTAGATTTTTTTCAATAAATCAAGGATACTAATTCTTAATGTAATATTTCAATTTCATCAAATTCTTTATAAGTGTATTTAAATTCAAACTATAAAAATTTAAAAAAAAAAACGCACATAGGAAATAGTCTATCTCCATCAGGTTCCATAACCGCACTCATTAAAAAATTAGATTATACATTATTGTTTTTATCTGCATTAATATTGAACAAAGATATATTACAATCAGTAAAATAATTATATTATGTGACTACACTCCTTTTATATGGTCCGTAGCTCAATAACAAGACCAATTTATTTTAAATCACATATGCTAGTAGATTATCTCCGAAAAAAACATTTTTACACCTGACTGCCAGAGCATTAATTCAGATATTATAGGCAACTCATTTTTCCGTTCCATACACGAAAAGTTATTTTTTAAACTTACGTCTATCCATCCATTTTTAGTACTGTTGCCTTTCGTTTATATTATACCAACGGAAATGACTAGCGTTTACTTAATTTGTCATCAAACATTTTTTGACATTAAATGCTTGATATGAAAAATCATACACATCTAGGATGGGAATCGAACCCACGATTTCTGGCATTCTAGACCAATGCTCTGCCTCTGACCTACGAAATGCTATTGTGATGGAATGCATATGATTTCTCATTATCTAGATGTCGATGTATTATTAATTTTTGTTTATTTACTATTTACATGTTTTTATACCCAGTATATTTGTAAATATACAAGGTATATTAAGTTTAGTTCCGACTTTGTAACGCTTGAAAATATTGATCGCAGAAAAAAAATGGATATTTTATAAACTGTGAATTTGAAGAATTGTTCAAACATTGATATTCGAACTCAGCATATACTGGGTATTCAGACAATTACCTCAGTTAATTGTTACATTACTTGTTTTTAATTTTTTTTTTTTTTATATACTGACGTATATCTATATCCATTGATAGTATGGTGACCTATCGGTTATTGTTGCAGTTGAGAATTCTTTTAAAATCTTTCACATCCTAAACGGTCTCACTAAAAAATTTTTGTATGATTGGAAAAACTTCTATTAAGGATGTACGAGCGCTGATGTATAGTCCATTTATAAAATTCTTCAATATCTTATACCGTGTAGTTTTTTAAACTACACCCAATCTGGAAACAATGTATGTATCTGTCGCTGTCCATATACAGCGTACCATGATACGGTGCACTCTGTTACTCACAGACATTTGTAGAATGCAGAATGTAGAATATGTATTTATTGATATGTATACAGACAGTGATATGTACATCACTCTCAGTGAACAGTGTGCACAGTGAACGATGATGTGAACAGCCTTGTTCCACCGAAACTGCACTCTACAAATGTCTGTGAATTTGAGTGTACGAATGCACCGTATCATGGTGCGCTGCATATGAACAGTGATAGATGCACTACACAATGTTCCAATTGGGTCCATGTTAATAGACATATTGTATAGTACATTCATAAATGTCCACAATAATGTTTACTATTTTTTGTAGTAAGTTAAAATTAAAATTTTATTTAGGCCCGTCATACCGGGCCTAACAAAAAATACATTACAATATTTTAGAAATAAGATTTACCCGAAATCTCAGTTGTTTTCTTAAATATATTTTTTTTAGGCCCGTCATACCGGAATTTTATTGGATCAATCTCTTTATTAATATTTCTATTTTCGATTGCGTAGTTTTTTTTATTCGTCTTATTTTATTCCAATTGAAAATGATCAAAATTTGTCAAAATATGTGTAAAAATATGGGGTTCTCTACAAGAGCAATGCATTAAAACTCGAATTTTAGCATTATATAATTAATTCAAGTCCTCCGTAACCCCCCCCCCCCCTGAAACTTTCATAATTGATTTATATGCACTTCAACTTAACGTAAACAAAAAATCAAGCCTTAATTTTTTTGAAGCTTCAGTGGTCGTACATCCTTAAGTAAATTAAATTTATTTACATTAATTTCACAGAATGTTTATATTTTATTCAGAAAATAAAATCATTTGTAGTATACAACATTTATACTACATATTATTATGTGATATTTGATGAATATTTATTATGTGACAGAATGAATAGTGTTTTAATTAAACTGTAAAAGATTTTGGATTACGACAATTTTGAATAAGGTATTTATGTGTAAATTTAATTCTGAAATATATACTTTTAATACAGTAAATTTCCCTACTTACGCCACAATTTCTTTTTTTTTAAATGCACACAAACAAAATATAATTAAAAATAATATTGGTAAATCCAGAACGATTTTACCTGGTGACTTAAACTTATGGCGCATGTGATTTCTTCTCTTACATAATATTTTAAAATGTTATTTTGATCTTGTAATTGTAATCTTAAGATGTAACATGATTTGCACATCACCTTATATTATATATCGTCAATTTTATAAAGGTTAATAACCTTAGATTGTACAAGAAATGTATATCATTTTCACTAGCTATTTATATACTCTACTAGCATTACATGTTGCATCTTCACCTACGAAAATTGTTTGAAGACTTTATAAGTGAGTCCTATAATAATATACAGCCCTTTGTGTAACTGACTTACTCACTCACGTATACAAATTCTAATCCACTTCTAGACATGGTAGAAGGATGCGGTTTTTGCATTCAACGCGGAATAACTTCAAACTTACGAGAAAAATCAGAAAACTTTAATTTTCCCAACGCAAGCCCCCCTCCAACGCGAAAATGGGGGAAAAAATTCTTCAAAATTATCTTTTTTACTTCTATTTATGCTAGAAGGTTGCGTCTTTTTCTATTCTTTCTAATACGCGAAGCCAAGACCGAAGGCCACCCCGGAGCCAAGTACCATAATATTTCTTCCCGTCAAGGACTGGCCTTCTTAAAACGTTGTTACATGTATTTATTTGTTTATGTATAATTTATAGGCTATATATTAATTTGCATGTCTCTAATTTTAAAATACTAAATTTCCATAATCCGTGTTGCGCCCCTTGAGGGTTCATTTTCGAATAATCGGAATATTTTTGTTGCAAATATGTGAGAATTTTGTCCCTTTTAACATAATTGTTTATAGTGAGATTAATACTAAACAAACAGGCCCGTAACGTGGCTTCTGCAGGTTGTGGGATGCAGCTAGGCCGCCGGCTACAAGAGGTTCCCAGTGCCCAAGACCAATAAGCTTCACTTAAAAATGAACATACTATTTCAAAACAAAAACTTTAGTTATGTATAGTTTTGTAAAGTTCATTTTAAAAGAGACTGGCGATTTTGGACTAATCAAGCGCCCTGCCGTGGAAAAAATATACATAAAACCGAAACGATAAAACCCAACCGATCTGTTTATAAGATTCACTCGTTCAGTGTATAGATTTTTTTAAAAATGTTTGACTCTCTACGCTGAGTTGGGTATGGGAGTTTGTTCCTTAGAATTGTGACATCTGGTGGCAGTAATTAGAAACAGAGTAGTCAGACTTGACTAAGGACGTTATATCCGATAGTTGAAATGACACAAAACGCACAAGAGGTGCGGGTGGGGTGGGAAGAAACAAAATAATCCGTCATTAATCATTAGAATAAGGTTCAATATAATGTTTTGTTTTACTATTAATTTCGATAAAGCTTCGTCGCTTTAAGTGATATGTCGTTTATCCGATGTTGTTATAGGCGGTATGTTCCATAAGTGTTTATATAGGGATTCGGCTGGGACCTTACCATTTAGTCGTAATAGCGGTTTCGACTGTATTTACACTCCCGTTCAATAAAATTGAACCGAATCAGTCTCTTTTGACAGATACAGCATTTTATTTTATTTTTATACGTAAAAGGGAGATATAACACATAACATGTATTTACATTACATATTCTTACTCTATCACTGACTTGTTTACATAAATACAAAATATAAAACTTCCATTTCTTTTTTCACATTTAATAAATATACTATTTATCTTTGTTTATAAATAAATAATATACAGAGCGTTACAAAAGTGAGGAGTTTTATGAAATGTAAGAAAATAAATATTTCAGGTTGGTTCAATTTTATTGAACGGGAGTGTACGTGAAGATAAACAATTCTTTGGTAGAAATATAACGTGTAGTTTGGTTCTCCGTAGTAAACTTTTCGTCCGAACTTTTTTTTAGAAGATAATTTTCAACAGAAAGAGCCCCGAGAACTTTTGGACGGGGGCCTCCAATATCGTCAGTACGGCTCTGTACATACATGAAGTATATTGTAAATTTCAATGAATTATATATTTAGTTGAACCATTTATCTTGTTTTTTTTTTTTAATTACAATTTAATACTCAGATAAACAAATATAAATATATACCTAAGTGATAAGTTTTTTTTTTATTAAAATTATGTTCAAGAATGTAAAGTTATAGAGGTTTTTTGGTTGTATAGTTATTATTAAATAATTTAATGGCTAAACGTTCAAAATAATTGCACATATTAGCAAATAATTTAATGGCTATTTTGTTTCTGAATAAATCAATCTAGAAATTTTGTTGTTTGGTAAGTGAAGAATAAAAAATATATCAGTGCTATTATTATTACTATCAGTGATGGCAAATAATCAATTAAGAGTTCAATAATATTTTATCTAAAATTTATACGATAAAATTGAAATATTGTTGTCTGGTATTTAACATGAGACAAAAAAATGTTTACAGTACTTTTATTGTTAGTATACCCGGTATATGTAAATATGCAAGATATATTAAGTTTAGTCCCGACTTTGTACCGCTTGAAAATATTGATCGCAGGCAGGAATGTTTGGCATAAGTGTTCATAAAATGGCCTAATTCAGCCATTTCCGCATGTCCGTCCGTCTGTCTTTGGACACGATAACTCAAAAACGAAAAGAGATAACGAGCTGAAATTTTGTATGTGTGTTCTAGAGCAAAAAGTAAGGTCAAGTTCGTGAATGGGCATGTTTGGGAAAAATGGGTAAAACTGCCAATCTTTGAAACCATAAAAGATAGAACAAAAATTTAAAGACAAGAAATGTTCCTTTTTTAAAAATAAACAACTTTTGTTTGAAACTTTTTTTCATAAATTCAGTATATACCGAGTATTTAAGCAATTAGCTCAGTTAGTTGTTATTTTCACTTGTTTTTTTTTTTTAAATATTTTAGAATGATTTCAATTTCTATTGCCAACAAAAAAACTTTTTGACTGCTATATCCAGCAAATCTATTGTCTTTTTAGAAAATACACTCACTCGCTACTAAAAAAATACGCTATACGATTTTTAGTAGCCCACCCTATATAAATGCCTCAACTGATTTGTATGTTAATCAGTCTCTAATCTAATCTATAAATATCTATATTCATATCTTATATTTACACATATGTATTTAAAAAAAGAAAGTATTTTTGGTACCTGATAAACAACCCTATATACAAACACCCATTTGGATAACATTCTTTAAAGATAAACTTCCAATTTTACGCACATTATAATATTCTTTAACATTAACAATATTCAGAAGTGTAGTGTTTCATAAACAAGATTAATTTAAAGACGTTGTTACATTGAATTTCAACAATAATGTCGCTTTGTTCGAATTTGATATATTAATCAAATTTATCAATCTTCTTTGAAAAATTTTTTCTTATACAAAAGAGTGAATTGTTTGATGACTTTGTATGAAATGTATGCCAGGGATTTTTTCTCCACATATTGATTTGTTTTGTGCAACGTTTGTATATACCAGTTGAAAAAAATAATTGTCAAGTTCAAGTGTTACATAATATTGTTTTATCTAACAAGGACAGGTATATATTTATATAGAAATAACTTTTATATATGTTTGGTGGTAATAGTTGGAGCGGCAATTGTTAATAAAACCTATTTTGACAAAATGGAAACCCGACTTCTAAAATCAAATATTCTATAACAAAAGATGCACTAAAAAGTAAAAAAATAATTGCATATTCTTGTGCCAATTTTAGTTCACCTAAGCAAAAAATTTTAAATATATATGTACAATTATTGTTATTTTTGGAGGCGGTATCAGCATAGAGTAATTCACATAACTTTTGGACACCGCCTCCAAAAATAACAATAATTGTACATATATATTTAAAAATTTTTGCTTTGGTGAACTAAAATTGGCACAAGAATATGCAATTATTTTTTTACTTTTTAGTGCATCTTTTGTTATAGAATATTTGATTTTAGAAGTTGGGTTTCCATTTTGTCAAAATAGGTTTTATTTCTCGCTTTTTAGTGACTTTGAAGTTCTATAACTGATTTTATTTGTTTAATATGGGTAGACCTACTAAACGACCAACTAATTTTTAGTGAATTTTTTTATAACACTTTTTTTTATCCGTTTTTTTTGTTTTTTTTTTTTAATTTTTAGTGCATTTTTTTAACAGATTTTCAGTTTTTTTTACAAGCATTTTGTTTTTTTTTTGTAAAAATTTTTTTTTTTGGGGTCGGTTTTTTTTTTGTAACAAATTTTTTTGAAGTCGGTTTTTAAAAAAAATTTTTTATTTTCCCATTATGAATGAGTATACCCTTTCAAAAAAAAAATTTCGCAGAAATCGGTTATCACATATAAAATGAGGATTTTCCTCGATTTCCCGGGGATCCCCTCATTAGAATGCGATTTGGTGACAATGGGACCAGTGGGAAACTAAACCCTTTAAAAAAAAAACAAAAAAAATTCAAAATCGGTTCATAAATGGCGGAGTTCTGAGGTAACAAACATTAAAAAAAAAAAAAAAACAGACGAATTGAGAACCATCCTCCTTTTTTGAAGTCGGGTTAAAAATGGTTCAAATTTTATAAGAGGATTAAACTCTCAGAAAAGATAGTACAATTGGCGGCTGCAAAAGTTGATGTTATTTTTTAAAACTTTATAGTTGATTTGTGCCTTATTCATTCAGTTTTCGAAAAAAATTTTCGAATAAATAATAAATATTTAATGAACAACTTTTAGACATTTCCGTTTGAATGTATGTTTAAAAAACCATTTTACCCATCCCTGTTAATTTTTATGGACTGATATAATAATTATTGGTCGTGTTCGGCCGAAGTAATCTTAGTAAGATAGTCAGATTATCTTACTTAGTCGTCGGCCGGGACACTTTATGCTTACTAAGAAACTTTTCTTATACCGCCATTTTTCTTAGTTTCTACGTCACGGGCAGTGTTGCCAGATATCCCGTTTAACGGTAGATCTACCGCTTTTTTAGTATTTCTACCGTTCTACCGTTTTTTTAAATTTTTTGAATAAATAAAAAAATTTTGAATTTGTGTCATTTTTTTCAATTTTTTATAATAATAATTAATTTAAAACAAATACAAAATCAGTCATTACAGACCATATTCCATTATTTGAAATAATGGAATATGGTTCTGTAATTACTTTAAGGTATTATTTTACAATGGGATTTTAAACAATAAGTAATGCAATATATGACAAATAAAAAGAATTAATATTATTTAATATTTGAAGAAAAAAAAATTCTATAATATATTAAATACTAATGTAATATAATTTTAATTATTCTGAATAAAAGTATTTATTTCAAACTATTTAAATTGGAATTTTCACTTTTTGAATCTACCGCTTTTTTTCTTAATCTCCATTAAAATACTCCTTATAAAATTATCCATTTTATTAAATTTTTATCTCACTTATTACAATAATAAAAATTGTCAACACATGAGAAATGTTCTGAATTTGATACATAAACGAATAGGTTATGATCAGTGTCGCGAGTCCGATTTCTTGAAAAACGGTAGATCTACCAAAATACAGCGGTAGATTCAAAAAGTGAAAATTCCAATTTAAATAGTTTGAAATAAATACTTTTATTCAGAATAATTAAAATTATATTACATTAGTATTTAATATATTATAGAATTTTTTTTCTTCAAATATTAAATAATATTAATTCTTTTTATTTGTCATATATTGCATTCATTACTTATTGTTTAAAATCCCATTATAAAATAATACCTTAAAGTAATTACAGAACCATATTCTATTATTTCAAATAAGGAATATGGTCTGTAATGACTGATTTTGTATTTGTACGACTGGGGAGTTTTAAATTTATTATTATTATAAAAAATTGAAAAAAATGACACAAATTCAAAAATTTTTTTATTTATTCAAAAAAAAGTAGATATACCAACAAAGCAGTAGATCTACTGTTAAACGAGATATCTGGCAACACTGATTAAGAAGAAAAAGAAAGTGTGTCCTGGCCGAAACTGGCTGACTCAGATGCTCAGAACAAAATTATATTTGTTCTTACTATCTTACTAAGATTTCTTAGTTCGGCCGAACACACACATTGTCTTAAAGATATTTATTTAATGGTACTGATGTATGTTATATACATTGTTATTAAAACTAGTGATAAAATATTGTGTTCAACCTTGACGGATTTTATAACGTTTATAATGATTATTATTTCACAAAGAACATGAACAATCATTTGTGATATCACGCACGAATTTTCGCGCAATCTGATTAAACTAAAAATATTTTTTAATTCTTCAATATTCATGATAGAGAGAGAGAGGGAGAGAGGATATTTTATTTTGCTCTTTTATTAGTAATTAAATTCAAGGAATTTTAACCAATTTTATAAAATATACTGCTCGCTGCTTTGTTCCCGTAAAGTTACAAATCGTCATATTCATTTGCCATCAATCCATATTTTACGTAACTCTGATATTTACAAATAGGCCAAGACATATGGTTTGTAGGCTAATTAATTCCTGGAAAGTTGGAAATATTTTAATCTCTCTCTTTGCATGTAAAAAGAGTTTATTGAAGTTTGCACCAATTGTTTTATTCCATTCATCTGTGTCCACGTCAGACGCAGAACTAGCCCTCAAAAAAGGTTGTGGTCACAGCCACCCGAAAATCGGCCACGTGTGAGTCGGAGTATGAACTCGCTCATGATCGATATAGTGCATTCATGCAAAGGAGATTTTTACAAAATATATGACGCCCTGATCAAGATTTTGTACAGTGTATATATAGTTCCACGTGGGCAAAGCCGTGGGGAGGGGGGGGCCAGTAAATTAATAAACCTGTAAAATGTTAGTTTGTTCGCTCACGAAAATTACAAAAGTAAATGTGTGTTTGTTTGCACATCACGTTGTCACATTTAAATTCTAAACTACTGAACCGATTTTGATAAAATTTTTACAATTTCAAAGGATATCAATTAAATTAAATGCTAGTATACATTTTACATTAAATAATTTTATTTAGGTGCTTATTTAAATTACAAATTCAAGCTTACGTTTCTTTTTCGTGAAAACGTTGATAATTCCATCGATATCCAAGTTCACATCTTTGTGTATATTTAGGAGAGCTAGCGAGAGAGCTAGCATTGAGGCACGCAACCAAGATTTTACTCTGCGAAGATTAGAAAACGATCGGTGACCGAGAGAGTTGCCAGTATTTGTGACAAAATTTGTATGTTAAGGTACAAATCTTGATCGCATGCTTCAATGATATGAGCTATCGACTCTGATATAGCGGGATTGTTTTTACATTCTCTTTTCCATTTGGCCATCCAGAGTCGGTATTCAATTATAACAGTTGATTCACTATTATTAATGAATAGTCGGTACATCTGACCCATCAGCCTATCGACCTCAATAGACCGTGAAAGTGTGACATCACAAGTCTATTAAGGTTGTGGGCATGACCATCGTGCTCACAACGGTGGAACCGCGCTTGGTCCACGTGGTAAAATCTCTATTTTGAACTGTGCAAGATAAAGAAAATCTTTAAAACATAAAATATTTGTCTTAAAAAAAACAAACAACTTTTGTTTGAAACTTTTTTTCATGCATCCAATATTTCTGTTCAAAAGTGGCTACTGTTCTTTCAGTTCAAAATATAGATTATACCACGCGGCACGGATGCATGGAATAAAAAAAATTGTTAGCATATCTTACTCCTTGATTAATAATAAAAACACAATTTTTATTTGCTAATTCCACTTGTAGTTATTTATTTAAAATAAATGTTAACGATCGTTTCATCTTCTTTGAGACATTTACAAAAAATTGTTTTGAAAATGTCTCAAAGAAGATGAAACGATCGTTAACATTTATTTTAAATAAATAACGACAAGTGGAATTAGCAAATAAAAATTGTGTTTTTATTATTAATCATTATGGAATTCCACAAATTAAAGCTCAACACAATTAATATCTTACTCCTGGCTAAATTCTGAACTGTTTGGTGAAAACCACATCAAAATCGGTTCAACCGTTTTAACGTCATTCGATCATACAACTTGACCGAATTATTAAGTTGTAGTACTCCTTCGACGCAGAATATTAGTTCTTTATTTTATAAGAGAATAAATTTTTCGTTTAGGATTTATTAGTGAGAAACTGAAAATAGTCCGAATTTTTTTGGACACCCCTTATACAACAGCACAATCAGAAAATTAGTGCAAACTTCAATAAACTCTTTTTACATGCAAAGGAAGAGATTAAAACCGTTTCCAGCTTTTCAGGAATTAATTAGCAAACAACTCCTTTTTTTCTTATTTTGCTTGGCCTAAGAAAAGTATTTGCATAATAATGGACATTTGATTTGATTTTAATGTTCATTATAATTTCTTTCTCTGAGAAAGTTCGCTAGTTTACCGAGCTGCTACGTAACGAATTTTTTGTTATTCATTTTTTTATTAAATCGATGAGTATAATCATCTCCTGAAGTTTAGCACGACAATTTTGGAACACCTTGTAAATGATAAGTACAAGTTGTATAAACATTCCTATTGTTTAAATGCATTGTTAACTGATTTATAGAGTCGCAGTCGTGTAACGCTTGTTATAAATTGTATGTGAATGTTTATATTTAAGGAGTAGATACTAGAAACCCTCTAGAACCACCCTAAAGCCTTGTTTTGAGTAGTTCATTGTTCTATTATTCACGAATTTGCATGTACACTCCCGTTCAAAAAAATTGAACAGTCTTAGTGTTACTGAATGTAATATTATACATATATTCAGTAATATATGTACACTTAGAATGTGACTTACTGGTTCAAATATATTGAATTTGAGTGTACATATTATTAAATCAATATCATACACATTGAAGACATTTAATATTGCTTACGAAACTGGTCTACATTTTTCAAAGTTTTTTAGTTGGATTTCTATTGAATCCATGTTTTCAAAAAAATGCTTGGAACAAAATTTGTTTATTACAAATATCCAAACTTTAATTCGAAACATTTTCCCAAAAAACGGAAGGAATAAGGCACAAACTATATATATATATATATATATATATATATATATATATATATATATATATATCCAACATTGGTACAAAAACAATAGCTGCATTTCCTTTGGAGAATATTCGCTAAAAATTGTTGAGTTCTAATTTTACAATAATAATAATCCCTATATAACAACAAAATATAGGCTGTATATTACATGTATTATATATAAGCGCTACTATAAACGTAGCGCTCCTTTTTCAATATTTGCTAGTTGATTTTTACCGTTGTCATTCCGTTTTTAGGAGATTGATTCGAGTAAAACTTGTCAGTATGTTTATAAGGAACAACTTTTATCCGAATCAATTATAAATTTTAAAAAAATAAGCCTCTTTTTTGTGCTCATATGTACACAGGGTATACAAATATCTGTCGCACCACTGCTAAATAAATATATCAATGAACGAATAAAAATAAATTTTATTGCATATTTAGATAATAATGTTCAGATATTTACAAGATAAAAATACGGTTTGTTTGATTTCAGAATTACATGTAGCCGATTAATATTTGAAAAGAAAACTACAAACAAAAATTGTCAACAATGGCAATCAACAGAAAGTTTCTGCCCATAAAGGCGCATTACTTCTTTTTTATGGCTGGTAAGTTTTCAATATCAATCCACAATACTTATAGTCTGTTTTGATGAAAGTTTTCAATCGCATTAAAAATAGTTAATATAAGAAAAATTACATTGCTGTTGCACACGATGAAATTCATATGAAAGTTACCAATCGTATGTTTTTAAACAGCCCTTCTTGTTTAATATTTCTTTGTCAAACGCATCAGTTACATGGTCAAAATATACCAATCACAAGAAAGGAAATATCACACATGCGCCACGCTGCACTCATTTCAAGTTTCATATAAGATTGAATATAAAGTTTCTTCAAATAGAAATCTTCTATATTTTTATATAACTAACAACTTAGATCAAAAAATAATTCTGCGCATACTCAGTAAAACTATCGATTGAAATTTTGCATCAAAACTTTAACGTGTAAAAACACTCTTTATGATAGAAGAATTCGTTTTATTTGCTGATATGTTGAGTCTGCCAAATGTGAGGCGGTCGGCAAATCTAAATTTTCGATTCAATAACGATAAAATCCTCCGTATTAAAACAATTTGAGCAATAATATCATCGCTATAATGATTTTCCGACTTCCTGGCAGTTGTAACCGTACCAACGCATACAAAAAAAGCACAGACAGCTCACTATTTCTATTTTCACTTCGGTTTTCTTTTTTCTAGCAATGGGTCCAATTTTGCCACAAATAAATGTATATGGAAAACAATTAGGTATCTCCACTGTTGTTATGGGCAGTATAACAGCTATTTTACCGTTGTTATTTTTGGTATCAAAACCTGCATTTGGATTTATAATTGATTATTTTTCGATTGTCAGAAAAACAATATTTATGGGCTTATTAATTGTATTGGGTACATCATATTCACTGCTATACTTTTTACCAGAACCTGCGAGACACCAAGTACCCATTTTAGACGTTTATAACTTTACGCAAGCAACATCTACAATTTCTTCATGTAACAACACTGTTAGTATTAAAGCTTTTTAGCTTAATCTCTATCTAAAAGGAAAAACATTTACTCTTAGCATCCAAGAAGCAGCTTCAGACAAAATTTAATTTGTTAAACAGCATATAATTTTACTGAAACAATTTAGTCTTTATTAAATTAAATTTTACAATAGTTTCGCGGATATACAATTCCTCTTCCAGAAAAATGTTGATAATATTATAAATATGAATGTTTACCAAAATTAGATGGTATACTAGCATCCTGGAGCGTTATTGGGATTTGGAATCTTAAATATTAAATGTATTTACCTTTCTACAGAAAGACTCCCGGGAATATATCCATTTTTGTCTGATAACTATAATCGGTAATACATTGATATCGCGGATTAAGAGGAGTGTATTTCTCTTCTTTAGAGTTTGTCATGTGTATAGCTTGAAATTGGCTACTCAGTGGCTGGAACACAGAAGTTATTCCATCGTAATTTCGGGGTCAAAAAGAGATGGTTGTACTGTATGGAACTGCTTCATACTTGTCGATTTTTAAATAACCATTGACTGACGTTTCATTACACCTCTCTGAAGAATAAAATTCCAATTCCAATTGCACATGTGGCAAACCCCAAGGAAGAGAAAGGCACCCCTGCCAAATCGACCGAAATGTTACCTTATAATACAAACCATACTCATTTTCAAGAAAAATCAGTAATATTCTGGGAGTCGCTCTATATTTGAGAAGTGTTCCTAAATATAAATACAAAATTTTCCAATTTCTACCAATTTCTAGAAAATTGGTTGGGTTGCGGGCCAATTTCCGAATCCATTTTAATTTCGAAAAAATGCCTCGAATAAAAGTTGTTACTTTTGATCTAAACAACACAAATCAAATACGATATTTTGAACAAAGAACGTTAGTTTGGCTGTTTGCAAAACATTTTCTAAAACTATTTTTATCGAAGTCTTACTTCTGCGAGCACGTAAAACAGTATGTGGGCGCCACGGTACCCACGGCCATAGGATTGGGACTCCTGTTTTAAGAAATACTTAATTTTTTTTTAAATACGCTGTTTATTAATTTTTGGGACGCTAGTCATCCTTTGGAGCTGCTCTTTGCACTATTTTGGATTACATTTACACTGTTTTGCTTCCACATTATCTATGCCGATCATGGCCTTCGGCCAAAAAGTTGTATCATTCGTGATTTGAAGCACGAATCTCATTACTTCTTTTTCGTATTTAATTTTTATAACTTTTCTAACTAATTTTGTACCAATTTCAGATTCAAACCAAAGAAGTGTTATGTTCAAACTATCGAAATGTAACTTGTAAATGGGAATGTGTTAATCAAAATACTGTAAATTCGAACATATCAGCATATCTCGAATATTCGAACAATAAATATGATATTCATTGTTCTAATTCGAATACATCAAATGTAAGCTGTTTTAACGGTGCCGAAAGTTGTGAATGTAATTTTATATGTCAACAAATCAATGAAATTGATTGTCTTTATGGCACGCCCACATTTTGGGGATTCGTAATTTTAATGGCAATTGGTACAATTGGTTTTAATGTGGCAAATTGTGTAAGCGATGCAATATGTTTTGATGTATTAGGTAAGCCAAAGAATAGTATTTTGGAAATATAATAGTTTTAAAGACACTGACTATAATATTACAGTTTACACTAAACATATTACAGCCATGAAACCAATATTATTGTGGCACCCAGGGCCACATACATTGGCCTGAACAGGCTAGCATATATTGCGTGCGTAGTACCAGAGATTAGTAGTAGTACGTAGGCGGCCAAATTAAATGTCGGCTAAATTGCCAGAGAAATTAAAACAATATTTTTTCTCTCGATCAAATTGGTTGAAATTGAAGTATGTACATAACCTCATGATTATTATCATGGGAACATCCCAGAAATCCTTAGTTTTTGGACTACACGCTCTGGAAGTGGCGTTATCTAAATTTCTAGATAACTATGGATTATGTAATTCCCATGAACTACAAATATATGAATACTATAATTAAAAATGCCTTTTTTTAATATATGGTGTTATCTTGGACGGTCATACACACTGGCATGCAGCCGGTCATATACTCAGGCATGGCTCTGGTTACACCTCCAATTTTTTAATGGAAAATATACCATTCTCCAAAATATTTTACCACAATATTTAGAATATAATGAATATTTAATAGTTGCCTAATGTTGCTTCTAGGTGAAAATGGTCAGCTGGATTATGGCAAGCAACGTGTCTGGGGTACAATTGGGTTTGGAATATCAGCTTTACTTTCTGGATACATTGTGGATCTTTTATCGAAGGGAAATGAAATAAAAACCTATACACCAGTTTTTATTATAGTCTTTATTTTTATCATTGTCGATCTTTTAGCGTGCGTTAAATTAAAAGTATGTCGATAAAAAATTTATTTAAAAAAACAAATTAATGTTTTTAATGTTTTTTTTTTACAGTTACCAAAGCTACCGACTTCGGATAATATTATAAAAGATTTAGGCAAATTATTAAAACATAAACATATTGTAATATTTTTAATTTTTGCAACCCTAGCTGGAATTGTGGATAGTTTTATTGTTTACTTTTTATTCTGGTATGGAATTTTACGAGAAAAAATCTAAAGATAACTTAAGAATTGATTCAATAATGTATTTTTAGGTACTTAGAAGATTTAGCAGCTGCAACTGGTTATACACATAATATAAAATTATTAGAAGGTTTAACTGTAGCAGCAGAAACTTTAGGAGGTGAAGTCTTATTCTTTTCATTATCTGGTAAGTATCAATAATTTCACCTTAAAATATTTTTACATTCGTTGTCAGGTGCAAATTTCAAGATTCAACATCCCCAGCCACTGTCGTAATCCCATATTTTCAATTTAATATACAATAAACAAACAGACTCACGATGTCTTAATATAATAAACAAACACTGACTATCTTTTTTTCTGTACTATGCTGATATTTGCTGTCCCCTTTTAGAATGCGTGTTGACCGTCCAAGTAGCCGAGCGGTGTAAGGCGTTATGTCTACTTGGAACTGGGTGGTTATGGGTTCAAATCCCGACATTGAATTATTGAAAAATCAATTACTTTTATTTTAGGTAAAATTATCGAAAAAATAGGATACGGACATTCATTAACCTTTTGTTTTGTATCCTATGCAATAAGATTAGGTGCAGTATCTTTAATACCATCACCTTGGTGGATCTTACCAATTGAATTGGTCATGCAAGGTCCAACGTATGCAATGTGCTATACAACAATTGTTGCATACACTAGTGCCATATCACCTCCAGGAACGTCTGCTACCATGCAAGGTATTGCAGCCGGCATGGACGATGGTTTTGGTTCGTATTAATTCACACGCGTCTCATAAAGAATTCAATTTTATGCCAATTAATTGTTTTAGGTTACGCAATTGGCAGTTTAATTGGTGGTTTTCTCTACAAATACTCAGGAGGTCAAAAAGCTTTACAAATATTTAGTAGTATAGCGTTATGCTGTGCAATTGTTCATTTTATACTTTATACAACGATTCTAAAAAATTCTGCACCAGGAAAGTCAGAAAAAAATTATAAATCTCCAGAAGAAGCGTTACAATCTGTCACTGATCCTTCGATTGACAAATAAATCGTATATTACGATTTGTTATATCCATATCTTACAGATATTTTTAATTAAAAGAATTTATTATTTAAGGGTTTTCTATAAATATAACTTCAGGATATGGTCGATTATACGTCGCTCATATACCGATTTGTATGTTATATTTTAGGTCTGGAAATATTTTAGTCCGGAGAATAAATTCAGTTTTTCTTTGACTAGTAAATATTTTAGTATACGTAATATTTTATTTCGAAATAATCAACATTGAGCGTGTGTGGAACAACTTAGTCCTTAGTAAACATAGTAAGTTACTAACTATATCTGACTCAGTATTTTGACGGGAAAATTGACAGATACTAAGCAACTCAGATTTGTGCATTTCCACCAAATGTAGTGGATTTAATAAAGTCTAGCAGAATATCTAGGTAATTTATTCCTGGGATTGTCGTATTTTTCAATTTTTGTATTCAAGTTGTATATATAACGAATCAGAGTACAACATGTTTATTTATATCGGTACATGATGACATGTATTATATTATTAAATCCACTAAATTAGGGGGAAATCTTCCAATTTGGCAACACTGTTGGCAAGTTAGTAAGTGTGAAAGGAGAAACACGCTGAACTTAGCTAAATGTTCAGAAGTAAATTTTTTTTAGACTGACTGACTGACTTATAGTTTACTAAGGACTAAGTTGTTCCAAACACGGCCATTGTTTGTTATATATTATAAAATATAATATATAATCTTGATATATAATAATATATAATCTTGATATCTTTTGATACAAAAAAAAGTGCCTAATAGAATTAAAAAATTTTCGAAGAAATTGTATATATTTTCGTAAATTACCATAGACATATGGGAAAACAATTTTAATGGATTCGAGTCGTACCCGTTTGTTTTTAGCGTAGCTGACACGCGGCACGCATGCATGAAATATAGACTTTTATAGCCTATGTCACTTGAGATTAATGTAGCTTTCTATCAGTGAAATAATTTTCAGAAGCGGATCAGTAGCTACAGAAAGTACCTCTTGCAAACAACTTTACGTCTTATTAATATTTTTGTTTTCAATAAGAATCATAGTCATGTGAATCATATTATCAGACTTCAGTATTATTTATTCTTTTTATAGTTTAGTAGTAGAAAAATTAATTATTGGGGGTGTTATATATTTCGCTGCCACCGCCGCCCACGCCGTTTTTCACATTCAGTCGTTTTTATTAACAGGCGGCTATGAACTTTATCAGCCCTAGTAATGTAACGGGCACATGGCGATATTGTTCTGGGCCACTGTAATTACGGATCACAGCTCACAGTAACCACTTTCACGTAAACACAAACAAATAAGCCAAATGTATAGTTAATTTTTGAACTCCCTAAATTATAACCGAGAAATAAGTTTCCGGATTAGATGGCCATTGAGGCATTTAATCACCATTAAGCTATTGATTAACCGGGGTTAGATTCGAATCCACCGAAAATGTTATCCCATAAGGTTTGTGCAGGGTGCTTTAATAATTAATAGTTTTAGAGATATTTGGGAAAAACAAGAATTCACCCCATTTTACCGTTTCAAAAAATACTTTTATATATATACTTAGGACATAAAAATAAAGATCCAGTTTGATTTGGAATGTCTTCGAAGCTAAGTTCTTATTTTATTGAGCTAACATCAAAAATTCCGTAAATCATTTTTGTGAAAACTCTTAATTTTCATAAGACTGTCATTTTCTTATATGAAATTTGAAATCATAGATTTGTAAATGAATTGTTAATAAAATTGAAAAAATTATATACGTACCTTGTTTTTGTAAATAGATAATACCAAATCATCTGTTTATACCTGTAAACCCGAAAATATCGTTTTCATCTTTTGAGAGCAGCAAAATATGATCAATCCAACTTTTCCTTCTTATGCTGAGTACTTTATACGGTGGGTCAAGGGCCGGAAATCTATCTGGTGCGGGGGTTTATGGACCTAGAATAAAGGAATCGATTCTTCTTGGTCAATATGCGACGGTTTTTCAATCAGTAATCTTCGCCATGCTGAGAGGTGCCCAGATTTGCAACACGAAAGGTTACAGTGGGGCGCATATCAGCATCTTCTCAGATAGCCAGGCAGCATTTCGGGCCCTTGAGCGTCAAGATTCCAATCGAGGATAGTCTATGAATGCTTCGAGGAACTAAACCGCCTGGCACTGAATAATAACACAGTCAGGCTGATCTAGGTACCGAACCACTTTGGCGTTAAAGGTAACGAAACAGCGGACTCGTTGGCACGAGAGAGGTCGTCTCAAATGCCCCAGGCTCAGGTGCCTGTCATTCCCATAGCAAGATGCGGCAGACCAAGCTGTGTATAACCACAGCTAGGCCATTCGACTGTGCTCGGTTGAAACTCACTAGAACACAGTTGAGAAGGGTGATGTGACTCTTAACAGGACATTGTAGATTGAACTACCACCTTCATAACTTCGGATCTCTGACGATCCCACTTGTAGGGCCTGTATGGAGGACGATGAAACCTCCATACTTGTCATTTGCTCCTGCAAGATGTCAGGCACAGAATGTTTGGGTCCGAAACCCTGGATACATCAATACTGGAAGCAATCCCGGCAGAGAAGCTGTGGGCTTTCTGTGCTTAAAATAGCACCGCTTACCCGGAGACGTTTCGCCTTCGGGTGGCAGGTTGTTCTCGAGGAGGGCACAGGCGACCCCTTGATCTAGGTGCTAAGAACTCATTTGCGGTACCCCTCTTACGTATTATTATTATTATGCTGAGTACTCTCGATTAATACTGAATTTTTTGAGAAAATAAATAAATAAAGAGATGAAAAAAGTTAATTAAATTATTTTTAATTTAGCCATGAACTGATATTGATTGTCAACCTTTCGCGATTTATTTGTTAATATAGTATGTTTAATAAAAAATATCTTTCATTAAGAAAAGAGATCGGTGAAGATCATTTAGATTCGGATCTTACAACTTTTAGTCACCTTTAAATAAGAATTTGAAGGTATAAGAAAAAATCAATAAATTTTTTTTATAAAAACTTGTATTATATTTTCTTCAATCAAAAAATATTTTTTTTAAATACACAGTATATTTCTTATATTAATTAATAAAAATTCTTAAAAACATCAGATTACGACTGAATCTATAGATCCCCACTAAAGATTTAATGTCCATCGTCAAAAATCATGAGCTTTATCAATGATAAATATCGAATCAATGCCCTCGTAGAAAAGATGCCAGTGATCTAGTTTTTTGATTAAATAAATTTTAACATTGTAACAAGTTGATATTAGGTCAAAATTCACAAAACCTAATATTATCTCCCTATATTAACATAACCAAGGATAAACCGCATATATTTTCATTCAAATATAAAAAACAAACTTTTACTTTTTTATTAGTTACCTACATATCTGCGGCTGTGATATTTACGACAACTTCTCAAAATAGTGGGATAACTCAGCTTGCGATCAATTGATTTTATGCTCCTAAGAAAAATATCCCAGTTGCACTATCCTGTATAAAACTCAACCTAGAGAGTCCATCCACATAAACAGACGAAACGCGTGATCAGAACACATGGTACTATATGATTGGTTCGTTTTATAACTTGGACCTTTAAATCTGAATTAATACAAATCTCAGTTCATTCGTATGCGAATTGTTGTTTACTGCTATCATTTTTGTGATCCATCATTTCGATTGTTTGATTAATTTCTTTAATATATATTTTTTTTAGTTTGTATTGTTATATTTGTTCTTGTTATTATTTTAATTCTTTCCATTCGTTATATTCATATTTATAACAAAACAATAACAATAAAAAAAACAAAAACGATAAAACGATAAAACGAAGCGGTCTGTTTTGACATGTTTGACATGTTTGTACACCGATGGATTGTGAAGTTTGAGTTTACTATAGATCCAATCCAAAAAACATTTAAAACAACTCATTAAAGTTATATTAATTCACAAAAAAAACACTAACAATTAAATAAAATCTATGTATATAATTTATTATGATCCATATTGCTGTGGGGATGGAGTGTTCTTTGGCGGTGAAGGTAAATTAACATGTAAGGCACGTAATCTTCTCTCAATATCTTCATGTTTCTTCTCGAAATCTTCTTCAACAGGTTGTTCCTTTTCAGGTGTTACTTGTTTAGGAGATTCTTCAGCGGCTAATAATTCGGCAAGCTCTTCTTCCAATTCCAATTCCAAATCAATTGTTTGTGATAAATTTTGTCCGAGACCTGCTTGTATTTCATCATGCATTTCGAGTACCTGAAAAAATAATCATTTCTAAGCATTAACCTTAATAAGTTGAGATCATTCAGTACATTATAGGGAGCAAATTTAATAAAAAAAGATCGTAAAAAGTACAATTATTAAATGAAAATATTAGTTGAGTATTTATTAAAACTCATAGTCGATAAGATCAAGGAAAGAAACAGAGTGGACAGCCTCATTGTGATAGTTACACATGCTTTAATAGGGTTATATTTTTAAAATAACAATGATTATTTTTAACCCGACTTTAAAAAGGAGGATGGTTCTCAATTCGTCTGTATTTTTTTTTTTAATGAAACTCATCTTTTTTTTTATAAAAAATAAAAAGTGATAATTATGGTATAAGGTTTACGCCAAGAAAAACAAAAGATAGGTCTTATTGTAGTATGTATGGATGTTCAAGTACAGCAAATAACGAGTTCACTGTTCGATTCCATTAATTTCCTATATTTGGTCAACGTCTTATAAATAAATAAAATATTTATGGAGAAATAAAAACAAGAGATCGTGGAAAAATTTGGATGAATATTTAAAAAATATCACGTGTTCGAATAACCAGAAATTTATTACCAGTATGATTTTTATATATTCCTATCTTGGAATATTAAATATACACATAAAACCATATAAATAACTTTCTATATTTAATTCAACTGTCGTGAAATTACGGTAACATAATGTGCAATCCACGAATGAGATACTTTAACCAAACTTAAAAATTTCAAAGCCACTTTTTACTACTCAATATTTGTATTTGTAGTATTATAGATAAAATTAATTGTTGAAATGTAACCTGACTAAACCCGTCATCTTGGAATATATGACGTGATGAGTAACTTAACCAATAGATTTATCCTTTTTCCTTATGAATGGTAAAAATACTGTAGGAGTTGACACAAATAATATCAGCACACATTGTTATCAAACAATGTTCGATTGAGCATTTGTTTATATTAGGTAATCAACTTTCATTTATAAACATTCATGGATAAATTAAATAATTATTCTAGCATACATTTCATGTTTTATTTTAAAGTTTATTGAACCCTTAACTTTAAAATTAAACATGAAATGTATGCTAGAGACTAGCTATTGTCACATTTTAAATTGGCCAGAATATCTATAGCACGACAGTGCGTATGATCAAGTTAAAGAGGGTGTGGCCATGCATACTTACAGTAACTATTACTACCTTGTATCTTTTGAACTAAAAGAACTACTGGGCTGAGTTTTCGAATATAGAAATAATACATCATTTTAACACACTATTTTCAATCTCATCGTTAAGGAATAAATAGTTTTAAAGATACTTTAATTAAAAAATCGAAAAAAAACGTGAATACGCCCCTAAATTGTTGGTATATTGAATCATAATTCCAGGTGGTATTTCCCGATATCCTTTAAATTCAATATCCTTTAAAGTTAATATTTGGCATTCAGTTAGGTATGGTACCCATATCACTAGGAAAATTATGAAAACCCGAAATATCTATCCCGAAATCGAAAATTTTGGCATGTTTTAATAGATGAATTTAACATGGTATACATATAACAATGTGTGATGCAATCTTATTAGCTGATACTGTATTGCCATTAGTCGAGGCATCAATTGCTAAGACATCGTGCCCATATGTATCTAAAACTACCATCTAGAAAACATTAAAAGTTAAATAATATCATCTTAAACTACCTAGTTTAAGATGATCGAAACTTAGATTGTGACACCATTTAGTAAGTGCTGCTAAGTTGGGGGATTTTTCTCTAAATTTAGTAGATTGAATAAAGCTTAGTACAAAATCTAGGTAATTTATTCTTGGAATTATCGAATTTTTAAATTTTTGTATTCCAGTTGACTATAATGAATCCAGAATACAAAATGTCTATTTACACTCGATACGTCATGATGGTTGGCTTGCATTATTTAATATTATTAATATCCACTAAATTACGGAAACACGTTGAATTAGATGCTCAAAAGTATATATTTTTTAGACTGACTGTCTTACTTAGTTTACTTGTTCTGAACACGACCAATGAGTAAGTATTTAATAATGGGAAGTTTAGCGAATGGGAGCGACTCCCTGTGCTCGAAAGCTTTTGCGAGGGCTATGTGAAATATCGGTCAGCGTAGAGAGTTTTAGTCCGCGCTTTTTGCAACAGACATTTTTCATACTTTAATTCGAAGTTTATTTTTAAAGTTAATTAAATGATGTTTTGTTTTTTATTTCTCTGAACAAGGCCATTGGCAGCTTATGTTTACGACTTTTAAGCAATAAAAAACCAATTGACAATGCTTTTATTATTTGAATAGCATAATCTTTGCAAATAAATAAAATAAAAGGTATATAAAAAATTTCCATTCAAAATGATATCATAATAATGATTTGGGATGATATCGAGGAAGGCATAATAAAATTGTTTTGAGATGAAAGTCTATTATGTCTAATACTAAAAATTAGTAAAAAGATTATTTAAAAAATTCGGACAAGTGCGTATCGAGTTTCGCGGGATTATAGTTGCGTGCCAGTAAAAACATGATCAAAGAAAACTCCTCAACATCGTATTTATCTCTGATTGTTCATACCCCAATAGGGAATATGCATGAAAATTTTTTTCGCTTGAATTGAAGCATGTTTACTTGACAAATATCAAGGTAAAATTACTTTTTAAATAACTTTAAAAATAAGCGAGATATGAATGATTGAAATTCCCGATTAGACAAAGAGGGTGATAGCCCTAGTGATATGTTATGTGACGTCATATTACACTTTCACCATTTGAAATACACGTAAAACTCCGTTTTTAGTATTTTTGCAAGAAAGAAACAGATAATAATCTTTAAAAGCTTATAGCTTCCTTGATATTTGTCGGATTTTAATTTCGTTTTTAAATATTGAATACTGAAAATAGATGTGAAAAAAAATTTTCATGCATATTCCCTCTATTGCCTTGAAAATAAATTTTATAAATATTTTTGAACCACATTACTTTATTGAAATATGATCATCATGATATACCGAGAGTGTCAGATAAAGTGTTAAAAATTTCTAACGAGGAAACAAAAAAAATGTGTCGTATAAGAGCTTGATTATAAAAGGAGTACAATCAATGGACATAAGTGGTGTTCACAATGGCGGGCCGTGACTGCAGTATACCTCTCTGTTGAATCTAGTATAAAGACTGTCCGCCATTGTGAACATTAGAAACATAATAGCTGTCATAAAATTGATTTTAGTATATAATTTTTGGTTCCACGATTCAACATTATGAAAAATTCTGCCAAAGAGGCTATGGGTGTTTTTATTTGAAGCTGATCTCTGCAACATCACTCTAGAAGAGCTCATTAACCAACTTGAATCTATATTTTGGCCTAACAAACACAGGAATTTACTACCCAATATTTCAACTCATTTTAGAAATTAATTTAAAATTCGTGCAAATAAAAAACATTGAAATGATTAAGTTTTTAACTCTTTAACCGTTAATCGGAGCCAAAATTTAACCTTTGTTCTTTGGTGAAATTTACTCAGAAAGGTTCAAATAATATTTTTACATAATTTTAGCCCAATTCACCGGAACTTTATTTTAAAAGCGAGATCCTACTCCATTTGTACCAATTACGGTACGGAATACTAGATAAAATCTATATACGATCAAAAGGGTATCAAACTCACGGTATTATAAAATCATGCACTTAAAAAAAAATTTTTTTCTGATCCCCACCAGTCCCCTCCAAAATACAATAATCAATCACTCCACATATGAATACAAAACAAATATGATCAGTTTACAAAAACGTGCTGTATATTTATTTTTTAGTAACTAGTGCAACTTTTATAGACATGTAACAGGGGTAACTTGCGTTTTGGTATAAAAAAAATGAGGTTATATATACACTCCCATTCATAAAAATTGAAACACCAGTAAGTCACATTCTAAGCATATGTATTACTAAATATATGTATATAACATACAATAACACTTAGAATGTTTCAACTGGTTCAATTTTTATGAACAGTAGTGTACACTGCTAAAAAAAAATTTCAATTAAGGACGTTCATTTGCTACGCTAGAGTCAAATGACTACTATCTTTAATAAAATTTATTTAGGATTTTTAAAAATTTGTAAAGTATATCAATAATCTTACATCGATTTATAACCTTTTTTTATTTGCCCTAAATATTTTTAAAGTATTTATTGTAAAATATCAGGAAATATAAATTAGAAATTGGTTTGACTTGATGTGACAGATCTGACAATAAACTATGTTTTATATTTGTTAAAGTAAATTTTTGTAATGTGCGCAGTCGTCAGTTTTCAAAATATAGTGTCAAAAACAAACCTAACAAAAGAGTTTTAATTTTATTAAATAATTAATTCAAACGTTCGTTAACATCATTTTTTTAATGCAAATATATAAACTACATATTTCAAAGAATATTTATAAACATTATTTATCACGGTGTCTACTTTAATAATACAGTTATTATAATTTTAAGTACAAAAAAATTCTTTTCTTCATAAGAAGTTAAAAGTTTGATTTTTAATCGATAATTACTCTTTGAAATGACCGTCAACAGGTGTTAAAATTTTGAGGGAGGATAACTACATAATTGAGCTATTCAATTCACTAAAAAAAAAATGTTTATCTATTATCAAACCTCATTTATGAACGTCCTTAACGTAGACCTTTTTTCGCTGAAGGCAAAGGGATTGTAAAGCATATAATGGGAGTAGATTTTTTTACCCCCAAAATTTAATGTTTTTAATTTTGTTGATGACGATGTTTGTGATCAGTCTCATAGTTTTCATCATACAATTTTTGTCTCATAATCACGCCTTCGAGGTTGCAGTACTACAACACCACTCAAGTGTGTCCCACTTCAAAAAATGTTTAATAGAGTGTTTAATAAGTTCAGTTCAGTTCTGCTACCTGGGGTGTATCATTACCACAGACGGACGAAAGGCGGCAGATATAAGGTGCCGAATAAATAAAGCCAATAAATAATCCCACCAAATAAGTACGACCAGAAAACTACGGATTTTTCGAACAACTGTTCTCTTTTATGGATGCGAGACGTGGAAAACAACCAGGCAACTTCTAAGTGGCGATCAGACCTTTATTAACCGGTGTCTGAGGTGCATTCTTGGGATATGATGGCCACATATTTCTAACGAGAAGTTGTGAAGGAGAACAGGCGAAACACCCGTTGACAGAGAAATTCGACGTAGAAAATGGCGATTGGTTGGACATACCCTGTGTCGCCGCGAAAACAACATTATCCGTTAGGCGCTGGATTAGAACCTGCAGAGCTCGAGATACAAAAGCCACCCGAAGAACACCTGGAGGCAAAGCGTCGAGCAAGAGGGAAGGAAGAAAGGCGGAAAGAGCAGGACGCAGATTAAGACTCTGGCCAAAAACTGAGTTTGATGGCGAATGTTCGTTGATGCACTATTTTCCACTTAGGAGTTCCAGGATCCATTATTATTATTAAATAATAACTGTACATAGTCTGATACTGTTATCACAACTTCCAAAGTTACTCATGTTATATGTCTATAACAAGCGCACTAAACATGCATAAACATAAATGAAATTATAATTACCTCTTGTACGTCATTGATAACTTCATTGACATTGTCCTCAGTGAGTCCGGCCTCTTTATATGTGCTCTTGAACGCACTAATTCCTTTTTTATAAGAGTCTACCACCTTGGTTTGATATTCAGTTTCCTTAACGTGTGACAATAACATTTGTACATTATCTAATATATTTGAACGTTTTTCTATAGATTTTTCAAGTGTTAACTTTTTTCGTAAACAATTTTTTGCCTAAAAATAATTTTGATTGTAAGTATAGAAATTTTATAAAATATATATTTATTTTAAATTGTTTGGTAAATTTTTTTATCAATTATTTATTGAGAAAGATATTTGTCATAAATTATGACTTGCAATTCCATATAATTCTGTTTAAATAAAATATATATATTTTTTTAAATTATATATTTAATTCTGTTAAATATTTATACAATCGATTGTAAATTGTATTATAAAAAGGCAAAAAAATTCAATACACATGGGTTATTTAATAAAGTCGCGACCTTTAAAACATCAAATAAACGACGATATTTACGAAACAGTTTTTTAATTGGTCAGTGTTTTTTAAATCAAAGATCTTGTCAAATTTGAATTATTAAAAATATAACTTGTATATTTTATTTGTATATGTTACGTACCAATCCCGATTTGTACAGATCGAATATTTTATCATGCACTTAACTCTTTCACATTTCGAAACACTATTTCGGTTTTATTTAAAAAAATTACCTGTACAGATCGGACTTGGTACAAAATTGTCTGTACAAATCCCGATCTGTACAATATCGGGCTTGGTACGTAACATATATAATTAATCAGAATATCAACTTGTTTACTTTACGGTCAATATATAGCAGGGATTCTAACCGTTTAATAAATGTAACGGTTTTGGTTTTAAAATTCTAAAATAAAACTGTTATTTATTAATATTTTGATAAACAGTTTCTGTTTGACGGCATAAGGAACCGCAGTCCATATGTATGCCAGTGATAATATATCAACATTAGTTAATAAGAAAATAACAGCGTGATCACGACTAGTCACGAAAGAGGCGATTCTCCCTCACGCTGACTCAATTAAAGTGGACGTAAACGACGTTATGGAATTAATAATTAGTATTAGAGTAAAAAATCCAAAAATTATGATAAAAAGTCTAAAATTCTTTATGTTCGAGAAGAACAAACATTAACCGCTCCGTTTATCAAACGAACGTTTCTCAAAAATTCTAAAAATTTTTTTAAATACCTTTGAAATCTATGACCTAAAAAAATTGAAATAATTTTATTAATGAATTCTAAAAATGTACTTTGAAAGGTATTTTACCGATGTATATCTCTGATTAAAAATTGGACTCTAGCCACACTTTAGCGCGATAATCACTTTTCAAATTTAGAATACGTTAGAAACACTACGAGTCGGTATGTATTTTTAAATCGATGTCGGCAAGTATGGATAAATCAATTGAAGGACCGACTCTTCTCTGAAGACATCTCCTAATCAAAATAGCATAAATATTAAGTAATTTATCTTTCTAAATAGAAACATTATTCGCGCGAGCTGAAAATATACAATTATTATTACGCGAGTGTGTGACTTAGCACGGCGTTAAAATTGACTGATTAGATATTGGAGCAATAATAATATTTTGATGCCACTGTACGATACACAAATTAAGATTATTTTAAAAGATATCGTTTTAGAAGAAGATGCAAATATAATAAAAAGCTATGCCTGAGATTTTTAATTTAAACAAATTTCAAATTTGATAAAAGAAATAAATTATATTGTTACAGGCAGAAATCTAAAAAAAAATTCGAAATGAGTTTAAAAACAAAATCAAAAGTCAAAACAAAATGGATGGTGAGTAAAAAATAATTTTTAGATTTGCATACCAATGGTTTCATTCCTTTTGCTAAATACGCCTTAGCATCTGCAATCACAGCTTCCTTTTTACCTTCTAATTCTTCAATCATTTTTATCAATTTCTCTTCATTTCGCTCTAACGCATATATACTTAAATCAAATTCATTTACAGGAATTGCTTTTTCATTTTTCACTGCGAATTTAATTAGTAATTTATCTTCATCTGTGCTGTTTGTACTTGAATGATTTTCCTTAATTGAAAGTTTCCCCGTACATCGTAAATAATGTAAACTTATTCTTAAATTATCATCAGTTATATTTAAATTCTTAACTAAGCTTGTAAGTTGATTAAAGTTAATTAACTTATTAAAATAATCTTCGTTCACTGACGATAGAATTTTTTCCGAAACGATTTTCACAGTTTTTATATTTACAAACTTCGTATTATCATCCGTAAGTGACACAACAGTCTCTTTCATTTTGGTATACGACCAATATATGGGTTTTTTCACTAATAAATTAATCGCCCATCCACTCCATGTTTCTTGTGGCGTTTGCATAAATCGGTCCATCGTTTGTAGTTCACCACTCTTGAACATTTCTTCGACAACTGTTTGTATGCATCCCGGAGCACGACCATCCCGTTTAAATGCTTTTTTTATATCTACAATACTAAACGAACAAATATTATTTGAAGTACCCCAATCAGTAATAAACTTTGTCCAGAATTGCAACTTTGAATTCCAATCTTCTGAATTCACATTTTTATTCCGAAATGGTGCAAATAGCGCGTTCATGCGATCGTTATCCCACCAGCATTCGGGTAATGCATCCGAAGACATGGGAGCTTCATTATTATTTTGTTTGTTCATTTTATTTTTTATAAATATTATTACAAACTTTTTTATCAAATGTCAAAATGACAATGAAGGTTATGTTATAAAACACTCACTTCATACTGAAATTCTTCAATTAAAATTTATTTTAAATAATATCATATTTTAGCATATTTTATTTAAAATACAAATTACAATAAAATGTAGTGCTGTCCTCTAATTACTCTTTAAGTATTTAAAATATGTTCAAGGTTTTTATTTTTTTTTATCATAACTGGTTTATCAATTTTTTATTAATTGTAAAGGTTGTTTTACAACACATTCTAACATTGTATTGTTACTATCGCAAAGTAAATAATTTATTTTATTACGTCTTATAGTCACGTTGCAAAACAAGATCGAATAAAGTTTGAAAATAACTTTCTGTTCCATAAATTCGTTCATGGCTCAGAATAAACCAAATAATGTTTGAAAATAACGTTCTGAGCCATAAATTCGTAAAGTACTTGGGTATCGAGGCACTTTACATCTCACTTTTTAACTCTAGAACACACATACAAATTTTCAGCTCGTTGTCTGGACTAATTCGGTAATTTTATGAACACCTTCATCAATAAATTTTTTCTGAGGTCAATCTTTTCAAATTGTTTTTTGTAAACTAGTGTCTATTTACATCCATTGTTGGTATGATTGCCTTTCGGTTATATTATACCAACGGAAATGATTTTCATATCAAGCATTTGAGAATGTTGTCAATGTTCAGACATATTACTTAAATGTCAAATTAAGTAAACGCTAGTCACTCCCATTGGTATAAAAAGGCAGCCATACCAGGAATAGATATAAATAGACGCTAGTTTAAAAAAAATATTTTTTAAATCTAAATAATAAATAAACAAATAATACATCAACATCAAAAGATAGTGAAAGATCATATGCATTACACTACCATAACATCTCAGGTAGCTCAGCGGTAGAGCATTGGTCTAGACTATCAAAGGTTGTGGGTTCGATTCCCATTCTAGATGTGTTTCAATTTTCATATCAAGCATTTGATGGCAAAGAATGTTATCAGCGTTACATAGTCGGGACTAAATTTATAATACCCTATGTGTAAATAAAACGTATCTTCAATCACATACATCAATTTTTTTGGATATGAACCCACTTTTAGATTACATCTACACAAATTAACTATTTGAAAGACTTTCTCTAGGCGCTTATGTGGCGCTAGTGTAGACATCTCTTATACAAGAGCGTTTGACGCGTGATTCGTGAATAATAAAACTTGTGTTTAATCTTCTCGAAAAAATAATGAAAATAAATTTAATAAAAAATCCAATAATTTAAATTACAAGATTTCCAATTTGATGAGCAACATGGATCAAGGTACAGTCATTCCAAATCAAAACAAATAAACGTTCAGTTGACTCAATAACTAATATAGGTTATATTTATAATGAAATGTGTGACTTATTTTAAGTAGATGGAAAGAAAGTTTTCATTTTCCAAAAATAAATAAACGCTCTGCGAATGATAATATTGTTGAAATGGTCAAGGCCAGATTTAAACTTCAAGTAAAATCGTATTTGTTTTGCATTTTGTTTTGTTGTATATGATGAGGTGCAATGTCCAGTTGTGTGATAGATATTTGCCTCCCACTTCTTTTTTTAGAGTGTATATTTCTTTGATTAAAAAAACGATCATCATATTATTTTCTATCCAATCAGAAAGAATTCCGTGAATTAATTTTTGCATACTAGATTTTAATAACTTAATAATTAAAAAAAAACATATATAAACTTATATAGATTATTGCGTACTTTTTATTTACGATTATGTTATTAAATTACACATTTACATTTTTAATAAAATCATTCAATAAATTCAATCGATTAATTTATTCGAAACGATTGTTTAAATTACATCAAAGTCCATATTTACATGTTAATTAAATTGAAAAAAAAATTGATTTATTGTTTTATTATATGTTGTTAAACAAAATAGCCTTATCAAAAGTTGAGCGGAGTCGAAATCACTCAAGATATTTGGAAAATGGGACCCCACAGTTGTAAAGATTGCTTACGCGGACGTATTGCATCCATGGAAAACAGTATGGAGTTCACGGATAATGCCGAATCTACAAATGGACAGGAGAATGGTTCATTATTCCCGAATGATATATCTCCTGGTAAGATTTTGATTAATTTAATGTTTGATAATATTGAAGTTGATTAATTGATATAATAATATTTGATAATGTTGATAAAAAGTATAAACAGAAAATATGCATATTTTAAGAGGTCATTCCATTTCAAGGTCCTATTATGAAAATTGACTTATATTAATTAATCTTATGTCGTCAAAAATAGTTATTGCTAGCTTTATTGTTTAACTTTATGCTGTCTACATTTTTGTTTATTTTACCGCTACAATGAAGTTTATAATGGTAGTGTTCAGAAAAACTCAGTTAAAGTAATCTGTCAAGTGTCCTAATAAAAAACTAAGTTAGATATACTTAGTAACTTACTTATTGGTTTACTTAGAACTTCGTTGTTCTGAACACAACTAATGATATTAAAATGGAGATGATAATAGGGTCATATTTAAGGGAGCGTTCAAGGAATTTCTTGATAACAGCCAATTACCCTGAGGTTAAGTATTTTAAGGCTACGGAACACTAAATGATACAAGATCAAACACACTCTTGATCGTTTATTTTTATGTTATTTACTTTAACACTTTTCCGACCTCTATTTCACAAGGCTGTTTTATCAGGAATGTTCTAACTTTATTTATCAGTTACTTAGTTTTACACTTTCAAAACATGATTACCTGCAATTACTTTTTAAGACAAATAACGGTTTTTATAAATGGCATAGTGTGAATTCGATTAATAAAAACTACATTCAATAGTGTTGGGCTGAACAATTTTGATTCAAAAATGTACTACATCAAGATTTCTGGGAAAGTCTGCAATTATACGGGATTTTTAAATGGCCCTTGAAAATAAATACAGAAGGTTTTTAAATACCATAGCCAAATTTTTTCTAATTGGGCTTTAAATCAATAATTGTTTTTGTGAACTTTATTTTGTCAGAATTAGACTAGTCAACATGTGCCTTTTTTCGAATTCCACTTCGCCTTCTCAGAAAATTATGACCAACTTAAAAAAATTGCAAAAGTTATAAACAATTTATTAAAACAAAGGGGGGTTTCGTTTTTTACAAATATATCAAAAATTATTAAAACTAAAAAAGTCCCACCTCCCGGACCTGTACCACTAATATTTATAATTTTAATTGAGAGATTAAAATAGGGCTTGAAAACGGGTGATTCGGCTCCGCTTAACTTTGACTCTTAAACAAAAAAATTTTTAACCCATTAAATATGAATATTAAGATAAGAAAAAATTCAAGTACTTACTGGAAAGATAAGCAGTTTTGCCGATTTTGCCCATTCACGAACTTAACTTTACTTTTCAGGTCTAAAATTTCAACTTGTTATCTCTTTTCGTTTTTGAGTTATCGTGTTCACAGACGGACAGCCAGTTACAAAGTCGGAACTAAACTTAATATACCCTAGTATATATTATACATATAAAAATTTGTCTGATGGAGTTTAGGGAATATATTCATCAAACTTCATGTCGATAAAATAATATTAGTTTTTTTATGATACTTTTCCAAAAATTCCAAAACACGTAACTTATTAATTAGTTAACTAATTAATTAATTAGTTGAAAGAATACATTCATCGAATTTCCCGTCGATATAAGATTATTATTAGTTTTATACATATAAACTTTTCACTCTTTAAGGAATAAGTTTCTAAAAATCCCAAAACATGTGTTTAATTTTTTAGTTTAATTAAAGAGTACATTCATTAAATTACAATATCTAAAAGAGAATTTTAATATTTTTATATACCGTGTGATTATTTAAAAAGTTAAACCACTAAAATATTTTGATACCCAGTACCTATATTGTAAATATACCAGGGTGTATTAAGTTCAGTGCCGACTTTGTAACGCTTGAAAATATTGATCGCAGAAAAAAATTTTTGCTACAGGTGATCATACAATTACCTATTAGCCCATTTCCGTATGCCCGCCTGTCTGTCCGTCTGTGAACACGATAACACAAGAACAGAGATAACACGAACTGAAATTTTTGTGTGTTCAGTCTAGAGCAAAAAAGGAAGGTTAAGTTCGTTAATAGGCAAAATCGGCAAAACTGCCTATCTTTGAAACGGTAAGAGACATAACAAAAGTTTAAAAACAAAAAATCTTTTTCTCTTTAAATAAACAACTTTTGTTTAAAAAAATTTTCCATAAAGTTCCTCGGAAAGTAAAAAATATGCCATCTTTAAAACCATAAGAGATTTTTTTTAAATTGTAGGACAATAATTCAAAAATAGTAATACCGTACTAAAAAATAACCAATTTGGGGGCGTATAAATTACAACTGATACATGATAAACCTATATAGAATCAACAGAAAGGATCGTTTAGTTGAATTCGAATAAAAAGAATCAAATCTTGATTCAGAATCGTTGAATCTAACAATACTACAACAAACTGATTGATTGTTTCTTAATAATTAATTGTATGACATCGATTTAATTCGTATTATGTTATTGCAAGGTCAAATAGATAACTTCATTACTAAGTTCAGTTGCTATTTTACTAATTACTAAGTTCAGTTTTATTTTTGTGAAATCAAACTTCTTTTATCTTCAATTCATCATCATCATATTCTAAAAGGTGGGCCTCTCAATATTTATTAGAAATGATTTTGTTTTATCTGTTTATTTTAACTGATTTGATTTTTTTTTTCGTTATATAATTAATTGTAAAATGAATTAATAAATTATATACATTGACCGTGACATTAAATAAAAAGTTACCTACTTTTAAACAAATAAGAGATGATCGTCTTTTAATTAAAAATGAAACTTGATTTGTTTTGGTTTATTTGATTTCTTAATTGTGACTATTTTAATGGTCTAATAAATTTATTGTAAAAAGTGTGTTTCTGAAAATAGGTGTCAAAATAATTTGGTTTAAAGTTTGTCGTGTTTGTAATAGCTGATGCAAATATACGGGACCCAACTGTGGATTTACCTATAGGCCGAATACGCCAAGACCTAGGGCTGTAGATTTTAGAGAAATATTACCGCGAAATACAAGGACATGAAAACTTGCTGATTTAAAAGGTCAATTAAAACAAAAATACAGCAGACATCAATATAATTCAAATTTCGCTGAACAGACATATTTTTTAAGTTTAATTTTACGTAGTCTTGAAAATGACATCACGCAACTGCTTCTTCCCATTGTTAGACACTGAAACGCTCGAGTTCTGAAATTTCTGTCCACTCCCTCAAGCGTAGCGACGAGACGGCTTGCCGTATGTTAGCCTTAAGTTGGCAAAAGGTCCTCGGATGATCGGTGTATACAATGGATTTCAGATAGCCATATAAGAAAAAATCACATGGGGCTAAATTGGACGAGCACACCGGTCAGTGAAGGTCGCCTCTTAGGGAGATGAGGCGGCCATCAAGGTATTCTCTCGAACTTGTCATCACAGTTCGTGCCGTGGCGCCATCCTGTTGGAACCACACATCCCCCAAGATCCAGTTCTTCGAATTTAGGCGAAAATCTCTGTATACGAACAGAATGTGCCAATTTGATAACATCAATTAGTTTTTGTTTAGCCTATAATGTACTCGATTCTACATCTAAGATTTCTTCAATTTTTAGATACCTATGAGTACAATACATGTTTCCCCGAGTTACCTTGTACCTTCCAACAAACTCATATATGATTATTTAATATTCAGGCAAAATAAACGTTTGGTTGAAATCCCAAATTTTCTTTTTATTTAACTTTTATTAACATAGGTTTCAGACCTAATAATATACCAGGATATCGTGGTATGTTCAACATATTTAATGGACCCAAAATTTCACTACAATCTTGAATAAACTGCTTATAAAAATTAACCATCCCTTTCCGGAGTGATTTTTATTGGTCGGAATAGGAAAGTTTAAATAGATTCTACCTTGGAAAGAATTGGGGCGATTTCTTCAGAACCTACGTGCTATCCTAGAAAATCTAATTCGGATATGCCAAAAACAGATTTCGAAGAATTTATTAAAATTCTATCTTCATTGAGAATGTTAAAAACGATTTTAAGATCTTGAGTATGCTTTACCTTGTTTTCACTTGCGTTCAAACGGTAATCAAGATACGTGAAGACAAAATCTATATTTTTAAATAGTT